>CM035093.1:66343689-66746189 GCA_020205505.1 Panax japonicus
TGTATATTTAAGGTTGTTGTATGTATCTGTACCATGTATTTGGCAACTCAGAATAGGTGATGTATACCTATTTTGGGGGGCGTCACATATTATCTCTATATTCTGGCCGACCAAATAAATAAAAAATAAACTTAGGTAGGTCATACTAGCGAAGGAATTACCCGTCTCTCCCCTCCTAATTCTAGCCTGACATCTTAGCCAAGGATCATATCCCTAAGCTTTGATACAAACTGTGACGCCCCCAAAATAGGTATACATCACCCATCTTAGGTCGCCAGATACATGGTACATAATACAACTATAAACTTCTTTTATACAACTGTCGTGTAAAATACGATAAAACATAGCTGAAAGTTTAAACAAGAATATTATCTTCTAGACAATATCCACACTCAATGGAGTCCTCATTACAATTATTATCACACTATTTCACAGAATTGTGAGGACTACTAAAGCCACTTATCCTGGATCTTCACCCCGTTCCTCGACTTGTCTCAGCTATATTCTCATTTCCTGAAGAGAACAATGAAAGAAAATGGTGAGCTCAACTAGCTCAGTAAGAAATATTATGACTAAAATAATGCAGAATAAATTATCATTAGCCTCCAATAGTATAACAACTGATAAAATATAATAGACAACAAGTTTTAGATCAACAACTGCAGTGGAACAAGCAATCCAATAGAAGAGTCAAGTAGAGCATGATATCTACTATCTTCTATGATTTAAATTTTTTTTCATCAAATCTATCGCTGAGACTCAGCTTAATAAATAAGTCACATCATCAAATCATCCCTGCACTATGAGCCAAGGATATTCATGTAATCACCAAGGTCATGATTATAACCGAATACAATCCCTGGTCATAATCATACCAACAACTGTCCATCAATGCATTACGGGCCAATGAGGACTTTTATCACATCATTTATGACATTACGGGTCATGATTATACCGAATGATCCTTGGTCATAATCATACCAATCAACAGTCCATATATGCACGTAAGCCAAAGATGACTTTCATCACAATATAAACATGAAGATGATGACAATGATATAAGCATTAATCAAATAAAATCAAATCAAACGAAATCAAGGATAAATATTAAAGACTTTAAATTTATCCAGAGTTTAAAAATATCCAAATTGTCAACATGATACTGTTTTGTGGAGTAAAATTCAAGAATAATATTTATGTACCAAAAATAATTTGGATAAAAAAGAAATATATTTTTCGGGTAAATAGTATCCCCGTGAATAGTACTTCAGTAATAGTACCTCGTGAATAGTATCCCGACATGAAAAGTACCCAATACTCGAGGTGAATAATATTTGGGGAATAGTAAACCCGTGAATAGTACTTCAGCATGAAAATGCCCTGAATACCCGAGTGAATAATATTTGAGTGAATAATAACCCATAAATAGTAACTCATTAATAGTATTCCGTCATGAAAAGATAATAATTATCAAAAAAGCTCAGAATAATATTTCCATGAAAATATACTGGATGAAGCGCAAATATCAAGGATATTCTACTAATTTCATGGAGTATAGAAGCCCAAAATTTCAACAAATGAGTATATAATTCAAAATCTGAAACGAAATAATATTATTTACATACTACAGAGTATGAAAGAAAAATTATTTCAAGCGAATATTGAACAAAATAATACCCCTTGAACGAAATAATATTCCAACGAAATTATTAACGAAGATAATATTTCTACGAATATTGAACGAAGATTATATTCTTTATGAATATTAAACGAAAATAATATTCATACGAATACGAAAAATAATATCTCTTCAAAATATGAAATAAATAATATCTCTTACCTTGGAAGAAGACTAGACACTGGAATAATGAAGTACCAGACTATTTTTCTTCTTTCTCCCTATAACTTCTCTCTCTATAGCTTCTCTCTTTATAATTGCTCTTGTGAGTCTTAGTGAATTGGTGAGAATGAAGGAAGAATGAGCTTCTATTTATAGAAAAATATAGTTTCGATAATTGCACATTTTGGGGTTCAAAATATTACAGTATAATAACTTCATCTTTTCCTTCATTTTTAATTTAGTCATGCAAGTATTATCAAACTTGCACCACCTCCCCTAATAGTACATCATGTGAATCAATAATATAATCATGTGAATCAATAGTTCTATACATGTAAAAAAATAATTACAGTACAGTATCTTCATCTATACCTCCATTTTTAATTTAGTCATGCAAGTATTATCAATCTTGCACCCACCTCCCCTAATAGTACATGCATTTGAATCAATAGTACACACATGTAAACACATAGTTATAAGCATGTGAATTAATAGCAATTAATTGCTCATTTATCCGATTAATTATCCAATTGGTCAATATAACTTTCAGACATCAATTATTATCAAATAAATGTTGATTTACACTAACACTAATAATTCCAACACAATAGAAATATTTTTATCAACAATTTCATTTTTGAAATTTGAAGTTTGACTTTTTTCTGAAAAAGTCAACTGTTGACTTTTTAATTAAAAAGTCAACCCCGATAAATTTTGTGTTTATAGTCTATTTTTACTAATTTTATCGTTCCGGACTCAAATATCACGTTCGCGTGTCCAAATTCAACTCCGAACTCAAATTCGATTCTTAATAACATTCATCATTAATATTATAACTCACAATATTAACAACTAGATCGTTCTCAAGAAAGAGGGGACTTTCCGATAAGGATTTCTCCCTATTGGCGTGCAATTAGGTGACCAAACCTCTCCTCGACAGAACTTTCTAGACATCGTCAATATTATAAATAATAATATGAATAACTTTGTCGTCTCAATTATTGATTTAATAATATAAAATATTATGCAGATGATACTATGACAATAATTGTATCAAACTGAGTGACTTCTCACGTAAGCATCAATAATCAAAGATATTGTACAATACCGTGTGCTACTATGCAACCACGCGTATTATTATACTTTTATCACCGATATTTTATGACACTTGTTTACTTTGAAAAAATTTCAAATATCACCATTAACTTTAACCTTTTATCAATTTAACCATTTACTAAATAGAATAATTATAAGAAGAAGAATACTTTCATTCATAAAATTCGGGGTCTCACAGCTAGTCTGAATTTGGATGTTGATACCACTGAAAAATCATCCAATCCATATACTCTAACGACACCAATTTCGGCCACAACCTCAATTAACCTTGACGATGATGATTCACCATTTAGTCAGGATTGCATGAATTACAACGACCCATAGGTCGCAAACAAGTGAAGACCAAACGTTCCAACGAAAACTATGATGGTATGAAACTTATTCGCTAAAACAATTTGACAATATGAGAAAGAGCCAAATAGAAATTGCAGAAAATGAGATCGTTATGCCACGTGAACGAGATGAGTGGAGGTTTCAAATAAAACAAGATCAAGAAAGACAAAGGCGAGAAACTAAATTGGAACAAGAGCGAATGAGGATTGAAACATAATATAAGCAAAAACAAAAGAAGATGGATAAGGAGCTTATGATGACATATCCAAATTTGCTTCCTACTAAAGAAGGAAAAGTTTGGTTAATTACACAACAAAAAGAAATATGGGCACGCATGCGAGGCGTTGAAGACCACTCTAGTGTTAATGGAGTTTAATTTAATATTATGTGATGTAGTAAGTTTATTTATTTTTTATAATGATGTAGTAAGTAATGTTTTTATTATGTGATGTAGTAAGTTTATTTATTTTTTAATATTAAATGGTTCGATCACCAAATATTTTCAACAAATGTTCGAAGAGATCAGACCTCAATGTCCTATTGTGTCTCTATCACGAATTCTAACAAGGTTGGATGAGATATGTGCCGCCAATTTTTTTGGATTTTTGAGTGTATTCTGGAGGAGATATAGTCTCATCTAAAGGAGGCTTCCATGTTTCGACATTGGTGCCACATTCGTCTTCAATGATCATATTATGTAATATACTGTATGTTTTCATTATGATGCAAATATCATCTTTTTTCCAGAATTTCACTTAACTTTGTGTTATATCCCACCTAATCTTCAACTCGCCAAATGCTCGTTCCACATCATTCCTAACAGCCTCTTGTTTTTGAGCAAATAATTTCTCTTTTACTGTTGTTGGATGAGCAATGGTTTGCATCAAAGTTTCCCACTGAGGGTAGATACCATCAGTTAGGTAATATCTCATAGTATAACGTCGACCATTTACCTCGTAATTAACCGGAGGCATGTTACCAAGAATGAGATTATCAAATATTAGGGAATGATCTAAAATAGTTAAGTCTGTTAGTTTCCCGGGGGCACACAACAGATCTAGAAGAGGGAGGGGGGTTGAATAAATCCTTTAAAATTTTCTTTTCTCTTTTGTCTAGTTTTGTGATAACCAGATAATGAATAGGAGAATCAATACATGCACATCGGAATAGTTTAAGATCCCCTTCAAGGATATAACTTTAAACTCAGTTCTAATGATAGATTAGTTGCACGCAGAGATAGCAATTATAGTACTTAATGTAAACGACATAAAGTAAATGACACAAGAGGTTTTAAGTGGTTTAAAGACTGAATGTTCCTAGTCCACTCTTCTGCTTCAACAAGAAGGGATTCCACTAAGGATTTAAACAACTTCGAATCACTAAGATTCCTTCAAGACCAGTAGCCTTGGAACACTAGTTCACTAAGAACTCTTTAAAACCAGCAGTCTTGGAAAATGTAGACTAACACTACAAGAAACAGGTCTATCTGCGATCGCATATCAGCGACCGCAGTCGGTCGCTGATAATCAACTACGACCGAGGCCGGTCGCATATAGGCGTTACATAAAATCTGGTTGCTGGAATGCACATCAACGACCACTATTAGCGACCAAATTATTTACAACCAATATCAGCGACCGAATTTGTCGCTAAGTTGAGTCAGCATGGTTCAGGGCCAACTGCTGACGTGGGCCACGTGCCAGCGACTGCAATCAGTGATCGCGTGCGGTAGCTAATAGCCTCATATGCTTAGTAGTCGCTAATAAGTATCAACGACGACATGCAATCGCTGATGTAGAAAAACCTGGAAACCAGATTTTTCCTGTTTTGCAGAATTCCCAAAAAACTGTATGTGTTTTTTACATGCTTTATCCCAACACACCTGCACAACAATATAAACATCCATCGTTCATATACCGACACATACACCAAACTAGTATATAAACTAAATAAACCTTTAAAAACCAATATGAATTGAATAAATATAATCAAATCTAATTTTTAAGTAACATACAGACATCCAAAAAATGAATATAAAAGTACAAGATTCTCAAATAACTACAAAACAACACTAAATCGGTCATCATGCATCTTTGTCCAAATTAGTTTCTCCTTGATCACCCTGTAATTAACAAAATAATAAAACAAGTTACATATATAGTATATATAAATGTTGATACTAGTATTATGACAATATACAACAAATTAAACACAATAATATATATATATATATATATATATATATATATATATATATATATATATATATAAGTCACTATTATAATAAATAAGATTGATTACCTCGTCACCATCCCCTTGTTGTGATGCTGCTGCCGCCACTGCCACCGCCACTGTATCAGCTAACTCACCAGGACTCAGAGCCGCCAGATGTCCGCCCAGTATCTTTAGAAGATCTCAATCTTGACATATAACTCTCACACAGTCAGCAGGAGTATGAGTATCTGGATGACTCGATGACTGTGAAGACTGGGTAGCAGAGCTGCCTAAGCCACTGAAGGATGGGCGTCGTCGTTGGCCTTGACCTTTGACGTATTTCTTCTTCACAACAGATGCCCTCTCCCATAATTCTTGATTAATAGGTGGACGTGGGGTGCCTTCAGGTTAGCGCACATTCAATAAACGCTTATAAGTATCCTGTCATCATGTTAACAATTAAATAGTTAAAAATAAATTGGTAAAATTCTAAAGAATGACATAAAAATTCATAAATAAGATCAAGTTGTTAAAACTTATTACCGATATCTGGATAGCATCAGGCAGACCATCTCGGGTGGCCACGTACACATCCAGCCAATGGATAGGCTGACCTTGAGAGTGATACTCCTATACAAAACATATTCTAATATTAATAAGTAAAAATGTGATATATATATATATATATATATATATATATATATATTCTATAATTCATGATTATAAACATATTAAAATAAGTCATACGTACCCTAGTAGTGATATATTGCAACTGTGAAATACTACCGCCCTTGTAGGTTCCTTTAGCCTTTTTGCCATCAGGTACACCCGAGGATTTGTTAGTGGCGGCAGTCTTACGTCTTTTGACCCAGCTCTCAGCTCTCCATTGGGCACACATCTCAGCCCATATGAACTGGGTGCACTACTAGGGGTTATGCTCGTGCATGCAATCCTCTCTCTAGCCTGGATGGTCGATCGATGCATTGTGAAGGGCTTTTTATCGTTCTTTGTTCAAATTGTCTTTGGTACGAATGACGCACTTCTGTCAGAACAATGTCTGTATCACTGAAGTATGCGCGTCCTTCCATCTATACCTTTTCTGTAAATAAAACAACAATAATATTAAAACGGTACTTTTAACATATAATCTAACACTACCAAACAATTATCCTTACAATATTATATTATCTGTCATAATTAAAAAAACATACCTGAAATTTAGCCTAAACCGCATCCTTGTGGGCGATAGATGTGCTCGCCCACGTAATCACAGGAGTGGGCCAATTCTGTAAGCACAGTTGTGATATGCACTTGACGATCTTATTATCTGAAAAATCACTATAATATACAATAATTTACATTAAAGATAAGTAGATATATTAAAGCAATTTATATTAGTTATATATCTTGTATAAATGGAATCTAAAATGCTTATATATAAATGATGTGGGACGTACGTGCTATTCAGAAGAGGACGAATCTGAATAAGTATCCAATCATTCGGATTAGTAGGGGCTTGGGCACATGATTAGGCCCCCTACCCAAGCCGCATTTTTTCTGCGCTGCTTCAGAAGCCATCTATATATTACAAATTTTAAGATGTTAGTATGAGTTATATTTGATTACATGTATATATATGAATATAAAATGACAGTAATGATAGGAAATTCATTGGTTATAGTTAAATATATAAACATGACAGTGATAGAAAGATGTTAGTATGAGTTATATTTGATTACACGTATATATGAATATAAAATGACAATAATGACAGGAAATTACATTTAAATAGTTAAGTACATAAACATGACAGTGATATAAAGATGTTAGTATGAGTTATATTTGATTACATGTATATATATGAATATAAAATGACAATAAACATACATTTCATTTGTTCAAGTGTCAATGTCTGATTCAGAATCATCTTGTATACGTATTGCAGATTCATAACCATCATCTGCTTTAGATTCAGTGTCAGATTCAGTCAATAACTCTTCCTCCTCAGTATCAATGTCATCTGACATAAGTATTGACTCAAGATCTACTTCATGTGCTTCATCTCGACCATCTAACTAGATTACTTCATTTTCATCCTCCACATTTATTATAGTTTGTCTATGAAGCATCTGCTCTTGGTAAATCTCCCCATCAACTACTTCTACACGACTGTGCGTGGGAGTATGAATTACAACTTGCCAATCTGTAGACGGTCTATCCCATTTCCTAACAGGACTAGGAGTGCAGTATACTTGTACTGTTTGAGTTGGTAAAATAAACGGTTCGTTGGAGTACGCAGACCTATGGAGGTCAATATCGACGATTCCATGTCTGTCAACATGTATCCCTTTTTCTGAATCAAACCAACAACACTTTAACAAGTTAATATGACCCCCGTACGTGCCCTTGTATGACAACTCTACGATTTCCTCCAACTCCCCATAAAAGGCACAACCAAGCTCATTGTAACAATCTCCTTGGACACACTCCAGAGTTCGTTGTTCTTTTACCGCGCCCATATACCTTTGTATGAAATTCACAACCATTTATTGTGTAACCATTGCGGCTGACTTGGTCCCTGTTTGGTCTCATATCTAGGACTTGTACATTAGCCGAAATCGTTGATCCCTCAGTCAAAGCTTATAAAAACTCCATCTTATTAAATGAATTCATAGCTAATATGGAGTGTGTATATATATATATATATATATATATATATATATATATATTTTATGTCGTGCTTAAGAAATTGAACTTACTTTGTTCTTTAGCCAAAGTGCAAATTTTTTATCACGATTGATTTGAATATCTTTATCAGTTATGCATGCCGGGATGCTTCACTTTTAACTCGTCATCGTACAATTTATACAATGTTAAAAAATTAACATATTGGAATGTATATTACATGTCATTGAAAGTTAAGGGATAAATTTTCAAGTTTACATGTGTACCTCAAAAATACGTCAATCTCCTCGCAATTGAGAAGAATGTAAGTATGTGCAGCATTTATTCTTGCTCAGAGAGGAATATGCGTTTCCCTTTTCCATAAGCACGACCCGATAGACCAAATACAGAAAGCCAACCATTTAGTTCAACATTTCCCCCATCATCATGTCTCGAGACTAGATTAGCCTTTGTTAAGACTTCATCCGGAAAATAGTCTGACACATAGATATCTCATCGAAACTGTATGCCTCACATATCGACCCCTCTGTAGCATCCCCAAATCCGGGTCCCAAATCACCACGGATCCTGGTATGTTAAATCTATAACTATTTGCAGAAGATATAAACATAAATTATTTATATAATAAACATACACATAATTCCCCAAGGTCGAGAACCTTCACTTATTACACAATTCATAACCTGTCTAACAAGTAACCTTATTATCACACTATACTATTACAATTAAGCTGCACATAAAATCCAAAGATGGACTTGTCCTTATCTTTTCCTTGCATCCAATGAATTCGTCTTAATCTGCAATGTTTATCATGATATAGCAAGGGTGAGCATAAGTTTGCCCAACAAGTATAAATTTATTTAAAGATATATCATGGTGGAAAGAATTGAATAATAAGCTGGCTATAATTCTACAATATAATTGAGAACTAGCATAACAAATTTTCATAGCTGAACGAACATTAAACGTGAACATAGCAATTATATATGAACCGAATGGTAATGAAGGTGATCAGCCTTTCATACATGATGAATACATGCATTTTGCACAGAGTGCGAATAAATAGCTCATAGACATGGAAATCAGTAATGATTAACCACATGTATATTTGAATGAAACAACTCGAGGTCGAGTTAAGAAAAACTTGCCTGTACCGTTGATTACCGCTAAGAAATTTAATAACACTATAAGAAAACTGGCTAATTCCGACGGAATTTTCCGTTGAATATTGATTATTTTCGACGAAAAAGTCCGTCCGAAATTCGGTCGTAAATAATCGCGTCGGAAATAAGATCTGTCGAGAATTCTGTCGGATATAACTTATTTTCGACGGAGTTTCGTCGAACATAATTTAGTTACGACAGAATATGTAGGACAAAACTTTCCGTCGGATTAAAGTCCTATATCTGACGGACTGATTCTCTCGGAATTATCTTATTTCCGACTGAAAATTAAAATAGCCCAAAAATTATAAGACATGACTGCTTATTAAGGCGACGGAATTTTCGTCGGGCATAGGATGTTTACGACGGATGTATTCCTTCGAAGATGGAGTATTTACGACTGAAATTAGAATATTCTGGTAATTATTAAAAATTGTTTTTTGTTATCTCCGAGGGAATTTCCGACGCAACTACCTTATTCCGTCGGAATAAACTAATTTTTTTAATACAGCTTTTAAAAGTTCAGTTTCCAGGTGTTTAAACCCATTAATGTACTTGTAACCTGTCACAACCCAATACACAGTATTATAAACCTGTATCTCACATTCAAATATGCAACGTAACACTAAAACGTAATCTTCAACTCATTATCATTCACATTCACATTCAAATATCCACCAAAAAGTATTATAAGCTAACCAATTACAAATATAAGTTAATGTTCCATAAATGTTAAACAATATAATTTACAATAGTTGTACAAACGCAATTATAGACAATACAATATATACAAAAGTTCTACAATATCATGAATATAAACAAATGAACTATAAACTAGTAAAAATATCATCATCGAGCGGAGGTGAACGACGGCGCTGCTCTGGTGTATGGAAATCAGCCTCGTGCTCTTGATCATCATCGCCAGCCTGCTCGCCATCGCCACCCTGTTGATAGAATCAAAAATATAAATCATTAGTCCATACGTATATATATATATATATATATATATATATATATATATATATATGTGTGTGTGTGTGTGTGTGTGAGAATTAACAAACTAGCCTTAATTGAAAAACATAAACAATAAGAATACCTGAGTAGGTGGGGGCGGATGAAAAGCCTCCTCCAAGAGGGTAATCACCATCCGGAGCATCTCAGCGCTCCAAGCGTCGAACTGCTCCCGAGGTAATCCCGTACTCTCTGCAGAGGCCCCTGCTATAATATCCTGAGCAATCTGGTGAAAACGAGAACTGGAAGGTAATTGCTGACGCCGAAAGACTGGATCGGTATGGAACCTATCCGACATGGCCCCTATCAGCTTCCGGAAGATATCGTCATCCAAGAAAACGCCCGTATGAGATGGTCCGACATGTGCTCTCGGACGCTGGCGCTGGCTGGAGCCTATAAAGATATACAAATTTGATTACTAATAATAATTTATATAATGTGATAAATTCGGATAATTTCGTTAAATATAAAAAAATATTACCTCCAGAAAGTGTATATGCGGGTATCCTCGGCAGACCCAACACTCGATATCTATCGGTACTGCTACTAAGGGGATCCTGAGACGCGACCCATAGTCTCAGCTCCTCATCCCGATCTAATACAATATCGGGAAGAGGGGTGGCAGAATCTAACGGCTCAGAACCCCTCCTAATAGTCTCTAGCTCAGCTATACGCTCGTTCCGAAGCTTTTAAAATCGGTCCTGTAATGTATTCCGTATACGTATGTTAATTATATCATTTTATTTACGATTGAATATTATTAAAAGCTAAATAGTAAGATGAGTTTTACCCGTATAGCTAAAGCTGCTTGAGACAAAGCACGCTCGTCCTTAGGCGTGTGGTCTCGATGCCAAAAATGTAGCATGGTAGGATCTCAGCCCAAGGTCCTCCCCAATGCCTAATACAAACATTCATAAAACAGGTCTTAAGAATTTGTGTGAGAACTTGACACATAAATAACTAAATACAACGCACTTACCGTCTTCGCCTCCTCGAACGACTGAGAACCAGTGGTGTGTACTATCCGGAGCTGACCACGGTTCTTCTTTGCCTGCTCGGACTTTTTCTTGAAGTCATCAGCCTCCCAGTGAGCACACATAGCCGCCCAGGCTAAATTGGAGACTATGCGGGGCTGATGATCTCTGATGGTGGTCCCATGCTGGTCCATAACTGCCCGGGCTGCCTTCTGTCGTATCTCATACAGCCATCCAGAGTAATTCACAGCGACGTGATGCTCAATCACAGCATCGCCAGCTGACTGAGAGATGCTTGAGTCAAATCGATAATAAACTTATAACAAAAGATTATTTAAAATTAAGAACATTTGATTTCGTCATCCCAATACAACTATGTGGTGATAATATGCTTAACTTACGTGGAACTCCCGCAAGAAGGTCTGCATAAAAGTGGCATCGTACCGCACATACTGACTGAACCGCATGCACCCTCTCGGGAGATGCGTCAAACAAATCGCATGTAGGGTGTGCTTAGCCACATGGTTTCTAAGTTTCATATTATAGTACATATATATATATATATACATATAATACTTAATTATTGAGTTTATTGAAAATTATGGCAAACTAAGCAAATGCTACTTAGTTTATTTTGCTAATAAAAAACTAAGTAAGTGCTACTTAGTTTCTGAGAATTGTTATTTGGAATATATATGAAGACTACTATTAAATTATTTTATTTTATTTTATAAAATTTAATTATATTTATTATTGTATTTTATTTTATTTTAAATTTAATTTAATTTAAATTATGATACTTAAATTAAATTAATATTACTTTATTACATTTTTTAAATATTTTTTATTAAATTTAATTTATTTATTAAATTAAATCAAATTTGTTTTATTTTATTCAATTTAATTTAATTAAGTATTTTAATTTATTTAAGTTTATTTAAGTTTATTATTATATTTTCTTTTATTTGTTTAATTTTTTAATTATAAATATTATATTTTCTAATTTTTAAAAATTATATTATAGTATATTATATTATCTTATTTTTAAACTTCACTTGTAATTTTTTTATAATTTAAAAATTTTATTTAATTAATTATTAAATTTTATATTAAATTAATTAAATAATGCATAATTATATTTGTAGGGCCCACAAAATTTCAATTACAGATTTCTGACAGATATTCCATTGGGAATTCTGTGGGAAATATCAAATATTACATGCTTAATTATACACTGACATACATATATTATGATCCAAACACTATAATTGTTATGACCCAAACACTATAATTGCACAAATAAATCACAATTTCGGCAACATGTATTCACTTGCAGAATTGAAGTCAAATAATCCCAATATGCAAAACAGTTTACAGCATGAACAACTTTCACAAAATCAACAACTTAACAAATAAATTTCATAACAGAAATGAACCCAATTTCAGCAAATTAAAATATAAAACCCAATTTCTGATACAATAAGAACTCCAAAATTATTCTCAGTAACACATGAATTAAAGGGGGAGCATTTAGGATTTCTTACCTTGAATTTAAGGAAGAGAAACTAGGAAGAGAAAGGAGGAGCTAGGAGCTACCGTACGTGACCGTTCGCTGGTGGCAGAGACCGGAACTGGTGGCACGTAGTGGCCGGAAATTGGCAGTGGCGGCCGGAACTGGGCTCTGACCGGGGAGATGAGAGGGAGTGGAGGGTACCTGGGGGGACCGGGCTGGGGTGGGGGGACTGGGGGAGAGGGGCTGGTGGGGGTACCGGGGTAGTGTGGGGAGACCAGGGGAGGGAGTGGGGGTACCAGAGCAGAGTAGGGCCGGAGACCTGGGGGCGCAATGGGGGAACGGTGGCAGGGGGAGGGGGAGGGGTGATCGGTGACTGGATGGGTGTGGGTGGGGTCGGGGCCGGGGGATGAGAGAGGCTAGGGAATAAGGAGAGTGAGAGAATGAGAGAGAGATCAGATAAATCGAGCGTGTGAAATGAAAAGGCAGAAAGTGAAAAGTTTATATTGTTATTTCTGACGGAATGTCTGTCGGTAATAAGTCCCTCGAAGATAACCTAAATTCGACGAAATATCCCTCGGAAATAACGTTTATTCGTCGAAATTACTTTTCGCGGTGGCGCAAAATTTGGCGCCAACTGGAGAGTTCTAAGGTCAACGGAATTCCGTCAGAATTATGGTATTTTCGAGGGACTTATATCCGACGTATTATTCCCTCGGACATAATCCTATTTTGACCGAATATAATCCGTCGATTATACGTCCGTCAGAATTAGCCAGCTTTCTTGTAGTGTAAGCTTCGTCTGAAGACCTAATATTAATAATATTTATTTCTAAGTTAGAATAATATCATCACAATATTTAAATAACCGAAACACATTAACACATAACCCTATCCGTCTATACAGCACATAAAACCTAATCTCAAGTTAAACTATTTCAGTCCGATTCGAGTTTGGCATTATTCTGACATCCCAACGACTTTAGTCGGATAAATAACGAGTTTAAGTTCAATTAAACTCTGCTTGACACTTAACAATTATCTTAGATAATTTTCTTATCAGTCAAAACATTTTTCATAAGCTCGTAATAATTTTCACATAATTATTATCATTTAAAATGATTTTTCTATCATTAATGATCATTAGTGGAGACTTAGGTTTTCCTAAACTCCTAGCTATGCTAAACTTCAAAATGATTGACATCAAGCTAAATACGCACTATGTGCCTTTTTTAAAAAAAAATGTAGACTCGTAACCATTTTTGAAACGGTTTAAAGTACAATCTATGCTACTTATTTCGGCTAGACGCAAATGATTTGAATATCAAAAATTGTTTTTATTTATCACTTATGTACCATGTAACCTGGTGCAGAGATGATAAAAATGATGGAGTCATCAATGCAGTATTACTTAGTGTGAATTAGACCTAAAGTCACTATTCCACTATGGTATGATGTAGCATGACAAAATCACCAAATGGCGGAATCCTCAACGGACTGTTAATACAGTGCGGGATCATGACGTCATTCTCGAAAATGTTTTCAAAAATTTTAATTTGCCAACGGGGTTTGGCTACGCCTAAATAATTCGATTGAATTGAATTATTGATATGAGTCTATGCTATTTGATTCAGCTAGACTAATGTTATAAAAACTCCAAGTGTTTATTGAAAGAATTTTCCAAACCAAATTGCTTTGGTGCGGAATCCTATGATAAGACTGAGATGAACGATAATGTTTCGATAAATAATCCAATCTAGTAGCGTAAATATTCGCTAAAAATGATTTAATACGTTATGCATGACGTACGAGTACGATAGGCTAATCACCTAAAGTATTAGTAATGGTAGTTTACCTTCTTTGTGATTGTAAACAGACCAAGTAATGTTTTGTTTTGCGGTATAAATACCGTTAAAACTAAATGTGTTCATGGTCTATATGACCCCTCAGCACAATTTCAAAACTTTTGCTCTTGTGAGTGGTGTATTGGGTAGCATGTGATATGTGTGAATGGTGTAAGGTGCACGATGTAAGGTATAAGGTGAATTTCGGGGACAAAATTCTTATAAGGAGGGGTGAATGTGACAACCCAAGAATTTGGACAATTTATTAAAATCTTAAATGATTGATTTAAGGTCAAATATTAGACCTAGACAGAAAATAAGTGTATGCGTTTGATATTATTAGGGTGAAATTTTGATGATTTCAAAATTCGGTGAAGGATATAGAAGAATTATTCAGGATTAAGGATTTATATAAATATGCTCTGTGTATATGGTTATGTATGTGTACAGAATGTGGTTAAGGGTCAAGGGTTGACCAAATTAATTATATATGTGTCAAACCCTAGGTATATATTAAGAATATTAATGTTCAGTTAGAAAACCCTAACGTCTAATAAGAAACCCTAGAAATCGGTTCTGAAAATCCTAGTTTCAGTTCCGGGAATCCGAAACCTTAAATCGGATATTGAAAACCCTAGATTGGGAATGCAATGTATGTACAAGGTTAAACGCCAATAATATTAAATTAATTAGGGAAAACCCTAATGAATTATCTAAAATCTTAATTGATTATTTGAAAACCCTAATACCAGATCTGAAAACCCTAACTTCAGATTCTGATAAAATGAAACTCTAATCTGGGAATATAACGGAGAATTTTAATGCTTTAGTGCTATTAATTAAGTATTAATTAGGGTAAAAGTTAATTAATTAGCAAAGCCTAATTTCCAATTTTTGGAACCCAAACTGTTCCGTCAGAAACCCTAATGCTCAATTATGGATTTAATTGCTAAAATTGGCAATGCTAATTAGGAAACCCTAATCCTAATTATTTCAATTTATGAGTAATTAGAAAACCCTAATCTAATTACGAATATTTAATTTCTAATTTAGAAAATTTATTTTTCTATTAGAAACCTTAATTCGTGATTTTGACCCTAATTGCTTTATTAGCGATTGTAATTAAGAAATGTTAATCCTAATTAGCAAGAATGAATTTATGATTAAGAAATTTTTATATAATTAGAAAATTCTAATTATAAGTTAGAAATGTTAATTTTCTATTTTGAAAATCGAAATTCGGAAATGTTAGAAATTAAATTTGTAAAGTGAAGGGTTAAAACCTAAACCCTAAAATGCTAAACCCTAAACCCTAAGGGTTACAACAAATAAGCATTCTAGAATTAAATTTTGTGAGGAAAGTGAACATTTTGCCCTTTTGACATATTCCTAAATAGGTGGCTTGCAAATATTGTTGTTTATTGAGTTGTTGAACAACCCTTAACCACTCCTTGACTTTACAATATCTGCAATCAGCCTATAATAGCAGCTAAGCAAGCCTATTGCAATGAATCAAGAATTATAAATGGATAAAGAGAGAGAAAGTCTATAAAATTTGTTCATTTGCTTTCTTGCTCTCAACAACTCTCTCTCTCTCTCTTAGCAATCCGAAATTCTTAAGTAAACCAGTCTATATTCAAGCACTTATAACATCAAGAGCAGATCTTGATGATCAGATTTAATGATCAAAGCTCAAAATGTTAAGAACCCTAAATTTTGAAATCCTTTGATTTTATGTTATTTGTTGCAATTGATTGTTCATAGTTGTGTAATAGGGTGTCAATTAGAGATCTGGGTTGTTGGATCATAGATCCATAACATCAAAGTGCTCGGATTTGACATTTTAAGAAATCTGGAAAATGGAAAAAATATGGTCTGACAGTCATATGTCAGACCCCATAAAGTGTTTGATGATTTGTGTATATGATGTTTTAGATCTATTCTATGATATGTAGGCTTTGATCTGAAATATGTAACAGGGTTGGATCATGTCTCGATCGTTTGTTATAGGCAGTCAAACTGCGTTGACCATTAACGAAAAAGGGTTTCTGGGCAACCCAGAAACCCAACTGTTTCTTGACAACCTTTTTGTGGCCTCAGATCTTGTGGTTTGTTAATGTTTAGGATAAGTGATTGCTTGATCCTTGTAGCCTGACATGTCGACTGCATATTACAGTCAGTATTTAACTTAGATCCATAACAGAATTGAATATGTGGCCAGTCAAACAACCGTTGACCATCAGCCGGATGAACTTTTCTGGAAAACCCAGAAAGTTCAAGAATAACTTCTGACCTCTACTTTGACCGGCTTTGATATCTCAGTTTTGATGTTTTTAAGTTGATCTGGTACTTGTTTATTGTACCTTGACATAATGACTATAGAATAAAATCTTAATATCGCATGAAACGTGACATGAACATGTATAAAATTAAGCTACAAGGTGTTTGCTCGAACTGACTGGGAATCTGGGAAACCCAAAAAGAACCCAGCAGCCTCTGACAACGATTTTGAGAGCTTAGATCTCTCTGTTATGATATGTGATGATCATGAACATGATATGTAGTGGTAGTATTACATAAATACTACAACATTAAAACAATTTCCAGTTCAGAAAACATTAGGATCATAGCTTAAAAGCTGGTCAAACCACCCAACCGGTAAACTGACATGAAGGCCTCAAGAACACCAAGAACACCTATAGCGACGGTTCTGTCGCTATAGAGCCCTTTAGCGACGCTTAGTTTCAGAAATTACAGAAAATTAATTAAAAATAGAAAAAAAATGGTTTTTAATTATTAAAAATACTAAATAAATTATGAAAAATTATTTTAAATGTTGAAAAATAGTTTTTAATTATTTTAAGCATATTTCAAAAATATTTAATATTTTTGGAATATAAATGGTATTTATTTATTTAATTATAATATTAAATAAATGATTTAAAAATAGTTTTAATTCATGAAAAATCATGAAAAATTATTTTTATGACAAAAGAAAATATTTTAAGTTATTTTTGATAACTTTTGATATTTTGTGATGAATTTCATTAATAATTTATTATTAATGGTAATTATTTTATTTAATAAATATATTAAATAAATTATGGAAAAATAGTATTAATGATTTAAAAATCATATAAAAATGATTTAAGTGTTATAAAAATATTTTAAGTTATAAAATAAAACTTTTGATATTTTGGCATGAAAATATTAATATCTTAATATTAATATCAATTATCGGATAATGGAATTTAGTTGTTTAAAAATCATATAATTATGATTTTAAGTTATTAAAAATACTTTGATATATTATAATTATATTATAATATTATGTAATAATTTTCATTAATATTTTATAATAAATAAATATTAATGATTAAGTAATTATGTGGTATTTAATTCATTTAAATACAGTTTTAAGGATTGAAAAATGTTGATAAATGGTAATAATTATCCGAAAATTTTTACGAGCCTAGGAAAAATGTTTTGTCTGATTAGAAATTATCTGTGATAATTGTTAAGTGTTTAGGCAGAGTTTAATTGAACTAAAACTCGATAAAAGTCCGACTAGACCGTCGGGATGTTAGAATTGTGTCGGGTTCAACTCAGACTGCAATAGTTTGACTTGATACTTAGTCTTATGTGTTGTAAAGACTGATAGGGTTATGTGCTATGTGTTTAGGTTATTCTGTGTGTATAAATATAACAGTATATTACTGTGATGATATTATTCTAATATTGGAGATCTATATTATTAATATTAGGTCTTCGGATAAAGCGTTATTAAATTATGTTGCGGTAATCAACGGTTCAGGCAAGTTTCTTTTTACTAAACTCTACTAAGAGTATTTTATTCAAGCTTATGGTTAATCATTGCTGATTGCCATAAAAATTGTACTTTGTACATCTTGCATATATAAGTCAGGTATGAAAGGCTGATCACCTTCATTACCAGTTGATTCAGAAATGTTTGTTCATGTTTAAAACTTGTTCAGTCAAAATTTTGTTCGTGATAATTCTCAACTATATTGATGAATTATAGCCAGCTTATTATTCATACTCTTTAATCATGATATATCGTTATATTGTTGTATTTAAACTTGCTGGGCAACTTTCATGGTCACCCTTGTTATATCATGATAAAATATTGCAGATAAGGCGAATGCGTTCGGATACAGGAAAAGATAATGCCAAGTCCGGCGTGGGATAAAATGTGCGGCTAGTTTGTAATAGTATACTTTTATAAATATTGTTGTGTGATAAATAATTTATGAATTGTGTATAAGTTAAGGTTACTCGACCTTGGGGAATAATGTGTAATGTATTGTATAAACAATTTATGTTTATATCTTCCGTAAATAGTGATAAAAATAGTATACCGGATCTGCGGTGATTTGGGACCCGGATTCGGGGCTACTACAGTTGGTATCAAAGCTGTTGGTTATGAAGCTTAGGTAGGAATAGCTGAGACCAATAACCGCAGTGATTAGGATAAGACTAACTCACATAGAGTTAGTTGGTCGGTAAGATTAAAAGATGAATCTCGGTAAGTTGTTAAGATACAGAGTTCCTAACTCTGATAATAAAGTTGAACAGTAATGGTGAATAGATCGAGTCTAAAAGACTGAAAGTGCAGGGATAGGAGATCGTAAAAAAAATGATCATAGTGCATGGAATTGAATCGTAATATATACGATAAGATCACCCCGTGATCTAATAAGGTTATGACAGCCGGAAATGAATCAATCTACTGATTGAAACGTTTACAGCAAGATGCTGTTTGTAAGTTGTACTATGAAATGGTACTATGAAAACTCATGAAAGAGTTATGGATTATGAATACGAAATGAAATTCGTATGGAAAAAGGGGGTTAAGATTAGGTGGGGATTTCAATGAGGACTCGTGTTAGCAACTGAGTTGTATGATTTCTTGTATGGGCGGGGAATTGTACTTGGTGTAAAAACTACTTAGTTGGTGGCATTGGTAACCATTGAAATGTTGTGTCACGCTAGTTGTTATATATAGATAAATAGGTCATAGGTAGAGAATATAGGATTAAGTACGAGTTCTTAGAACTCATACTTATTTGACATTCTTAACTCATAGTTATATGAAATGTTTATGAGCCCCTCAGCGAACGGACGCCAAAGATCAGACTAGGGTAAGTTCGTAAACTCATATAATTGTGGCCAGGTTATGAACTCATAAGTGTGGTTTTATGAATTGGGTATAGTTGTGTGTGAATGGAGTGTTAAGGATTATAGGAACAGATAGATTATTAAGCAAATGATCATTAGTGGAGACTTAGCTTTTCCTAAACTCCTAGTTATGCTAAACTTCGAAATGATTGACATCAAGCTAAATACTCACTATGTGTCTTTTTTTTAAAAAAATGTAGACTCGTAACCATTTTTGAAACGGTTTAAAGTACAGTCTATGCTACTTATTTCGGCTAGACGCAAATGATTTGAATATCAAAAATTGTTTTTATTTATCACTAATGTACCATGTAACCTTGTACAGAGATGATAAAAATGATGGAGTCATCAATGCAATATTATTTAGTGTGAATTAGACCTAAAGTCACTATTCCACTATGGTATGATGTAGCATGACAAAATCACCAAATGGCGGAATCCTCAACGGACTGTTAATACAGTGCGGCATCATGACGTCATTCTCGAAAAAAATTTCAAAAATTTTAATTTGCCAACGGGGTTTGGCTACACCTAAATAATTCGATTAAATTGAACTATTGATATGAGTCTATGCTATTTGATTCAGCTAGACTAATGTTATAAAAACTCCAAGTGTTTATTGAAAGAATTTCCCAAACCAAATTGCTTTGGTGCGGAATCCTATGATAAGACTGAGGTGAACGATAATGTTTGGATAAATACTCCAATCTAGTGGCGTAAATATTCGCTAAAAATGATTTAATACGTTATGCATGACGTACGAGTACGATAGGCTAATCACATAAAGTACTAGTAATGGTAGTTTACCTTCTTTGTGATTGTAAACAGACTAAGTAATATTTTGTTTTGCGGTATAAATACCGTTAAAACTAAATGTGTTCATGGTCTATATGACCCCTCAGAACAATTTCAAAACTTTTGCTCTTGTGAGTGGTGTATTGGGTAGCATGTGATATGTGTGAATGATGTAAGGTGCACGGTGTAAGGTATAAGGTGAATTTCGGGGCCGAAATTCTTATAAGGAGGGGTTAATATGACAACCCGAGAATTTGGATAATTTATTAAAATCTTAAATGATTGATTTAAGGTCAAATATTAGACCTAGACAGAAAACAAGTGTATGCATTTGATATTATTAGGGTGAAATTTTGATGATTTTAAAATTCGGTGAATGATATAGGTGAATTATTCAGGATTAAGGATTTATGTAAATATGCTCTGTGTATATGGTTATGTATGTGTACAGAATGTGGTTAAGGGTCAAGGGTTGACCAAATTAATTATATATGTGTCAAACCCTAGGTATATATTAAGAACTTTAATGTTCAGTTAGAAAACCCTAACGTCTAATAAGAAACCCTAGAAATCGGTTCTGAAAACCCTAGTTTCAGTTCCGGGAATCCGAAACCTTAAATCGGATATTGAAAACCCTAGATTGGGAATGAAATGTATGTACAAGGTTAAACGCCAATAATATTAAATTAATTAGGGAAAACCCTAATGAATTATCTAAAATCTTAATTGATTATTTGAAAACCCTAATACCAGATCTGAAAACCCTAACTTCAGATTCTGATAAAATAAAACCCTAATCTGGGAATATAACGGAGAATTTTAATGCTTTAGTGCTATTAATTAAGTACTAATTAGGGTAAAAGTTAAGTAATTAGCAAACCCTAATTTCCAATTGTTGGAACCCAAACTGTTCCGTCAGAAACCCTAATGCTCAATAGTGGATTTAATTACTAAAATTGGCAATGCTAATTAGGAAACCCTAATCCTAATTATTTCAATTTATGAGTAATTAGAAAACCCTAATCTAATTACGAATATTTAATTTCTAATTTAGAAAATTTATTTTTCTATTAGAAACCCTAATTCGTGATTTTGACCCTAATTGCTTTATTAGCGATTGTAATTAGGAAATGGTAATCCTAATTAGCAAGAATGAATTTATGATTAAGAAATTTTTATATAATTAGAAAATTCTAATTATAAGTTAGAAATGTTAATTTTCTATTTTGAAAACCGAAATTCGGAAATGTTAGAAATTAAATTTGCAAAGTTAAGGGTTAAAATCTAAACCCTAAAATACAAAACCCTAAACCCTAAGGGTTCCAACAAATAAGCATTCTAGAAATAAATTTTGTGAGGAAAGTGACCATGTTGCCCTTTTGACATATTCCTAAATAGGTGGCTTGCAAATATTGTTGTTTATTGAGTTGTTGAACAACCCTTAACCACCCCTTGACTTTACAATATCAGCAATCAGCCTATGATAACAGCTAAGCAAGCCTATTGCAATGAATCAAGAATTATAAATGGATAAAGAGAGAGAAAGTCTATAAAATTTGTTCATTTGCTTTCTTGCTCTCAACAACTCTCTCTCTCTCTTAGCAATCCGAAATTCTTAAGTAAACCAGTCTATATTCAAGCACTTATAACATCAAGAGCAGTTCTTGATGATCAGATTTAAGGATCAAAGCTAAAAATGGTAAGAACCCTAAATTTTGAAATCCTTTGATTTTATGTTATTTGTTGCAATTGATTGTTCATAGTTGTGTAATAGGGTGTCAATTAGAGATCTGGGTTGTTGGATCATAGATCCATAACATCAAAGTGCTCGGATTTGACATTTTAAGAAATCTGGAAAATGGGATAAATATGGTCTGACAGTCATATGTCAGACCCCATAAATCCGTGTGTGTTTGATGATTTGTGTATATGATGTTTTAGATCTGTTCTATGATATGTAGGCTTTGATCTGAAATATGTAACAGGGTTGGATCATGTCTCGATCGTTTGTTATAGGCAGTCAAACTGCGTTGACCATTAACGAAAAAGGGTTTCTGGGCAACCCAGAAACCCAGCTGTTTCCTGACAACCTTTTTGTGGCCTCAGATCTTGTGGTTTGTTAATGTTTAGGATAAGTGATTGCTTGATCCTTGTAGCCTGACATGTCGACTGCATATTACAGTCAGTATTTAACTTAGATCCATAACAGAATTGAATATGTGGCCAGTCAAACAACCGTTGACCATCAGCCGGATGAACTTTTCTGGAAAACCCAGAAAGTTCAAGAATAACTTCTGACCTCTACTTTGACCGGCTTTGATATCTCAGTTTTGATGTTTTTAAGTTGATCTGGTACTTGTTTATTATACCTTGACATAATGACTATAGAATAAAATCTTAATATCGCATGAAACGTGACATGAACATGTATAAAATTAAGCTACAAGGTGGTCGCTCGAACTGACTGGGAATCTGGGAAACCCAGAAAGAACCCAGCAGCCTCTGACAACGATTTTGAGAGCTTAGATCTCTCTGTTATGATATGTGATGATCATGAACATGATATGTAGTGGTAGTATTACATAAATACTACAACATTAAAACAATTTCCAGTTCAGAAAACATTAGGATCATAGCTTAAAAGCTGGTCAAACCACCCAACCAGTAAACTGACATGAAGGCCTCAAGAACACCAAGAACACCTATAGCGACGGTTCTGTCGCTATAGAGCCCTTTAGCGACGCTTAGTTTCAGAAATTACAGAAAATTAATTAAAAATAGAAAAAAAATGGTTTTTAATTATTAAAAATACTAAATAAATTATGAAAAATTATTTTAAATGTTGAAAAATAGTTTTTAATTATTTTAAGTATATTTCAAAAATATTTAATATTTTTGGAATATAAATGGTATTTATTTATTTAATTATAATATTAAATAAATGGTTTAAAAATAGTTTTAATTCATGAAAAGTCATGAAAAATTATTTTTATTATAAAAGAAAATATTTTAAGTTATTTTTGATAACTTTTGATATTTTGTGATGAATTTCATTAATAATTTATTATTAATGGTAATTATTTTATTTAATGAATATATTAAATAAATTATGAAAAAATAGTATTAATGATTTAAAAATCATATAAAAATGATTTAAGTGTTATAAAAATATTTGAAGTTATAAAATATAACTTTTGATATTTTGGCATAAAAATATTAATATCTTAATATTAATATCAATTATCGGATAATTTAATTTAGTTGTTTAAAAATCATATATTTATGATTTTAAGTTATTAAAAATACTTTGATATATTATAATTATATTATAATATTATGTAATGATTTTCATTAATATTTTATAATAAATAAATATTAATGATTAAGTAATTATGTGGTATTTAATTCATTTAAATACGGTTTTAAGGATTGAAAAATGTTGATAAATGATAATAATTATCCGAAAATTTTTACGAGCCTAGGAAAAATGTTTTGTCTGATTAGAAATTATCTGTGATAATTGTTAAGTGTTTAGGTAGAGTTTAATTGAACTTAAACTCGATAAAAGTCCGACTAGACCGTCGGGATGTTAGAATTGTGTCGGGTTCAACTCAGACTGTAATAGTTTGACTTGATACCTAGTCTTATGTGTTGTAAAGACTGATAGGGTTATGTGCTATGTGTTTAGGTTATTCTTTGTGTATAAATATAACAGTATATTACTGTGATGATATTATTCTAATATTGGAGATCTATATTATTAATATTAGGTCTTCGGATAAAACGTTATTAAATTGTGTTGCGATAATCAACGGTTCAGGCAAGTTTCTTTTTACTAAACTCTACTAAGAGTATTTTATTCAAGCTTATGGTTAATCATTGCTGATTGCTATGGAA
Source organism: Panax japonicus (assembly GCA_020205505.1). NCBI lineage: Eukaryota > Viridiplantae > Streptophyta > Magnoliopsida > Apiales > Araliaceae > Panax > Panax japonicus. The sequence goes on from CM035093.1 coordinate 66,368,271, forward strand.
ATTGTACTTTGTACATCTTGCATGTATAAGTCAGGTATGAAAGGATGATCACCTTCATTACCAGTTGGTTCAGAAATGTTTGTTAATGTTTAAAACTTGTTCAGTCAAAATTTTGTTCGTGATAATTCTCAACTATATTGATGAATTATAGCCAGCTTATTATTCATACTCTTTAATCATGATATATCGTTATATTGTTGTATTTAAACTTGCTGGGCAACTTTCATGGTCACCCTTGTTATATCATGATAAAATATTACAGATAAGGCGAATGCGTTCGGATACAGGAAAAGATAATGCCAAGTCCGGCTTGGAATAAAATGTGCGGCTAGTTTGTAATAGTATAATTTGATAAATATTGTTGTGTGATAAATAATTTATGAATTGTGTATAAGTTAAGGTTACTCGACCTTGGGGAATAGTGTGTAATGTATTGTATAAACAATTTATGTTTATATCTTCCGTAAATAGTGATAGAAATAGTATACCGGATCTGCGGTGATTTGGGACCCGGATTCGGGGCTACTACAGTTGGGTTACCTGGTGGTTAAAATACAGTAATACGCGTGGTTGCACAGTATTGTTGAATTATTGATTCGTACATAAGAAGGTACTAATCAATAATTGTTACAGTTGTTACTGTTCAATATTTTATTTTATTGATTCAATAATTGCTGCGTTGATAGTTTATATTATTCTTGTTTTAATAATTGTCACTGCATAGTATTTTCCATTATTATATCAATAATTCAAACTATTTGAATAATATTATTAGATAGCATTATTGGCAATGCCTAGAAAGTTCTATCTAAGGAGAGGTTTGGTCACCTAATTGAGCACCAGTAAGGAGAAATCATTATTGGAAAGCCCCCTCTTTCCTAGGAACTTCCTAATTGTCATAAGTGTGATTCTGTAATATTATTTATGAATAATTAATTATTGATTTATATGATAAGAAAATATTTATTTGATGTGGATATAAATGATGAATTTATTTATTTTATGTGGTTATAAAAGAAGGAATTAATGCTGAGGTGTTTTATCAGTATTTTGTCGGAAGGGAAGTATTAAAAATCACCCGTTTGTGAATTTTGGATATTTTTTATTTGGAATTTAGAAAAACTCAAAACTACAAAGTTGTAGAGAATTTGATTTCAGGCAGAATGAACATAAAATTTGTATTTTTCTGATAAACGGGCTATTTTCTATGAATTATTGAAGTTTCAGAAAATAAAATAATTTTTATTAAATTTATGGGTGGGACCCACTTTTTGGTTGGTGTTGAATACATATGGGCTGCTATTTTTTCCATGATGCCTGGCATGCTTTGAATCAATTGAGGTGTTCATAGAATTTTGGTTTAAAATAATAATATTTTATTATTTTAGTCTCATATGGCGTTCTAGCATTTTCCTATAAATAGACGCTTAGGTTAGAATTGAAAATCGCACCAGAAACAAGTTTTCTTTCTCTCTAGATTCTCGAGTGTATTTTTGTGAGTATTTTGATACTTTGAGAGTTGTTATTCAGTACAAGTTTTCTTCGGCTTTCTATCCGATATTCTGATCAGAAGTACCGTTATTTTGAGGTAAGGGATGTTATTTTCTTCTTAAATGATATTATTTTCTTCAATATTATTATGCCGAAATATTGGTGAACTTTTTAAATCAAATTTGGAACTTTTTGTGTCAGAGTTACTATTCACGTATACGGCACTATTCACGAATAGGACACTATTCACCAAAAAATGAAATTTTCTTCTTTTTGTCCAAGATGTCTATTATGGTTACTATCTTTGATTGTATCCATGTTTTGATCTTTATTTTGAATTCTGTTTCATAATTGGTTATTATGAAGTATTATTGATCTTGGATAAACTGTTATATGAATCCCTAATATTTGTTCTTCTATCTCACTCGATTCGTTTTCTTTAAAATATTTTTCATCATCCTCAATGCTAAATGATGATATTACTGAATATCTTTGGCCTGTATTGCAAAGATGAATGATTAAATGATGAATATCTTTGGCCCGTAGTGCAAAGATGAACAGGTGTTGAGATAAACATGACCAACTGGTGAAATAAATGAATATCTTTGGCCTGTAGTGCAAAGATGAATATTTGATTAAAATATGTATATTGATTGATGTTACAGTGATAAAATATTGATGATGGAATCTTAAATCTTAGAAGATAGTAGAATTCATTCTCAACGTGACTCTTCTAATGGATTGCTATTTTCGCTGTATTTGTTGATCTAAAACTTGTTGTCTATTATATTCTATCAGATTTTTCCCTGTTGAAGACTAATGATAATTTTTTGTATATTATCTTAGTCATAATATTCTTTACTGGGCTAGTTGAGCTCACCATTTTCCTTTTTGTTCCATTTTTCTTCTCAGGAGGTGAGAACATAGCAGGATCGAGTCGGGGTATGGAGTGATGGTTCTAGAAATATGTTTTTGCTGTCCTCACTATTTCTAAAAAATAGTGTATATATAATTATAATGAGGACTTATTTGGGTGTGTATATTGCCTAGAAGATAATATTTGTATTTAAACTCACAGTATGTGTTGTCGTATTTTGCACAACAATTATATTATTGAAGTTGTAGTTTGCTTTCTGTACCATGTATTTGGCGATTCAGAATGAGTGTTGTATACCTATTTTGGGAGCGTCACAAATCTAGTGAGACAAAAGAACAAATATTAAGGATTCGTACTTCAGTTTATCCATGTTTAAAAACACCCCATAATATACCATAGTCATATTCGCGAATAGTGCCGTATACGTGAATAGTATCGTATACGTGAATAGTAATCCCGATACAATAAGGTATAAATTCCACAATAAAATTTATATCAATATTTCAGCATAATGATATTAGAAAAAAAATAATATCATTTATAAAAAAAATAACATCCCTTACCTCGAAAGAATTGTACTTCTGAATGGAATACTGGATATTGTACTGAAGGAACTTGCACCATATAGCAACACTCAAGGTATCAAAATACTCACAAGAATACGCTCGATAATATAGAGAGAGAGAAAACTTTAGTTTCTGGTGTGATTTTCAATTCTAACCTAAGCCCCCTATTTATAGAAAAATACTTAGAACATCAAAGTAGAGAATTTAATAAAATAATAATATATTTTTCTTAAACTTCCTACGCACACCAATTTAGTCCAAACATTAGCCACACCTCAACAAAAACTACAAAAACGTTTTTCTCAAATAAATCATTTAAAACTCCAAAAAATTAATTATTCCGTAACTTCAATAATTCATAATAAATAGCCATTTTATCAGAAAAATTCAAATCTTATGTCCATTCTATAGGAAATTTAATTCTCTACAACTTTATAAGTTTAAGTTTTTCCAAATTCCAAGCAGAAATTGACCAAATCCACATATGGATGATTTTGCAGGCTATAATCAAATTTTAGTCAAGAAATGGGGCCCACCAACATGTTTAACATGTTTTTAATATTTATTATAACAAAAATACTCTTCCTCTTCATTTATTCATATATCACGCATTCATTGTAAAATATTATCATTATTATATTATTATAATATAATAATATATTTAAATAAATTATTTTATCAGAAAAGATAAAATATTAATTTTCAACAATTGTCACATTAAAATTTTTCTCCATCTATATCCACATAAAATAAATATTTTCCTTATCATCTAAATCAATAATTAATCATTCATAAATAATATTACAGAATCACAATACTGACAACCAGGTCGTTCCCAAGAAAGAGGGAGCTTTCCAATAAGGATTTCTCCTTACTGGCGCGCAATTAGGTGACCAAACCTCTCCTTAGACAGAACTTTCTAGACATTGCCAATAATGTTATCTAATAATATTATTCAAATAATATGAATTATTGATCTGATAATGGAAATACTGTGTAGTGACAATTATTGAAACAACAATAATATAAAATATAAACGTAGCAATTATTGAATCAATAAAATAAACTATTAAACAGTAATTACTGTAACAATTATTGAGTAGTGCCTTCTTACGTAAGAATCAATAATTGGGGCAATACCGCGTAATACTGTGTTTTAACCACCCAGTATTCTAACAGTGTTAACGGTAACAACTACGCCGTTATTTATAAAAACTTATACTTGTTGTTTTCTTCATCCATTCGCTTTCCGTTATAGGGCCCACACAAGGCTGCGCAGTCGTACGAATATTCCCCGACAGTAAGAATATTCCCCGACCAAACGAATATTCCCTGACAACAATGAATATTTTATAACCACTTGCTTATTTAAGATATTTGCGCATTTTACCCATAACTAACCACATTTAATCAAATCAACCCTTACTATTTCAAAATAATAAATAGAGGAAAGTCAATTTTATTTATAATAAGTTGGGGTCTTACAACCTCCTCTTCTTATGAAATTTCGTCCTCGAAATTGACGCACGTACCTGGTGTTTCGAAAAGGTGAGGATACCTCGGTTTTATTTCCGTTTCTAACTCCCAGATCATTTTCTCAATAGCACGGTTCCTCCACAAAACTTTGACTTGTGGTATGACCTTTGTGCGTAGGACATGCTCCTTCCTATCCAAGATCTTGATAGGTACCTCCTCGTGCGTTAAATCTTCGGCTATTTCATCTGGTTCTAACTCAATAACGTGGTTCGTGTCTTTCACATATATACGAAGGACATATATATGAAAAATATTATGAACACGAGACATACTTAGAGGTAACGCGAGTCTATAGGCCACATTTCCTATTCGATCAAGAATTTGAAATGGACCAATAAATTATGGATTGAGCTTTCCTCTTTTTCCAAATCTTGTAACTCCCTTCCATGGAGCAACACGCAACAATACATGATCCCCAATACTAAATTCCACGTCCTTTCGATGAAGATCCGCATAACTCTTTTGTCGATCTTTTGCCGTTTGTATACATTGTCGAATCATTTGGATCTTTTCTGTAGTAATACGTACCAACTCTGGTCCCAACAATGGTGCTTCACCCACCTCATCCCAACATACTTGAGAGCGACACTTTCGTCCATATAATGCTTCGAATGGAGCCACACCTATACTTGCCTGATAACTGTTGTTGTAGGAGAATTCCACCAATGGTAAATACTTATCCCAACTCCATTTGAAGTCAAGAAATTTACTAACAACAGGAATATTATTCAAATCTGACGTGTCTTTATTCAAATCCATAACATGGGCTAAAAAAGCTTGACATCCATTTTTTAATAAACGAATAGCTTTATGGCTTGATATGACTGTGATTGATTTTAGTGGTTTAGTTGCTTGAATTCGAATAACAGGTTGGTTAGGCATATGAAAACTAACAACCTTACGAAAAAATCAATTTTGGCATGATGAGTAGTTAACCAATCAAATCCTAAAATTACGTCAAATGCAAGTATCTTTAAAGAGATAAGGTCAATAGGTAATGTGATAGTGCCAACTTGGATTAAACAAGATTTATAAACAGTGGATATAATAAAAGTTTCTCCTAACGGAGTCTCCACAGATAAGTCAAAGTCTAGTTTCTCCAGAGTCAAGTTTAAACGTTGAGCACAAGCAGGAGAGATAACTGAATGGGTAGAACCGGTATCTAGTAAGGTATAAACTTTGCAAGAATTTATGATTAGTTTACCCGTGATCACCTCGTTTGGGTTCTTCGTATTTTGACCAGTCACGACAAACGCTCTTCTAGGAACCGTTGACTTTGACTTTTCAAGGACAGACTTTTGAGTCACCATCCCCACTGGACTTGGTTTCGCTACAGTACAATCTCGAGTGATATGTCCTTCCTTTCCACAATTATAACATACCTTGAACTATTGTGGGCAGTTTGGGCTGATATGTCCCTCTTTCACACATTTATAACATATGACCGGTGGTCGCTCTCCTACCTTAGAAATAGCTGATACTGGTGCTGATGTCTTCACATTGTCATTGTTGTACCTTCTCTTTTTAAAATCTCCCCCCGACTCACTTCTTTTATTATCATGGCCACGATTACCACTAGAGTGGTTACCGCTTTGTCCGTATTTTCTTTCCCCGCTGGTTATCATTGCTCCGATGACTGCTATCACTGGTATGACCCTGATTGTGGTCCCTCGGTTGAATGTACTCGTTATCTCTCTCTAATAATTGAGCCATGTTGACAACATCTGAATATAGAGAAAATTTATGAGAAATGTGATATTGACGTGTGTCGGGTTTCAAACATCTCTGAAATATCCGCGTCATACGTTCCTCATTCTCCACCAAATGAGGTGCAAACCTAGACAACTCCGCGAACTTCACCTCGTACTGGGACACCGTCATGTTGTTATGCTCTAGTCTTATAAATTCTACCTCCTTTATATGACGAATACTTTCAGGAAAGTACTTATCCTTGAACAGTTTCTGAAATATCTCCCAAGACATACTGAGTGCGGCTGGATGGGTACGCTTCATAGATTCCCACCAGTAATCTGCCTCATTACGGAATATAAATGTGGCGAATGGAACCTTCTATTCCTCTGTGCATCCCAAGACATCAAATATCTTGCTAATTTGGTTGACCCATGTTTATGCCTTAATCGGGTCTGACTTTCTCCAGAATTCTGGTGGTCCCAACTCTTTGAACTGCTTGGCTATGTCAAACCGTGCGTTGCTATTATTTCCACCTGTATTTTGTACACGAGTCTCCCTCGTCTAATTTTGCATGAACTGTAAAAAGCTTCTAAACATCTCCGTCGTTCATCGTCTGATCAGTGGTGTTGTTTACAGGAGGAACATTGTCGTCCTGTTGCACGTTCTCCTGATTAGTGAGTAAAGGTGTCTCCACTGTCTCATTTACTCCACTGTTAACATTCTTAGTTGCCAGTCTCAAATACTGCCATAAAATAAGGGTTAATTAAAGAAATTGACATGCAACATAATAACCCTATACTCTAACCAACCAACAAATAAGCTTAGGTAGGACATACTAGCGAAGGATTTACTCGTCTCTCCCCACCTAGTTCTATTCCCCGATCTCCGCCAGAGACCATATTTCTAAGCTCTGATACCAACTGTGACGCCCCCAAAATAGGTATACATCACCCATTCTGAGTCGCCAAACACATGGTACAGAAACAACTACAACTTTATTAATGCAATTGTCGTGCAAAATACAACAACACATTAATTGTGAGTTTAAATACAAATATTCACTACTAGAAAATTGACCTATAACGACGAGATATAGCGACGGTCGGGGCTGAACCGTAACTATAGGATAATATACCGACGCTCATGAGATGGCCGTCGATATAGAGAGAGAAAATGGCTCTATTCCGACGGTCACTCCTTTACCGGCACAATAAAGGAGAAAAATAGATTATACCGAGCCCTTTGGCAATAGGTAATGAACTTCTCCCTCCTAAATGAAATTATCTGCCAAAATATTCCTCCATTATTTTTACGCTCCAAAAAACTCTCCCAGTCTACTCTGGTAAATCTCGTACCCAGCCATATCTAACTCCCTAAATATCTCATATCCACCCTTAATATGTTATACAAGAGCCTAAATCTCTCATACTGAGTAAAGCCCTAATCGCACATAAGAACTGCATCTGATGTGAGGCAGAATCAATCGAAATCAGTCGGTGAAGGATTTTAGGAGCGGAATCAACCTAAATCCCTCATACTGAGTCAAGCCCTAATTTTGATGACGAAGGGTTTAGATCTGCATCTGATGTGAGGCGGAATTAGTCGGTGGGGGATCTCTCATTTCTGTTATTGTAAGAATTCACTTTAAATTTCTTGGATCACCAAAACTGGATTGATTGGCTTTAATATAAGATTCTGAACAGGTTTTTAGTTATGGCCTATAAGCCACTCTATGTTATTAAGCCTTGGTATCTTGATGTGATTATGTTGTCATTTCTGGTGGATGGCAACATATATAATTCTTTTGTACACTCGTCAAATCTATTAGATAATTGATGTGTTTTTGGTTGTACTATTTCGCAGGAAAATATGCATACAAATGTGCTGAGCCCAAAAATAGTAACATCACTTAGGCTAGTGAATGAGAAGATTGTACAAATTAGCCTCACCAATTCTATATACTGGAATGCCCATACTTTTGCTCTAACCGAATCTGGTAAGCTATTTGCATTTGGTGCTGGTGATAAAGGGCAGCTGGGCGTTGAACTTGTTGTCGACCAAACTGAGAGAGCGAATCCCCAACAAGTTGATGTTGATCTCAGCTAAAACTTGTGCTAAATTATCAATCATCATACTCGTCATGTTTTGTGTGTAGTGTTCATATTGTGACGCCCCCAAAATAGGTATACATCACCCATCTTGAGTCGCCAAATACATGGTACAGAATATAAATACAAACTTAATTATACAACCGTCGTGTAATATACGACAAAACATAACTGAGAGTTTAAACAGGAATGTTTCCTTCTAGACAATATCCATTCTCAAATAGAGTCCTCATTACATTTATTGTCACACTATTTTATAGAATAGTGAGGACTACTAATACAACATCTCGGACAATCACTCTGTTCCTCGACTAGTCCCGGCTATGTTCTCATTTCCTGAAGAGAACAATGAAAGCAAAAGGGTGAGATCAACTAGCCCAGTAAGAAATATTATGACTAAGATAATGCAGAATAAATTATCATTAGTCTTCAACAATGTTAAACTGATAAAATACAATAGACATCAAGTTTAACTGCAGCGGAATAAGTAATCCATTAGAAGAGTCAAGTAGAGCATGATATTTACTATCTTCTATGATTTAAAATGTTTTCATCAATTTTTATTGCTGAGACTCAGATTAATAAATAAACCACATCATCGAGTCATCCATGCACTACGGGCAAAGGATATTCATTAAATCATCTATGGTCATGACTATACCAAATAATCCCTGGTCATAATCATACCAAAAACTGTCCATCAATGCACTACAGGCCACTGAGGACTTTTACCACATCATTTATAACATTACAGGTCATGAATATACCGAATAATCCCTGGTCATAATCATACCAAGTTCATCTATGCACGTAAGCCAAAGATGACTTTCATCACAATATAAGCATGAGGATGATGACAATGACATAATAATTCAATAAAACAAGTTCAAGGATAAATTTTAAAGATTTAAAATTTTAGTTTATCCAGAAATCAATAATGTCCAAATTGTCAACATGATACTTCTTTGTGGAGTAAAATTCAAGAATGCTAAGAAGAATATTTCCATGAAAAGATACTAGATGAAACAAAAATATCTAGGATATTCTACTAATTTCATGGAGTATAGAAGCCAAAACTTTAACCTACTGAGTATAATAGAATATATAAAACTGCAAATGGATTTTCGTCTGCCATGCGGTAATCCACGTAGACAGATCATTTCCACAATTTAATAATGAATGAATACGAAGGATCATTCACCATGCATGCGGTAATCTAAATAGACAGGTTATTCCAACAGAATAATAAAGAATGGAATAACAGAAGAATTCACCAGGCATGCGATAGACCGCACAGATAGGTTATTCCCAATAGAATAATAAAGAATGGAATCAGGTCATGCGTAATCCGCACAGACAGGATATTCCAACTGTGACGCCCCCAAAATAGGTATACATCACCCATCTCGAGTCGCCAAATACATGGTACAAAATTCAAATACAACTTAATTATACAATAATCATGTAAAATACGACAAAACGTAATCTAAAAGTTTTAATAAGAATATTGTCATCTAGACAATATCCACACTCAATGGAGTCCTCATTACATTTATTGTCACATTATTTAACAGAATAGTGAGGACTACTAATGCTATCATCTGGACCGTCACTCCGTTCTCTGACTAGTGCCGGCTACGTTCTCATTTCCTGAAGAGAACAGTGAAAGAAAGGGTGAGCTCAACTAGCCCAGTAAGAAATATTATGACTAAGATATTGCAGAATAAATTATCATTAACCTTCAAAAATGTTAAACTGATAAAATACAATAGACATCAAGTTTAACTGCAGCGGACAAACAATCCATTAAAAGAGTCAAGTAGAGAATAAAATCTACTATCTTTTATGATTTAAAAAGGTTTTCATCAATTTTATTGTAGTAGCCCCGAATCCAGGCCCCGAATCGCCGCGGACTCGGTACGCTATTTCTATCACTAATTGCGGAAGATATAAACATAAATTGTTTATACATTACATTACACACTATTCCCCAAAATCGAGTAACCTTAACTGATTACACAATTCATAAGTTATTTAACACAGAACATTATTATCAACTATTCTATTACAAAATAGCTGCATATATTGCCCCAAGCTGAACTTGGCATTATAATTTTCCTGTATCCGAACGCATTAGCTTTATCTGCAATGTTTTATCATGATATAGCAAGGGTGAGCATGAAAGTTGCCCAGCAAGTTTAAATTCAACAATATAACGATATATCATGATTGAAGAGTATGAATAATAAGCTGGCTATAATTCATCAATATAATTGAGAACTAGCACGAACAAACTTTTGACTGAACAAGTATTTTACATGAACAAACATTTCTGAACCAACTGGTAATGAAGGTGATCAGCCTTTCATACCTGACTTATACATGCAAGATGTACAGAGTACAAATTTTCATGGCAATCAACAATGATTAACCATAAGCTTGAAGAAACTACTCTTATTAGAGTTTAATAAATAGAAAACTTGCCTGAACCGTTGATTACCGCAACGCAATTTAATTTAATCTCTCACGAAAGACCTATCAATTATAAGATTGATCTTTTAATCAGTATAACATACTTTATTCCATAATACTGTCTAATACTTAATAAAATATTAGATAACAACTTAACACATCAATGTTATTATCATCCTTTGATAATTATTCAATCACTATATCATATCCCTTATGATTTAACACTCGCTTTTCATTTCATAAACTATTCATTAACATGTAATAAGGCAAACACTAATCCAGCACCCTGAATTCTATATCTAACAACCAAATTTATAATTCAGCAACTTGAATTCCAAATCCATCAATTTAAACCTCAATCCAGCAAACCGGATTCAACACATTTTCAATTCAGCAAACTGTTTTCCAATTCAGCAAACTGCATTCTATATCCGTATCACGAAAATACCAAATCAGTGAATTATTCTCCTATCCTTTGGTCAAACATATATACACATATTTCATCCACAAAAATTATTTTTCCATAATTTTCTAACTTCCTTTGGTATTTTTCAAAAATTAATTTCTAGTGCGTAGCTTAAGAAATTAGCTACCTCGTGCTTAACTCCAGTAATGCCCATCTTTTGGCATAACCTTATATATGTTAACTTGATACTCCATTTTAAATTTGATGGCAATCGGAGTTGTAGAACTCCGTTTATAGCGATTTCCGTCGGAAAATCACAAAAATTAGAACGGTCATAACTTGGTCGTTTTAACTCGGAATTAGCTCATTTTTGGTCACGAGCTACATAATACCATATATTTTCATTTTCCAAAAGCCTAGAATTTTTCTCATTAAATAAATATCCGAAACAGCCCCCAGAAAATTTTGGGCAGAAACTTTTTGCACTTTGGCAGTTTTGGAGTCCTTCACCAAAACTTAAATAGAATGAAATCTATAACTCCGATTAATGATCCGTCAATTTTATTGGGTTCATATCTTTCCGAACTATAGTTTTCATATATCACAATCCATATTTGGACATGTTAAGCTCCCGGAAATTAGCCCGGAAGTGGCTGTTAAAAACTGCCCTTCTAACAGATTTTCTTAACTTTGAATAGTTTGGGAGAAATTTCATAACTCTCTCCTCCGATGTCGGATTTAGTCCATTTTGGAGTCTATGGAAATCTTATTGAGTGTACTATAACATATCATAAGTCCAGAATTTTTAGAGTAACCTAACAGATCCGGAATTTTCTGATTAGGGCAGCAGTCCACTAATTCATTTAAAACAAAAAAAACTGTTTTGGTTCTTCTTCTTTTTTCAAGCTTATCAACCCTAAAAATGGCAAGATCTAACCATAAATTATCATATAACATGTAGATCTTCCCTCATATGGTTCAAAATCATAAGTTCATCACTTGATCTAAAACACCATATCAAAACACTTTTTAAAAGTTTAACTTTTTCGGAAAAATTACATTTTTCTCTTCCTTTGATTTCCACCAATTCAACACCCAATATGGGTAGATCTAAACATAAAACTCTCACAAACACATAGATCTAGCATCCCAAGAACATAAATCATAAATATCCATCATAGATTTCAAGAATCAAAAAGCTAGATCACACTTTCTAGTTTTAAACTTTTCTGGAAAATTCTATTTTTCAATTCCTTTTGATTTCAACCAAATCATCACTCAATATGGTTAGATCTAAACATGAAACACTCATTAACACATAGATCTAAGGTTTTTGAGTTTAGAACTATAGATTCAAGGTTTGATTTAGAAAAACTAAAATCAAATACATAAACTAGTTACCTTTGATCAAAATCTTCTTTCTTCTCTTTAATGGCTTCCATGACCACTCTTCTTTCTCCTTTTCTCTCTCTATTTCCAGCCGTCCCTCTCCTTTCTCTCTCTTTTCCATGGCTGCCGCCACTTCTTCTCTTTCTCTCCTTTGTTAATTTCTTTTTAGTTAGCAAAAATAAGAGAGGAAAGAGAAAATGACATGATTTATGTTTGTCTAAAATATCTAGATACATCTCCCTTTTTCTCTTCTATAATTGATAGGCCATGTGGCTAATTTTTCATCCCACTAACTCTCTCTATTTCCTCTAATTAATTGCCAAGTGGTTGCCTTTCAAGCTAGAACAAAGTGTTGGCAAATTAAATTGATGACACATAGGGGGAGTTAGTAGGAGTTGGTCACCAACTAAAGTTGGCAATTAATACACATTCTTCCCCTTTTATTTCCTTCTCTAGCAACCGGCCATGTGGCCTTAGAATGCTCCAAGTCTTGCTTTATTTACTAAATGCTTATTTGATTTAACAAACATCCAAAAATTCCTCTCCCACTTGGCTAAAAGTTTGGTTATTCCTTTACTGTATTGCTTGGACTCTAACCAATATCATTCTCCAACACTTGGGCTATAAAATATACATAATCCACTACATTTAATTCTTATCCAACCCAATTAATTTATTTAGGGTTTCGATTTTCTCAATTATAACATAAATCCTTACTCACAAGCCCATTCATTTCCTTAACCCAATTAGACTTGCTATAATTAAGTTATAAAATTAATCATTTGAGATATATAAAATAAATCTCCTAGAATTAATAAGTATTCTAAATACCACAATTCTCTTTTTCCATAACACTTAAGTTATTAAATCCTTCATTCCTAATATATAATTAGGGTTTCACTAGTTTCTTTTGTTTGTTTATTTAATAAACAAATTTAAACCATCACAGAATGTTCATATTCCTTACACACAACTTTTTAACCCTTAGGGTTTAATACTTCGCATTAGGATTCCTAAATTAGGGTTTAAATTCTCGATACTGAAACTAGGGTTTCAGAATATATCGTTAGGGTTTTCTAACTTAATCACCATATTCATATCATGAATTTAGGGTTTTGGATACCCGAAACTAAAATTAAAATTTCTGAGCGTACCGTTAGGGTTTCTAACAATTCGTTAGATTTTTCTAACTTAATCAACATATGATTAACATAACTTTAGGGTTTGCTAAAGTTATAACTTATCTGATCAATCCTTGATCTTAAATCATTATGGTTCACATATGTAACCAAATATACCAACTAGTATTCACTTCGATACTTATCACTGATAATTCTTCAAAAGAATTTTAAATCTACCATAATCTTATACCTCATTACAAGACTATCATTTACAGTCTATCACATAATTCAAGTCTTGTCCAAAACTTTTGAAATTCTTGAAATTTTATTACATAATTGCCAATTCCATACACTTATTTCATGTCTAGGTCCTAATATTGAACCTTAAATCAATCAATTATGATTTTCATAAATTGTCTAATTTCTCGGGTTATCACATTTATCGCTAAGACTCAGCTTAATAAATAAACCATATCATCGAGTCATCCTGAACTATGGGCCAAGGATATTCATTAAAGCATCAATGGTCATGACTATACCGAATAATCCCTGGTCATAATCATACCAAAAACTGTCCATTAATGCACTACAGGATACTGAAGACTTTTACCACATCATTTATAACATTACAGGTCATGATTATACCGAATAATCCCTGGTCATAATCATACCAAGTCCATCTATGCACGTAAGCTAAAGATGACTTTCATCACAATATAAGCATGAGGATGATGACAATGACATAATAATTCAATTAAACAAGTTCAAGAATAAATTTTAAAGATTTATAAGTTAATTTATCTTGAAATCAATTACGTCTAAATTGTCAACATGATACTGCTTTGTGGGGTAAAATTCAAGAGTGCTCAGAAGAATATTTGCATGAAAAGATACTAGATGAAGCACAAATATCCAGGATATTCTACTAATTTTATGGAGTATAGAAGCCAAAACTTTAACCAAATTAGTATCATAGAATTTATGAAACTGCAAATGGATTTTTACTCGCCATGCAGTAATCCACGTAGAAAGATCATTTCCATAATTTAATAAGGAATGAATACGAAGGATCATTCACTATGCATGTGATAATCCACATAGACAGGTTATTCCAATAGAATAATAAATAATGGAACCAGGTCATGCGTAATCCGCACAGATAGGATATTCCAACAGAATAATAAAGAATGGAATAACAGAAGAATTCATTATGCATGCGATAGACCGCACAGACAGGTTATTCCAACAGAATAATAAATAATGGAACCAGATCTAGCGTAATTCGCACAGACATGATATTCCAATAATAATAAAGAATGGAATAACAAAGAATTCTCTATGCATGCGATATATCGCACAGACAGGTTATTCCAACAGAATAATAAAAAATAGAACCAGGTCTAGCGTAATCCACACAGACATGATATTCCAACAGAATAATAAAGAATGGAATAACAGAAGAATTTCACCATGTATGCGGTACTTCGCATAGACAGGTTATTCCAACATAATAATAAAGAATGGAATAACATAAGAATTTTACCATGTATGTGGTACTTCGCATAGACAGGTTATTCCAATATAATAATAAAGAATGGAATAACAGAAGCTCTCTTCATGAATACGAAAGAAATAATACCCCTTACCTTAGAAAGAAACTGGATACTAGAGTAGAGAGGTAGCAGACTTCTCTTCTTCTTTCTCTCTATAATTTCTCTCTATAATAATTGCTCTATAGCTTTAGTGAATTGGTGAGAAATGAAGGAAGAATGAGTTTCTATTTATAGAAAAATATAGTTTTGATAATTGTACATTTTGGGGCTCGAAATATTACAGTACAATACCTCCAACTTTTCTTTCATTTTTAATTTAGTCCTACAAGTATTATCAAACTTGCACCACCTCCCCTAATAGTAAATAATGTGAATCAATAGTTATAATCATGTGAAAATATGAATTACAGTATAGTACCTCTATCTATACCTCTATTTTTAACTTAGTCATGCAAGTATTATCAATCTTGCACCAACTCCCCTAATAGTAAATCATGTGAATCAATAGTACACACATGTGAACACATAGTTATAAGCATGTGAATTGATAATTATTAATTGCTCATTTATCCTATTAATTACTCGATTGGCCAATATAACCTCCAGACATCAATTATTATCGGAATAGATGTCGATTTCCACTAACACTAATAATCCCAACACAATGGAACTATCAAATTAATCTTTAATCAACACGAACTTATTTATCATTAATATTATAACTCATAATATTTAACAATCAGGTCGTTCCCTGGAAAGATGGGGCTTTCTGATAATGATTTCTCCTTATTGGCGCGCAATTAGATGACCAAATCTCTCCTTGATAGAACTTCTAGACATTATAAATATTGCAATTTAATAATATGAATAACTTTGTCATCTTCATTATTGATTTAATAATATATCATATAATGCAAATGATACTGTCATAATAATCGATTCAATAATATGAGAGATATTATACAACAATTACTGTAGCAATAATTGAGTATAACTGAGTGACTTCACACGTAAGCATTAATAATCAATACTGTATGCTACTATGCAATCACGCGTATTACTGTACTTTTACTACTGGGTAGTTCAACAGTTTAACGGTAAAACATCCGCCATTATTTTTATAAAAAGATAATTATGTCATTTTTTAATTACGACAATACTTCTGTTGTGGGGTCCACCAATGATTGTGTCGTCGTATAAATATTTTCTGTTAAAACGAATATTCCCCGACCAATCGAATATTATATAACAACTTGCTTACTTTGCAAAATTTGTAAATATTACCCACAACTATAACATTATATCAAATCCACACCATAATATTCAAAAATATATTTCAAGAAAATTATTCTTTATTCATAAAAGTTGGGGTCTTACACCAACAGAATAATAAAGAATGGAACCAGGTCATGCGTAATTCGCACAGACAGGATGTTCCAACAGAATAATAAAGAATAGAACCAGGTCATGTGTAATCTGCACAGACATGATGTTCCAACAGAATAATAAAGAATGAAATAACAACAGAATTCACCAGGCATGCGATAGACCGCACAGACAGGTTATTCCAACAGAATAATAAAGAATGGAATAATAGAAGAATTTTACCATGTATGCGGTACTTTGCATAGACAGGTTATTCCAACATAATAATAAAGAATGGAATAACAACTCTTACGAGTATTGAAGGAAAATAACTTTCTTCATGAATACGAAAGAATAATACCCCTTACCTTAGAAAAAACTAGATATTGGAATAGTGAGGTATCATAATTCTCTTCTTTTTTCTTTCTATAATTTCTCTATATAATAATTGCTCTAAAGCTTTAGTGAATTCGTGAGAAATGAAGGAAGAATGAGCTTTTATTTATAGGAAAATATAGTTTCGATAATTGCACGTTTTGGGACTCAAAATATTACAGTATAATACCTTCCTTTGTTTCTTCATTTTTAATTTAGTCCTACAAGTATTATCAAACTTGCATCATCTCCCCTAATAGTAAATAATGTGAGTCAATAGTTCAATCATGTGAATCAATAGTTATAATCATGTGAAAATATGAATTACAGTATAGTACCTCCATCTATATCTCTATTTTTAACTTAGTCATGCAAGTATTATCAATCTTGTACCAAATCCCCTAATAGTACAAGAATTGAATCAATAGTACACACATATGAACAAATAGTTATAATCATGTGAATTAATAACAATTAATTGCTTATTTATCCGATTAATTACCCGACTGGTCAGTAAAACTTCCAGACACCAATTAATATCGGAATAAATGTCAATTTCCACTAACACGAATAATTTTAACACAATGGAACTATCAATTTTATATTTAATCAACACGAACTTATTCATCATTAATATTATAACTCACAATATTTAACAACCAGGTCGTTCCCAAGAAAGAGGGGCTTTTCGATAAGAATTTCTCCTTATTGGCGCGCAATTAGATGACCAAACCTCTCTTTGACAGGACTTCTAGACATTGTAAATATTGCAATTTAATAATATAAATAACTTTGTCGTCTCAATTATTGATTTAATAATATAACATATTATGCAGATGATACTGTGACAATAATTGAATCAATAATATGAGAGATATGATGCAACAATTACTGTAGCAATAATTGGGTATAACTAAGTGACTTCTCACGTAAGCATCAATAACCAATATCGCGTGCTACTATGTAACCACATGTATTACTGTACTTTTACTACCGGGTAATTCAACAGTTTTAACAGTAACACTTCCGCCGTTATTTTTATAAAAAAGTAATTATGTCATTTTCTAACTATGATAATACTTCCGTTGTGGGGTCCACCAATGATTGTGCCTTCGTACAAATATTCCCTCTTAAAATGAATATTCCCGACCAATCGAATATTATATAACCACTTGCTTAATTTGAAAATTTTTTAAATATTACCCAGAACTATAACATTATATCAAATCCACACCATAATATTCAAAAAATATAATTCGAAAAAATTATTCTTTATTCATAAAATTTGGGGTCTTACACATATCTCCTCCATGTTTATTTCTGTACAGAGAAACAAACAAAGGATTCTGAAGAATGAATGTAGCTAGGTAGCAGGGGCCTAGGCAAATGCTGCAAAAATATTATCGTTCAAAAATTATTGTTGTAGTAGGCCTCAAGCAGTAAATAGTTGCTACATTTATTTGTTTCTAGATTCAATTAATTATGAATGGTCTCTACATCATAATCCTGATTTGATCTGCTCTAGAGCATTGTCAAAACTTTAGCTCATTTATTCATGGCTGAAATCCTTATGTTCCATTTACCTGAACAAAACTTGTAACTCACGAATGAAACAATTCGCTGCTTTCGCATTCATCTTACCCTTCGTTCTATTCACTTTCCTTGGGATAGATAGCAGACATTTGATAGATTAACATTAATTTTTAGATCTTTGAATTTCAAAGAAAATTTTGTGTCGTTGATTCTTCCACTTTATTTATAATTTGGGTTTAATATTTTCAAAATATTGTTAAATCTTACTGTTTTAAATGTGTCATCCTGTTAAATCTTACTGTTTTATTTTGTGCCCTTTGCTTTTGTGCGATATATTCTGCTATATCAAATATAGCATAATAATAATTTATTAGCCCTTCTTGATTTCGTCACTTTTCTATTATGAGGCAATATCTGAGTATAAAGGCACTGTCATTACTGTTTCTCATGACCGGTACTTCATAAAGAAAATAGTTAACAGAGTATTAGAAGTAAAGGATGGAAATATACAAGACTTGTAAGACCCCAACTTATTATTAGTGAAATTGAATTTACTCTATTTATTATTTTGAAATAGTAAAGGTTGATTTGATTAATATGGTTAGTTATGGGTAAAATGCGCAAATATTTTAAATAAGCAAGTGGTTATAAAATATTCATTGTTGTCGGGGAATACTTGTTTCGTCGTGGAATATTCTTACTGTTGGAGAATATTCGTACGACGGCGCAGCTTTGTGTGGCCCCCATAACGGAAAGTGATTGGATGAAGAAAACGATAAGTATAAGTTGTTTATAAATAACGGCGTAGTTGTTACCGTTAACACTGTTGAAATACTCGGTGGTTAAAACACAGTAGCACACGGTATTGCACCAATTATTGATTCTTATGTAAGAAGGTACTAATCAATAATTATTAAAGTAATTATTATTTAATATTTTATTTTATTGATTCAATAATTGCTATGTTGATATTTTATATTATTGTTATTTCAATAATTGTCATTACACAGTATTTTCCTTTATCGAATCAATAATTTATATTATTTGAATAATATTATTAGATAGCATTATTGGCAATGTCTAGAAAGTTCTGTCTAAGGAGAGGTTTGGTCACCTAATTGCGAGCCAGTAAAGCGAAATTCTTATTGGAAAGCCCCCTCTTTCCTAGGAACAGCCTGGTTGCCAGTATTGTGATTCTGTAATATTATTTGTGAATAATTAATTATTGATTTATATGATAAGGAAAATATTCATTTTATGTGGATATAGATGGACAAAATTTTAAAGTGACAATTGTTGAAAAATTAATTTTTTATCTTTTCTGATAAATAATTAATTTAAATATATTATTATATTTTAATAATATAATAATGGTGATATTTTTACAATGAATGTGGGATATATGAATAAATGAGGAGGAATAGTATTTTTGTTGCAATAAATATTTAAAACATGTTTTTCATGTTTGTGGACCCAATTTCTTGACTGAAATTTGATTATAGCTTGTAAAATTGCCCGTTTATGGATTTCGGTCAATTCCTGTTTGGAATTTGGAAAAACTTTCTTCTGCTAAGTTGTAGATAATGGAATTTCTGATGGAAAAGACATGAGGTTTGAATTTTTCTGATAAAAGGGCTATTTATTATGAATTATTGAAGTTCCAAAATAATTGATTTTTGAAGTTTTAATTATTTTTTTTAAAGAAAAACGTTTTTGTTAAGGTTGGTGGGCCCCACTTGTTGTTAAACGTGATGAATTCAGATCCTCAAAAGTGGCCGTAAGAAATTTTAAAAAAAATAATATTATTTTATTAAATTTTCTGCTTTGGTGTTCTAAGCATTTTTCTATACATAGGGTGCTTAGGTTAGTATTGAAAATCACACCAGAAACTGAAGTTTTCTCTCTCTTTCTTTCTCTATATTATCGAGTGTATTCTTGTGCGTATTTTGATACTTTGAGTGTTGTTATACGGTGCAAGTTCCCTTCAGCACTATATCCAGTATTCCAGTCAGAAGTACCGTCTTTTCGAGGTAATGGATATTATTTTTTAAAAAAATGATATTATTTCTTCTAATATCATTATGCCAGATTATTGGTAAGATTTTTCGTGTGAAATTCTTGTCTTTTAGTGTCAGGGTTACTATTCACGTATACGGCACTATTCACGAATACGGCACTATTCACAAAAAAATTAAATTTTTGTTTTTTTTCTAAAATATCGATTATCCATGTTTTGATCATTCTTGAATTTTACTTCACTATGATTATTTATGAAGTATTTTTGAACTCGGATTGTTTAAAGTATGAATCCTTAATATTTGTTCTTTTATTTCACTGGATTCGTTTTCTTTAAAATATTTTTTATCATTCTCAGTCCTAAATGATGATATTACTGAATATTTTTGGCCTGTAATGCAAAGATGGTTGATTTTCTTATGAATATCTTTGGCACGTAGTGCAAAGATGTACAGGTGTTGAGATGAACATGACCAACTGATGAATATCTTTGGCCTGTAGTGCAAAGATGAATATTTGATTCAAGATGAATATTGGCTGATGTTACAGGGATAAAATATTGATGATGGACTTTTAAATTCATAGATTATAGTAGATTTCATTCTATACGTAACTCTTCTATGAATTATTATTTCCGCTGCGAATATTGATCTGAAACTTGTTGTCGATTGTATTTTATCAGATTTTTTCCTGTTGAAGACTAACAATAATTTGTTCTATATTATCTTAGTCATAATATTCTTTACTGGGCTAGTTGAGCTCACACTTTTCCTTTTTGTTCTATTTTTCTTTTTAGGAGGCGAGAATGTAGCGAGTACTAGTCGGGGTATGGAATGAAGGTTCTAGAAAGTGGTTTTAGTAGTCCTCGTCATTTTTATAAAATAATGTACCAATAACTGTAATGAGGACTTATTTGGGTGTGAATATTGTCTAGATGACAATATTTGTGTTTAAATTCACAGTTTTTATGTTGTATTAATAAAGATGTAGTTGTTTCTGTACCATGTTATTGACGACTCAAAATGGGTGATGTATTCCTATTTTGGGGGCGTCACAGTTGGTATCAGAGCTTAGAGATATGATCTCTAGCGGAGATCGGGGAATAGAACTAGGAGGGGAGAGACAAGTAAATCATTCGCTAGTGTGTCCTACCTAAGCTTATTTGTTAGTTAGTCGGTATATAGGGATATTATGTGATATGTTGATTTTCTTAATTAACCCTTATTTTATGGCAGTATTTGAGAATGTCAACAGAGAATGTTAACAGTGGAGTAAATGAGACCGTAGAGACACCTTTACTAACCAATGAGGAGAACGTGCAACAGGCTGACAATGTTCCTCCTGTGAACAACACCACTGAGCAGATGATGAACGACGGGATGTTTAGAAGCTTTTTACAGTTTATGCAAAATCAGACGAGGGAGACTCGTGTACAAAATACCGGTGGAAATGATAACAACGCACAGTTTGTCACGGCCAAGAAGTTTAAAGAGTTGGGACCACCAGAATTCTGGGGAAAGCCCGATCCGATTAAGGCAGAAACGTAGGTCAAATAAATTACCAAGATATTCGATGTCTTGGGATGCACAGAGGAACAGAAGGTTCCATTCGCCACCTTTATGTTCCGTAATGAGGCAGATTACTGGTGGGAGTCTGTGAAGCGTACCCATCCAGCTATGCTCAGCATGTCTTGGGAGACGTTTCAGAAACTGTTCAATGACAAGTACTTTCCTGAAAGTATTCGTCATATGAAGGAAGTGGAGTTTATTAGACTAGAACAAAACAATATGACGGTGTCCCAATACGAGGCGAAGTTTGCAGAGTTATCCAGGTTTGCACCTCATTTGGTGGAGAATGAGGAACGTATGACGCGGATGTTTCTGAGAGGTTTGAAACCCGACATACGTCAATATCTCATTTCTCATAAATTTTCTCTCTATTCAGATGTTGTCAACAGGGCTCAATTATTAGAAGGAGATAACAAGTACGTTCAACCGAGGGACCATAACCAGGATCATAACGGAGATAGCAGTGAACAGAATAACGATAACCAGCGGAGAAAGAAAAAGACGGACAAAAATGGTAACCACTCTGGTGGTAGTCATGGCCATGAGAATAGAAGAAGCGAGTCGGGATGAGATTTTAAAAAGAGGAGATTCAACAATGACCATGTGAAGACGTCAACACCAGCAGCAACTGGTTCTAAGGGAGGAGAACGACCACCGGTCGTATGCTATAAATGTGGAAAAGAGGGACATATCAGCCCAAACTGCCCACAACAGTTCAAGGTATGTTATAATTGTGGAAAGGAAGGATATATCGCTCGAGATTGTACGGTAGCAAAACCAAGTCCAGCGGGGATGGTGACTCAAAAGGCTGCACCAGAAAAATTAAAGTCAACGGTTCCTGGAAGAGCGTTTGTTGTGACTGGTCAAAATGCAAGGAACCCAAGCGAGGTGATCACGGGTAAACTAATCATTAATTCTTGCAATGTTTATACCTTACTTGATACCGGTGCTACCCATTCATTTATCTCTCCTGCTTGTGCTCAACGTTTAAACTTAAGTCCAGAGAAATTAGACTTTGATTTATCTGTGGAGACTCCGTTAGGAGAAACTTTCATCACATCCACTGTTTATAAATTTTGTTTGATCCAAGTTGGCACCAACACATTACCTGTTGACCTTACCTCTTTAAAGATACTTGTTTTTGATGTGATTTTAGGGATTAATTGGTTAACTACTCATCATGCCAAAATTGATTATTTTCGTAAGGTTGTTAATTTTTATATTCCTAACCAACCTATTGTACAAATTCAAGCAACTAAACCATTAAAATCAATCACTGTCACATCTAGTCATAAAGCTATTCGTTTATTGAAAAACGGATGTCAAGCTTTCTTAGCCAATGTTATGGATTTGAATAAAGACACGTCAAATTTGAATAATATTCCTGTTGCTAGTAAATTTCCTGACGTGTTTCCTGAAGAACTTCTCGGTCTACCCCCAGAACGTGAAGTTGAATTCTTTATTGATCTTGAACCTAGTATAAAGCCCATTTCTAAACCCTCATATCGAATGGCTCCTATTGAACTTCAGGAGTTAAAGGTCCAACTACAGGAGTTGTTGGACATCGGTTTCATTCGTCCTAGTACATCTCCTTGGGGTGCTCCTGTTTTATTTATAAATAAGAAAGACGGGAGTTGCGACTTTGTATTGACTACCGGGTATTGAACCATGTCACCATCAAGAATAGGTATCATCTACCTCGTATTGATGATCTGTTTGACCATTTGCAAGGAGCACAATTCTTTTCAAAAATCAATCTTCGTTCCGGATATCATCAGCTGAAGATTAGAACTGAGGATATTCCAAAGACTGCCTTCAGAACTCGATATGGGCATTATAAATTTTTAGGCATGTCTTTCGGATTGACTAATGCTCCTGCGGCTTTTATGGATATGATGAACTGAGTATTCAAGGAATATTTGGATCAGTTCGTTGTTGTCTTTATTGATGACATCCTCATATATTCCAAAAGTCGTGAAGATCATGAGCACCATTTGAAGCTGGTATTCCAAAGGCTTCGTGAAAACAAGTTGTATGCCAAGTTGAAGAAATGCAAGTTCTGGCTTGAGGAAGTAGCATTCCTAGGGCGGAGCATAGTTCTGGCTTGGCGTATACCTATTTTGGGGGCGTCACAAGACTATTTGGGCGACTATAATGTAAGTCTGGTTTTTTTTTTTGCAGTTAATTTCACAATTTTATGCCTACATGACATAAAATTTCATCATCATATAAACAATGCAAATCTTGGTTCTTTTTAGTAAATCATTTTGAATTCTTTAGCCTTATGTGACATGCCTTTACTATAATTGTTGTTGTTTTGTCATCATAATATATATAATAATTTTCATGGTCATTTTTCTCCCTTTATTTTTGGTGTGTAGTGTGGTCTACCTGTCTATATGATTTTGCAAGTGTTCGCATTGGGATGTTCTTTCTGCTGTTACTCAGGTAAAATTTAATTGTACAATTAGAGAGAAATTGGTCACTAGATAGCAGAGTTTTTAATGGTACTGGTGGCTTAATGAATTGCAAAGCTTGTTAAATAATTTAAACATTTAGTCAGGATATCAGCTCCAAGATATATTAGTCAGCCATCTCCCTTATAATTAGCTCATTTTACCTAATAAGAAGGATAAGCAAACTTTAATTTCATTTTTGTGTGTTCATGTAGGTCTCATTGAGTTTATATACAGGTGGTTGGACTTTCTGTTGTTGGTCAAAATTATTATGGTATTTTTCCGTTGAGAGGTAAATTATTCAATGTGAGGGAAGCAAGCCATAAACAGATAATGGAAAACTCTATTTATATTTATTCATTGTATGCAATTTTCTAAATGGTGTATATTTATGTATATCAAGAATCTATAACAGACAGTTAGTTGTTTTTGGGAGTTAAGCAATATATAACTTGATAAGCAGATTATTGCCGCGGCAAAAGATGTCTAAGCAAAGAAGGAAAGTTATGCTCCCTATAACATTCTTCCACTGGATTCTGCTGGGGGGTCACAGTCCATTATGCAGTTCGAAGAGGTACCATAAGTGCATACGCACATGAATGCAATTACATGTTTTCTCACTCTCTTTATATTTTACCAGGTTATGGCAGTTATGGGTGCACTGTTGAATACCCGCGAATTGAATTGGCCAGCCTCATTTGATCAACAAAGAAAGAAACTCCAGCTGTGGGTGCACTGTGATAGTATGTTGCATAGGCAGAATATGTATAAGGGAAGTTTCTTAAGGTTTAAACTCCAATTAATGTGTAATGCCTTCTTCAACCAATTTAAACATGTTTTACTTGATAGCTTAAAGAACTACTTACAGAGCCAATTGCATTGATTGTCATCTTATTAACTTGTATATGGATCTTTGGTCACTTTTATCGAGATAATATAATTCCATCCTGCAGGTTCGAGTGAAGGCTGCTCTTTTACAGCAATCGAAAACCCGGTTGATTGGTCCGAACTGCCCTGGTATCATCAAGCCTGGAGAATGCAAAATTGGAATTATGCCTAGTTACATTCACAAACCAGGGAGGATAGGAATTGTTTCACGATCTGGCACATTGATGTATGCCTGGTTATATATCCAAGGTTTTCATATAGTGTATGATAACTTGTATTGCTTCCCACTGCGATCAATCTCTCGGTCTCTGCACAAATAGGAATTCTTTTGTGGTATAATCATTTGACGCAACCTTTGAATTCTTTGTCTCTGTCTCTGCTAACTACCTTTGTATTAATCGTATGGATTGCCTTGCCTTTTTCTCAAAATGGTTGGTTGACGCAACCGTATTATATTCTCCATCCATCTATCCATCCTATAAAAAGATCAGTACCTTTCCATTTTTTTTCAACACCTTGCACACACTGTGTTTAATTGTTGTACAACGGGTTAATTCAGGTGGTGATGTAACCGAGACTAAGGAGTCTTAGAAATTTAATGTTTTGGACAGATCTAGAGAGGAGAGGAGAGGAGAGGAGGGGGAAAGGAAAATGGAGACGAGGAAGTAATATTGGTACAAATTAATGTGGATGGAATTGAAGAAAATATTGGTGATTTATTTATTAAGGCAGGGTAAGTATTAATTACATATGTGTAGGTTAATTATTTGTACTTTTGGGGTACTTGAGTTTGAGGCAGTGTACACCAAGGGTTCATTGTTCTACACGGCCAAATGCATTTTTCAGCTTCTAAATCATTTATAAATGTATAGATTCTACTCTCTTATTAATTATTATTCAAAACAGAATAATTAAGAGACTTGAGATTTCTATGTTTATTTGATAAATTTGAACAAACTTATTAGTATGTCTAATGCACTCACAATAACAGTAAATTTTTGTATGGTTTATTGTATTATTGTAGTTGTTAAGCAGTAATGTGCACATCTAATAGTATTATTTTTGTTTGACACTTACAATTTTATAGTCTTACTCCAAACTTGTGATTTTTGAACAGGTGGATGATAAACTTTATATATATTTGGAATATGTTTCTGGTGGCTCCATCTATAAGCTTCTCCAAGAATATGGACTATTGAGGCTGCTCCAAGAATATGTAACTAAAATATTGTATTGTAATGATTGTAATGTTGTAATGATTGTATTGTGAAAGATTGTATTGTGAATGATTGTAATGTTGAAAAATATCTCTTCTTATATTGTAATGTTTTAATGTGAATGATTTTAAATGATGTATATAATATTTTTTTTAATTTTATTTTATATTGTATTTGTGTTTGTTGAATAAATATGCATTATTAATTATTATTTTTTAAATATAAAAAGGCTATAGCGACGGTCATTGTGACACCCCCAAAATAGGTATACAACACCCATTCTGAGTCGCCAAATACATGGTACAAAAAGCAAACTACAACTTCAATAATACAATTGTCGTGCAAAATACGACAACACTTACTGTGAGTTTAAATACAAATATTGTCTTCTAGACAATATCCACACCCAAATAAATCCTCATTACAATTATTCATACACTATTTTTCAGAAATAATGAGGACAACTAAAACATCTTTCTAGAACCATCACTCCATACTCCGACTCGATCCTGCTATGTTCTCACCTCCTGAGAAGAAAAATAGAACAAAAAGGGAAAAGGTGAGCTCAACTAGCCCAGTAAAGAAAATTATGACTAAGATAATATACAATAAATTATCATTAGTCTTCAACAGGGAAAAATCTGATAGAATATAATAGACAACAAGTTTTAAATCAACAAATACAGCGAAAATAACAATCCATTAGAAGAGTCACGTAGAGAATGAATTCTACTATCTTCTAAGATTTAAGATTCCATCATCAATATTTTATCCCTGTAACATCAATCAATATACATCTTTTAATCAAATATTTATCTTTGCACTACAGGCCAAAGATATTCATTTATTTCACCAGTTGGTCATGTTCATCTCAACACCTGTTCATCTTTGCACTACGGGCCAAAGATATTCATCATTTAATCATTCATTTTTACACTACAGGCCAAAGATATTCAGTAATATCATCATTTAGGACTGAGGATGATGAAAAATATTTAAAGAAAAAGAATCCAGTGAGACAGAAGAACAAATATTAGGGATTCGTATAACAGTTTATTCAAGATCAATAATACTTCATAATAACCAATTATAAAACAGAATTCAAAATAAAGATCAAAACATAGATACAATCAAAGATAGTAACCATAATAGATATCTTGGATAAAAAGAAGAAAAATTCATTTTTCGGTGAATAGTGTCGTATTCATGAATAGTGCCGTATTCGTGAATAGTACCGTATACGTGAATAGTAACTCTGAGACATAAAGTTTCAAATTTGATTAAAAAAGTTCACCAATATCTCGGCATAATGATATTGAAGAAAATAATATCATTTAAGAAGAAAATAACATCTCTTACCTTAAAATAACGGTACTTCTGATCGGAATATCGGATAGAAAGCCGAAGGAAACTTGTACCAAACAACAACTCTTAAAGTATCAAAATACTCACAAAAATACGCTCGAGAATCTAGAGAGAAAAAAAACTTATTTCTGGTGTGATTTTCAATTCTAAACTAAGCGTCTATTTATAGAAAAATGCTAGAACGCCATAGGAGACTAAAATAATAAAATATTATTATTTTAAACCAAAATTCTATTCACATCTCAATTGATTCAAAGCATGCCAGCCATCATGGAAAAAATAGCAGCACATGTGTATTCAACACCAACCAAAAAGTGGGTCCCACCCATAAATTTAATAAAAATTATTTTATTTTCTGAAACATCAATAATTCATAGAAAATAGCCCGTTTATCAAAAAAATACGAATTTTATGTCCATTCTGCCTGAAATTGAATTCTCTACAACTTTGTAGCTTTGAGTTTTTCCAAATTCCAAACAAAAAATATTCGAAATTCACAAACGGGTGATTTTTAATACTTTCCTTCTGACAAAATACTGATAAAACACCTCAGCATTAATTCCTTCATTTATAACCACATAAAATAAATAAATCCATCATTTATATCCACATCAAATAAATATTTCCTTATCATATAAATCAATAATTAATTATTCATAAATAATATTACAGAATCACACTTATGACAACCAGGAAGTTCCTAGGAAAGAGTGGGCTTTCCAATAAGGATTTCTACTTACTGGCGCGCAATTAGGTGACTAAACCTCTCCTTAGACAGAAATTTCTAGACATTGTCAATAATGCTATCTAATAATATTATTCAAATAATATGAATTATTGATATGATAATGGGAAATACTGTGCAGTGACAATTATTAAAACAACAATAATATAAACTATCAACACAACAATTATTAAATCAATAAAATAAAATATTGAACAGTAACTACTGTAATAATTATTGAGTAGTGCCTTCTTACGTACAAATCAATAATTCAACAATACTGTGCAACCTAACCACCAGGTAACCCAACAGTGTTAACGGTAACAATTACATCGTTATTCATAAAAACTCATACTTCATCGTACGAATATTCCAAAAAAAAGAATATTCCCTGACCAAACGAATATTCCTCGACAGAAATGAATATTTTATAACAACTTGCTTATTTTACAAAATTTGCACATTTCACCCATAACCAAAACATTATATCAAATTAACCCTTATTAATTTAGAATAATGAATAAAGGAAAATTTAATTTTATTTGTAATAAGTTAGGGTCTTACAGTCATCGACCGTAGCTATAGTGTTTTATAAAACACAGGCCTATAGCGACGGTCACCGAGCGTCGCTATAGACATCTATAGCTACAGTCATGACCGTAGCAATAACTCTCAGCGACCGTTGGTAAAGAGCAAATACACTATTTTACCATGACCTATAGCTAGGGTCGATGACCGTCGCTATAGGCAAAAAGACCATCGTTATAGGCTTTACTGACGGGTTCTATGGCCGTTGCTAAAAGTTTTAACGACGGTCTTTTGGCCTATAGCGACGGTCGCCGACCGTCGCTATAGGATGATTTTCTAGTAGTGATTGTCTTCTAAACAATATCCACACTCAAATAAGTGCTCATTATAATTATTGATACATTATTTTACAAAATAGTGAGGACTACTATAACAACTGCCTTGGAACATCACTCCATACCCCGACTACTCCCCGCTATATTATCCCTTCCTAAGAAGATAAATTGAACAAAAAAGAAAATGGTGAACTCAACTAGCCCAGTAAAGAATATTATGACTAAGATAATATAAAACAAATTATCGTTAGTTCTCAATAGAAAAAAAATCTGATAGAATATAATAGATAACAGGTTTCAGATCAATATTCGCAGCGAAAATAACAATTCATTAAAAGAATTAAGTAGAGAATGAAATCTATTATCATCTATGAATTTAAAATTCCATCATCAATATTTTATTCATGTAACATCAATCAATATACATCTTGAATCAAATATTCATCATTGCACTACAGGCCAAAGATATTCATCAGTTGGTCGTGTTCATCTCAACACCTGTTCATCTTTGCACTACGGGCCAAAGATATTCATCAGAAAATCATTTGTCTTTGCACTACAGGCCAAAGATATTCAGCTATATCATCATTTAGGACTGAGGATGATGAAAAATATTTTAAAGAAAACGAATCCAATGAGACAAAAGAACAAATATTATGGATTCGTACTTCGGTTTATCCATGTTTAAAAACACCCCATAATATACCTTAGGGGAGTAATATTCAAGAATAATGATCAAAACATGGATACAATAAAAGCTAGTAACAAAAATAGACATCTGGGACAATGAAGAAAAAATTTCATTTTTCGGTGAATAGTGTTTTATTCGTGAATAGTGTCGTATACGTGAATAGTAATCCCGACACAAAAAGGTAGAAATTCCACAATAAAATCTATATCAATATTTCAGCATAATGATATTAAAAAAAATAATATCATTTATAAAAAAAATAACATCCCTTACCTCGAAAGAATAGTACTTCTGGTTAGAATACTGGATATAGTGCTGAAGGAACTTGCACCGTATAGCAACACTCAAAGTATCAAAATACTCACAAGATTACTGTCGATAATATAGAGAGAAAACTTTAGTTTCTAGTGTGATTTTTAATTCTAACCTAAGCACCCTATTTATAGAAAAATGCTTAGGGCACCAATGTAGAAAATTTAATAAAATAATAATATATTTTTCTTAAACTTCCTACGCACACCAATTTAGTCCAAACATTAGCCACACCTCAACAAAAACCACAAATTTTTTTTTCTCAAATAAATCATTTAAAACTCTAAAAAATCAATTATTCCGGAACTTTAATAATTCATAATAAATAGCCCTTTTATTAGAAAAAATTGAATCTTATGTCCATTCCATAGGAAATTTAATTCTCTACAACTTTGAAAGTTTAAGTTTTTCCAAATTCTAAGCAGAAATTGACCGAAATCCACATACGGACGATTTTTTAGGATATAATCAAATTTTAGTCAAGAAATAGGGCCCACCAACATGTTTAACATGTTTTTAATATTTATTATAACAAAAATACTCCTCTTCTTCATTTATTCATATATCACATATTCATTGTAAAATATCACAATTATTATATTATTATAATATAATAATATATTTAAATTAATTATTTTATCAGAAAAGATAAAATATCAATTTTCAACAATTGTCACATTAAAAATTCTCTCCATCTATATCAATATAAAATAAATATTTTTTTTCATATAAATCAATAATTAATTATTCACAAATAATATTACAGAATCACAATACTGACAATCAGGTCATTCCCAGGAAAGAGGGGGCTTTCCAATAAGGATTTCTCCTTACTAGCGCGCAATTAGGTGACCAAACCTCTCCTTACACAGAACTTTCTAAACAATGCCAATAATGCTATCTAATAATATTATTCAAATAATATGAATTCTTGATCTTATAATGGAAAATACTGTGTAGTGACAATTATTGAAACAACAATAATATAAAATATCAATGTAGCAATTATTGAATCAATAAAAAAATATTAAAAAGTAATTACTGTAACAATTATTGAGTAGTGCCTTCTTACGTAAAAATCAATAATTGGTGCAATATCGCGTAATACTGTGTTTTAACCACCTGGTATTCCAACAGTGTTAACGATAACAACTACGTCGTTATTTATAAAAACTTATACTTGTTATTTTTTTTCATCCAATCGCTTTCCGTTATGGGGCCCACACAAGGCTGCGCCATCGTACAAATATTCCCTGACAGTAAGAATATTCTCCGACCAAACGAATATTCACTGACAACAATGAATATTTTATAACCACTTGCTTATTTAAGATATTTGTGCATTTTACCCATAACTAACCACATTTAATCAAATCAACCCTTACTATTTCAAAATAATAAATAGAAGAAATTCAATTTTATTTATAATAAGTTGGGGTCTTACAATAATGCTTTGTAGTGACTATGTTTTCTTAGTGTATAGAGAATATGCTACCCAAGGGTCCTCTTTAATAGCTTAGGTTTTAAAATTTCCCATTTATTATATATCTAATGCAAGCCACTTTATGAACTATTTTTGTTAGATATTTATGTCTCCGAAAGCATGATATTTATTTATTAATTGTAGGTTACCAAGTTTGGTATCATTCCAACATCTCTAAACTTGAATTGGAGACCTTCGTTCACGAGGTATATTAATTTAATTTTCTCTCTATATTTCGTGTTTTTTGTTATAACTTAATGGTCTATTATTGTCTGTTAAATAAGTAATTTCACTGGGAACTTTGATTTTGATGTACTGTTTGTTGATTTAACTTTCAATCCTTGCTTGGGTTTGAGGGAGAAGGATGTGTTATTTAGTTTGGAGTTTTTGATTTTGATTGTTGAAGATGATTAACGTTGTTATTGGTTCAATTGCATAATTGTGTTGTTTCCATTCTGCTTACTCGTCTGGCATGAAAGTTTTGAATAATTTATTTCACTTTTAGATTTATTTTTTGTTAATTGTTGAGACATAATTGTGGAATTATTTTCCAATCATTAAGTTGCTTGAACTATAACGCTTTTGTAGTGACTCTGTTTTCTCAGTGCATAGAGAATATGCTACCCTGGGGTCCTCAGGAATAGCGAATGATTATATATCTAATACAAGTCATGAACTATTTTTTTTAGATATTTATGTTTCCAAAAGAAGGAAATTATCGGGACTGGCAAGTTTTCGGAAGATCATTTATATTAGACATTAACAATTTGACAAGAGAGGTAGTTGGTAATTACATTTATTACACATATACATACATCATATGCTAATGATGGCATGCCTTATTCTTAGTGGTTGTTAATAACTAATGTTACGTTTGGATTGGAGTATTGAAGGTGGGAATGGAATGACTCATTTCCATAGAATGAAAAAATTGTGTTTTCATTGGGAATGGAGAGTATGGAATAACTCATTCAAACTATAACAGAGTGAATCATTCCACTCTCCATTCCATTCCTTCAATCCAAACGTAGCATAAGAGAAAAGTTGTAAGACCCCGGATTTTATGAAATAAAAGTATTCAATTTTTCTTATAATTACTATTCAGTAAATGGTTAAATTGATAAAAAAGTAAAGTTAAGGGTGATATATATAAAGTTTACAAAATACGCAAGTGGTCATAAAATACTAATTGTTGTCAGGGAATATTCGTTTGGTCGTGGAATATTTTTTTTTGTCGGGAATATTCGTACGACGGCGCAACCATTGGTGGGCTCCATAACAGAATAACTGTCGGATGAAGAAAACGACAAGTTTGAGTTTTTATAAATAATGGCGTATTAGTTACCGTTAACACTGTTGGAATACCTGGTGGTTAAAATACAGTAATACACGTGGTTGCACAGTAGAACACGGTATTGCACAGTATTTTTAAATTATTGATTCTTACTTACGAAGGCACTACTAAATAATTGTTACAGTAGTTACTGTTCAATATTTTATTTTATTGATTCAATAATTATTGCGTTGATAGTTTATATTATTGTTGTTGCAATAATTGTCACTGCACAGTATTTCTCATTATCAGATCAATAATTCATATTATTTGAATAATATTATTAGATAACATTATTGGCAATGTCTAGAAAGTTCTATCTAAGGAGAGGTTTGGTCACCTAATTGCGCGCCAATAAGGAGAAATCCGTATTGGAAAGCTCTCTCTTTCCTAGGAACTACCTGTTTGTTATAATTGTGATTCTGTAATATTATTTGTGAATAATTAATTATTAATTTATATGATAAGGAAATATTTATTTGACGTGGATATAAATGATGGATTTATTTATGTGGTTATAAATGAAAGAATTAATGTTGAGGTGTTTTATCAGTATTTTGTCGGATTGGAAGTATTAAAAACTCAAATTGGTGTTCTTAAAGCTTTATTGCGTAAGTTGCAATTTTAATCCGATCGTTGGATCGTTGCGATTTATGGATATGTTATACATATATGAGTTGAATATATGTCCACAAATTTTGAACCGTTGAAAATTAACGCATGATTTGTTATGAATTTTAAAAGGTGTTGAAACGGTGTTGAAAATCATTCGTTTGTGGATTTCGGATATTTTCTATTTGGAATTTGGAAAAACTCAAAGCTACAAAGTTGTAGAGAATTCGATTGCATGTGGAATGGACATAAATTTCATATTTTTCTGATAAACGGGCTATTTTTTATGAATTATTAAAGTTTCAAAAAATAAAATGATTTTTATTAAAATTGGGTGGGCCCCACTGTGGTGGCTGGAGTTTATTTTTCAAAGGTGGCTTGCATAGGAATTTGAATAATAATAATAATAATATTTTATTATTTAGTCTCCTATGGCGTTCTAGCATTTTCTTATAAATAGGCGCTTAGGTTAGAATTAAAAATCACATCAGAAACTGAAGTTTTCTCTCTCTATATTCTTGAGCGTATTTTTGTGAGTATTTAGATACTTTGAGAGTTGCTATTTCGTGGAAGTTTTCTTCGGCTTTACATCCGATATTTCAGTCAGAAATACTGCTCTTTCGAGGTAAGGGATTTTAAGGGTTATTATATTTTTCAGTTTCGTAATTTTTTCGAACCCTCAAAAATTTTGGAAAAATTGGAAATGATAATTTGATGAGTTTTCTTGATTGTGTCCAAAAATGGTGATTTTTGGATGTATAGATTAAAAGTTATGAATTTTATGAGAAAAGACTATTTTAAAAGTAAACTCTTATAACTCCTTGTGGTTTACTCCAAAATTAGTGAAATTTTTATTGGGAGTACATATATATAACAGAAGTATACTCTATAAATTTTGGAATTTTTGGACAAAAGTACAATTTATGATAAATGTCTAAATATTCGGCAATTTTGGCCATATGAAAAATAGTAAATGAATTTTAAAAATTCTGAAAAAAATATATGTTCAATATGGGACTATATTATGCTAAATCCCAGAAAAGAAAATTTGTTTATACTGATTTGACATTTTTCATAAAAATGGACTAGTTATGAGTAAATGAATTAAATAAATTATGTCAAGTAACAAAATTGAAAAATAGGATTTTATGGCTTGGGAATCCTATATAAGGTATATGCATATTTTTAATGAGGGTTTTGGTTATTGTTGATGAAATTTTATGAGTTTAGCATTTTAGAATGATTAAATGCATTAATTAGTAAAGTGTAAACAATTAAAATAAATTGTTTATAAATTTAAGAAATGATTAATATATTGTGGTAGTATTAATAATATTAGATTATGAGATTATTAAGTGATTTATAACATTTAGATTAAGGTATTATGAAATTATTGATTTATGAATCTTACTCTTGAGATTAAATCTATATGTTGATTATATTATTTTTATTATCATATATAACATTGTTATAACCCTAAAGATGATATTTCTCTTTGACTTGAGTATAAAGATGGGTAGATTATTGGTATGATCGTGACTATGAGTTCTCTTTGGCCAGTAGTGCAAAGATGAATTGTTGACTAGTGTGATCATGACCATTGAATTTATAATTGAATATCTTTAGCTTAAGTGCAAAGGTGAATTGATCAACATGGTTTTAATTATTGTTTATATAACTTCTGAAATGATTATATATTTCTTAGAAATATTAATATCTTTTACTTGTAGTGCGAAGATGAATTATTGATGAATATATTTGGCTCGTAGTGCAAAGATAACATGTTGTTGAATATCTTTGGCCTGTAATGCAAAGATGAACTGTTGTTGAATATCTTTAGCCTGTAGTGCAAAGATGAACTGTTAATGAATATCTTTGGCCCGTAGTGCAAAGATGAATTTATTAGTATGATTATGAACAGGAAATGTGATTTGGTATAACCATGATCTTTAATGTTTCAGGTAAAGACAATTGATAAAAATTATCTGTGTCCTGGATGTGAAGAGGAATTTAGAACCACAATTATAATTATGAGTTATTCACATGAATGTGGACAGGAACTGTTGATTGATATTACAGGGATAAAACATTGTTGGTGGACTTTTAAACATGGATAAGATAATAGACTTTATGGTCTATTTGACTCTTTTAATGGATTGCTCGTTCCGCTGCAACTATGGTTGAAAATTTTTATCATCTACCATATATTCTAAATTACTGATTTATTACTGACGAAGGCTATTAATAATTTAATTATCTTTATTTATGATATTCTTTACTGGGTTATTTGTGCTCACCCTTTTGTTTCACAATTCTTTTCAGGTAATAAAAGTGTAGCTGGGTCGAGCGAGGATAACAGGGGAATAGTGTGGTGGTCTGAGACTATCAAAGTTTCTCAACACATTATAAAACGGCATGACATACAATATATAATTGTATTGAGGACCTAAGATGTGTGTCGTATATTATACATCACTTAATAATTGATTTTGGTGAACAATAATAGGGTGAGGTGAACCCAACTTTGGAAGGGTATTTTGCCACTATCATACAAGATGTATAATGACATACAATCTCGTGTTATCATAAGAAAGGGTTGTGTACATCCACTTGCTGAGTATATCTACTGAGCACTACCTATATGATCTTGGAGTTGGGTTGAAACATAATGTTCAATCGCAGACGGTGGAAATAGTTATATGTCAAGAGAAGACTCACCATTGGAAGGAACATGATAGTAATCTTCTCATTTTTCTTTGGGGTCTATTAGATCAACCAAGGATAATTCTCTGGACATATGATATCTATCATATCTTAGATTCATGGGCTCCTATGTACGAAGGTTTCCTTGAGCACTTCTGTAAGACCCCAACTTATTATAAATAAAATCAAATTTTCTCTATTTATTATTTTGAAATAGTAAGGGTTAATTTGATTAATATGGTTAGTTATGGGTAAAATGTGCAAATATTTCAAATAAGCAAGTGGTTATAAAATATTCATTATTGTCGGGGAATATTCGGTTGGTCGTGAAATATTCTTACTGTCGGGGAATATTCGTACGAAAAGAGATTGAATGAAGAAAATGACAAATATAAGTTGTTTATAAATAACGGCGTAGTTGTTACTGTTTATACTGTTGAAATACTCAGTGGTTAAAACACAGTATTGCATCAATTAATGATTCTTACGTAAGAAGGCACTACGTTGATATTTTATATTTCTGTTATTTCAATAATTGTCACTGCACAATATTTTCCATTATCGGAGATATAATTCATATTATCTGAATAATATTATTAGATAACATTATTGGCAATGTCTAAAAAATTCTGTCTAAGGAAAGGTTTGGTCATCTAATTACGCGCCAGTAAGGAGAAATCCTTATTGGAAAGCCCCCTCTTTCCTGGGAACTGCCTGATTGTCAGTATTGTGATTCTGTAATGTTATTTCTGAATAATTAATTATTGATTTATATGATGAGAAAAAGTATTGATTTTATTTGGATATAAATGGAGAAAATTTTTAATGTGACAATTGTTGAAAATTAATATTTTATTTTTTTCTGATAAAATAATTCATTTAAATATATTATTATATTTTAATAATATAATAATGGTGATATTTTTACAATGAATGTGGGATATATGAGTATATGAAGAGGAAGAGTATTTTTGTTGCATTAAATGATTAACACATGTTTTGTGTGTCGATGGACCCCATTTCTTGACTGAAATTTGAATATAGCCTGTAAAATCGGTCGTTTGTGAATTTCGGTCAATTTCTGTTTGGAATTTGGAAAAACTATCTTCTGCAAAGTTGTAGATAATGGAATTTTCTATGGAAAAGACATGAGTTTTGAATTTTTCTGACAAAAGGGATATTTATTATGAATTATTGAAGTTTCGAAATAATTAATTTTTGAAGTTTAAAATATTTTAATTAAGAAAAACATTTTTTTTTGGGACATGTGTTAGTGGTTGAATTCAGTTGGTGGTGTGCGTAGGGAGATTTAGAAAAAATATATTATTAATTTATTAAATTTTCTACTTTGGTGTTCTAAGTATTTTCCTATAAATAGGGTGCTTAGGTTAGAATTAAAAATCACTGGGAGCTGCCGTTTACACTCCTAAATTAACCTCACTTTCACTTTATAAATTTTAACAATTAGCACAGTAGTAAGCAAGGATCGATCCCACAGAGAGTGATTTGTTTTATATTTATCCTATGATTTTTAATAAAAAGGGGATTGTGAATTAATTAACTAAATTAAAAGGAATAAACTAATAAAAATAAACAATGAATAAAAAGCTTCAGTTCTTCAGTTCAGTATCACCTTTTTACAATAATAGATTAATCAAGTGTAACATTATTTACCCTTCAATGAAACTAATAGCCCTAGGTAACAACAAGCTCTGCTACCCGAAACTCCCCTTAGATTGTCACTCAATGAAACAAGCTTTTCACTACATTATAACAATTATATAACCTAGAATAAGCTCTCTAGATTTAATATAATAGCATCATTAAGAACTAGGAAATTAGACTATTCCAAGCAACAAACACATAAGCTCGGATTGTTTAACATGTCCTCTGATAATCATAGCAATACTCAAAAGCTTGTCCACAATCAGGTATTACTAATTACTACTTGTGATTAGAAATAATATCAATTACATGTAATAATATTCCTTGATCTAGTATATGATATTCGTTAACCAACTCAATCCTACAGAAATCAAATCAGTTAAGCCAAATAACATTCAGAAATTAAATTAGATTATCAAGAATGAATTTCATGTGAGAAGGAATAAATAATAAATACTCAATTAATCATTAATTATAAATAAGGTTCAACATCCCTTAGAACTGAATAAAAAGAACTTAGCTCATATATTCAATCCTCCAATGTTGTAGATGAGAGAACGTAGTAGATGATTGAATCCATAAAACCCTGACTCTCATCCTTTATTTATAGTGCTAGATAAAGTCCTAAATCCTATAGGAAGTAGAAATCCAAAAGAAATAGAATCCAATTTGGAAATAAATCTTAGTCTAAAAGAAATCCTAAAGCTAATAAAAATATCAATCCAATTCTATGTATAAGTCTACCAAAATCTGCATTTAGAAACTTTCCAAAAATTCAAGATTTCCTGATTTTCCCGCTCAAATTCGCTGGGGAGAATTTTCATTTCCTGTTGTGACGTCCTTTGGTAAAACGAGCATAACTTTTGATCCAGGAAAAAGTTACGGGGCTTGATACCTATCAAAACTGAAGATATCGACGAGATTTACAACTTTTATTCTTTGAGAACTGACAGAATCGCTCTTTATCAAAGTATAAATCGGGCTCCAAGTGACTGCTGTGTAAATTGCAACTTCCAAACTTTGAGGTTCAACGTCCGTTTAGTAAAAATATCATAACTTTTTCATATGAACTCCGATTGGGATGATTCAAGATGTTCCAGAAAGCTAAGGAAGAGCTCTACAATAAAACTCAAGTCCCAAGCCAAGAACAAGCATCCAACTTAATGCTAAAAATCCTGCAATTTTTGCTTTTTCCTCATTTCAGCTCCAATTCTTCCTGAAATCATTAAACAACTTAATAAGCTCATATACACATGAAACACGCAATAAAACTAAATATAATGGAATCAAAATAAATGAATAATATGCACTCATCAATCATACCAGAAACTGAAGTTTTCTATCTCTTTCTCTCTCTATATTATCGAGCGTATTCTTGTGAGTATTTTGATACTTT
The DNA here is from genome assembly GCA_020205505.1 of Panax japonicus. Taxonomy (NCBI): domain Eukaryota; kingdom Viridiplantae; phylum Streptophyta; class Magnoliopsida; order Apiales; family Araliaceae; genus Panax; species Panax japonicus. The sequence goes on from CM035093.1 coordinate 66,408,047, forward strand.
GAATGTTGCTATACGGTGCAAGTTCCCTTCAGCACTATATCTAGTATTCAAGTCAGGAGTACAGTATTTTCAAGGTAAGGGATATTAATTTTTTTAAATGATATTATTTCTTCTAATATCATTATGTCAGATTATTGGTAAGATTTTTCTTGTGAAATTCTTGTCTTTTACTATCGGGGTTACTATTCACGTATACGACACTATTCACGTATACGGCACTATTCACGAATACGACACTATTCACAGAAAAAAAATTAAATTTTCATTTTTTTTCTAAAATATCGATTATGGATACTAGCTTTGATTGTATCCATGTTTTGATCATTCTTGAATTTTACTTCACTATAGTTATTTATGAAGTATTTTTGAACTCAGATTATTTAAAGTACGAATCCTTAATATTTGTTCTTTTGTTTCACTGGATTCATTTTTTTTAAAATATTTTTCGTCATCCTCAGTCCTAAAAGATGATATTACTGACTATCTTTGGCCTGTAGTGCAAAGATCGTTGATTTTCTTATGAATATCTTTGTCCCGTAGTGCAAAGATGTACAGGTGTTGAGATGACATGACCAACTGATGAATATCTTTGGCCTGTAGTGTAAAGATGAATATTTGATTCAAGATAAATATTGATTGATGTTACAGAGATAAAATATTGATGATGGACTTTTAAATTCATAGATTAATTTCATTCTCTACGTAACTCATCTATGAATTATTATTTCCGCTGCGAATATTGATCTGAAACCTGTTATTTATTATATTTTATCAGATTTTTTCCCTGTTGAAGACTAACGATAATTTGTTCTATATTATCTTAGTCATAATATTCTTTACTGGGCTAGTTGAGCTCACCCTTTTTCTTTTTGTTCCATTTTTCTTCTCAGGAGGCGAGAATGTAGCGAGTACTAGTCGGGGTGTGGAATGATGGCTCTAAAAGTTATTTTAGTAGTCCTCACCATTTTTGTAAAAAGTTCTTGTCTCCTGTTGGAATTGTTGTGTCTGACACATGAACTGTTGTGTTTGGTTCATGAATGCCTTAAACATATCTTCAATAGATGTCACAGAATTGATAAGTACTTCTTGGTTTTCTATGTGGTACTGAGGTTGAGCTTGTTGAAAACCTTGCGTCTTCCTTGTAACCATTTGTCGAACTATAGCCTTTAATTCAAAAATCTGTTGCTCCAAGTCTCTCGTGTTTACCACATTTATCTTTTGTGGTGTGTGATCCATCTTAGTTCCATACTGCTGTGAGTTAGCTGTCATGTTTGCAATTAAGTTTCTTGCCGCTTCTAGAGTCTTGTCTACCAGTGCTCCTCCATTTGCTGCATCAATCATGCTTCTTTCCATTGGTAGCAACCCCTCATAGAAGTAGTGGATCAAGTAATGTTCATCAATTCCATGAGGTGGACAGCTGGAACACAACTTCTTGAACCTTTCCCAATACTCATAGAGATTCTCTCCATTGAACTGCCTGATTCCATATATCTCCTTTCTTATATCGATAACTCTTGATGCAGGAAAATACCTCTCCAAGAATAACCTTTGCATATCAGTCCATGATCGTATTGATCCAGAAGGTAGATAGTATAACCAGTCTTTAGCCAAATCTGCTAATGAGAATGAAAAAAGTCTAAGCTTGATCTGCTCCTCTGCCACTCCTTGTGCTTTCATCCGTGGAACACACCACATGGAACTCCTTTAGATGCTTATATGGATTTTCACCTGTAAGACCACAAAAAGTAAGCAAAAGATGAATTAGTCTAGAGTTAATTTCAAAAGCAACATCTAAAAGTAGGATACTCAATAAAAAATGATGATTGATCAAGATCGAGATTATGCAGTTCTTTTAAAGTCCTATTTTTGTTTGGCACCACCATATTTTTCTCTTCAAGTGATGGAACAAGAGTTTCTTCTATATCTGCAATTTTCTCTATCTCTTGAATAAAATTTAAGTCAATAGAGTGAGAGAATTAAGTTATAAAATAAAAACAAAAACAAAATAATAAATAATAAAAACAAACGAAAACAAAGAATAAACAAAACAAATAACACTCCCAGGCAACGGCGCCAAAATTTGGGAGCTGTCGTTTACACTCCTAAATTAACATCACTTTCACTTTATAAATTTAAACAATTAGCACAGTAGTAATCAAGGATCGGTCCCACAGAGAGTGATTTGTTTTATATTTATCCTATGATTTCTAATAAAAAGGGGATTATGAATTAATTAACTAAATTAACAAGAATAAACTAATAAGAATAAAAAATGAATAAAAAGCTTCAGTTCTTCAGTTCAGTATCACCTTTTTACAATAATAGATTAATCAAGTGTAACATTATTTACCCTTCAATGAAACTAATAGCTCTAGGTAACAACAAGCTCTGCTACCCGAAACTCCCCTTAGATTGTCACTCAATGAAACAAGCTTTTCACAAGATTCTAACAATTATATAACCTAGAATAAGCTCTCTAGATTTAATATAATAGCAGCATTAAGAACTAGGAAATTAGACTATTCCAAGCAACAAACACATAAGCTCGGATTGTTTAACTTGTCCTCTGATAATCATAGCAATACTCAAAAGCTTGTCCATAATCAGGTATTACTAATTACTACTTGTGATTAGAAATAATATCAATTACACGTAATAATATTCCTTGATCTAGCATATGATATTCGTTAACCAACTCAATCCTGCAGAAATCAAATCAGTTAAGCCAAATAGCATTCAGAAATTAAATCAGATTATCAAGAATGAATTTCATGTGAGAAGGAATAAATAATGAATACTCAATTAATCATTAATTATAAATAAGGTTCAACATCCCTTAGAACTGAATAAAAAGAACTTAGCTCATATCTTCAATCCTCCAATATTGTAGATGAGAGAATGTAGTAGATGATTGAATCCATAAAACTCTGACTCTCATCCTCTATTTATAGTGCTAGAGAAAGTCCTAAATCCTATAGGAAGTAGAAATCCAAATCCTAAAATGAATTACAAATCATAACTAGTTTCCATAAAGAAATAGAATCCAATTTGGAAATAAATCTTAGTCTAAAAGAAATCCTAAAGCTAATAAAAATATCAATCCAATTCCATGTAGAAGTCTACCAAAATCTACATTTAGAAACTTTCCAAAAATTCAAGATTTCCTGATATTCCCGCTCAAATTCGCTAGGGCGAATTTTTATTTCCTGTTGCGACGTCCATTGGTAAAATGAGCATAACTTTTGATCCAAGAAGAGTTACGGAGCCTGATACCTATCAAAACGAAGATATCAACGAGATCTACAACTTTCATTCTTTGAGAATTGACATAATCGCTCTTTATCAAGGTCTAAATCGGGCTCTAAGTGACTGCTGTGTAAATTGCAACTTCCAAACTTTGAGGTTCAACGTCCGTTTAGTAAAAATATCATAACTTTTTCATATGAACTCCGATTGGGATGATTCAAGATGTTCCAGAAATCTAAGGAAGAGCTCTACAATAAAACTCAAGTCCCAAGTCAAGAACATGCATCCAACTTAATGCTAAAAATCCTGTAATTTTTGCTTTTTTCCTCATTTCAGCTCCAATTCTTCCTGATATCATTAAACAACTTAATAAGCTCATATACACATGAAACACGCAATAAAACTAAATATAATGGAATCAAAATAAATGAATAATATGCACTCATCAATCACACCAGAAACTGAAGTTTTCTCTCTCTCTTTCTCTCTCTATATTATCGAGCATATTCTTGTGAGTATTTTGATACTTTGAGTGTTGCTATACGGTGCAAGTTCCCTTAAGCACTATATCTAGTATTCAAGTCAGGAGTACAGTCTTTTCAAGGTAAGGGATATTATTTTTTTTAAATGATATTATTTCTTCTAATATCATTATGTTGGATTATTGGTAAGATTTTTCTTGTGAAATTCTTGTCTTTTACTGTCGGGGTTACTATTCACGTATACGACACTATTCACGTATACGGCACTATTCAAGAATACGACACTATTCACAAAAAAAATTAAATTTTCATTTTTTTTTCTAAAATATCAATTATGGATACTAGCTTTGATTGTATCCATGTTTTGATCATTCTTGAATTTTACTTCACTATAGTTATTTATGAAGTATTTTTGAACTCAGATTATTTAAAGTACGAATCCTTAATATTTGTTCTTTTGTTTCACTGGATTCGTTTTCTTTAAAATATTTTTCGTCATCCTCAGTTCTAAAAGATGATATTACTGACTATCTTTGGCCTGTAGTGCAAAGATGGTTGATTTTCTTATAAATATCTTTGGCCCGTAGTGCAAAGATGTACAGGTGTTGAGATGACATGACCAACTGATGAATATCTTTGGCCTGTAGTGTAAAGATGAATATTTGATTCAAGATAAATATTGATTGATGTTATAGGGATAAAATATTGATGATGGACTTTTAAATTCATAGATTAATTTCATTCTCTACATAACTCATCTATGAATTATTATTTCCGCTGCGAATATTGATCTGAAACCTGCTATTTATTATATTTTATCAGATTTTTTTCCTATTGAAGACTAATGATAATTTTTTCTATATTATCTTAGTCATAATATTCTTTACTGGGCTAGTTGAGCTCACCCTTTTTCTTTTTGTTCCATTTTTCTTCTCAGGAGGCGAGAATGTAGCGAGTACTAGTCGGGGTGTGGAATGATGGTTCTAGAAGTTATTTTAGTAGTCCTCACCATTTTTGTAAAATAATATACCAATAATTGTAATGAGGACTTAGTTGGGTATGTATATTGTCTAGATGACAATATTTTTATTTAAACTTACAGTTTATATGTTGTATTAATAAAGTTGTAGTTGTTTCTGTACCATGTTTTTGACAACTCAAAATGCGTGATGTATACCTATTTTGGGGGCGTCACAGTTGGTATCAGAGCTTAGGGATATGATCTCTGGCGGAGATCGAGGAATAGAACTAGGAGAGGAGAGACGAGTAAAACCTTCGCTAGTGTGTCTTACCTAAGCTTATTTGTTGGTTGGTTAGTATATAGGGATATTATGTGATATGTTGATTTCTTTAATTAACCTTTGTTTTATGGCAGTATTTGAGAATTTCGACTGAGAATGTTAATAGTGGAGCAATTGAGATCCGTGGAGACACCTTTACCCACCAACGAGGAGAACGTGCAACAGGCCGGCAATGTTCCTCCTATAAACAACACCACTGATCAAACGATGAACGACGGAATGTTTAGAAGCTTTTTGCAGTTCATGCAAAATCAGACGAGGGATACTCGTGCCCAAAATACCAATGTAAATGATAGCAACGCACGGTTTGTCATGGCCAATCAGTTTAAAGAGTTGGGACCACCAGAATTCTGGAGAAAGCCGTATCCGATTAAGGCGGAAACTTGGGTAAAACAAATTACCAATATATTTGATGTCTTGGGATGCACGGAGGAACAGTAGATTCCATTCGCCACCTTTATATTCCGTAATGAGGCAGATTACCGGTGGGAGTATGTGAAGCGTACCCATCCAGCCGCGCTCAGCATGTCTTGGGAGACATTTTAGAAACTGTTCAATGACAAGTACTTTCCTGAAAGTATTCGTCATATGAAGGAAATGGAGTTTATTAGACTAGAACAAAACAACATGACGGTGTCCTAATATGAGGCGAAGTTTGCAGAGTTATCCAGGTTTACACCTCATTTGGTGGAGAATGAGGAACGTATGACGCGGATGTTTCTGAGAGGTTTGAAACCCGACATACGTCAATATCTCATTTCTCATAAATTTTCTCTCTATTCAGATGTTGTCAACAGGGCTCAATTATTAGAACGAGATAACGATTACGTTCAACCGAGGGACCACAACCAGGATCATATCGGTGATAGCAGTTAACAGAATAACAATAACCAGCGGAGAAAGAAAAAGACGAACAAAAATGGTAACCACTTTGGTGGTAGTCATGGCCATGAGAATAAAAGAAGCGAGTCGGGAGGAGATTTTAAAAAGAGGAGATTTAACAATGACCATGTGAAGACGTCAACACCAGCAACAACTGGTTCTAAGGGAGGAGAATGACCACCGATCGTATGCTATAAATGTGGAAAAGAGGGACATATCAGTCCCAAACTGCCCACAACAGTTCAAGGTATGTTATAATTAGTGGAAAGGAATGACATATCGCTCGAGATTGTACGGTAGCAAAACCAAGTCTAGCGGGGATGGTGACTGAAAAAAGGCTGTACCAGAAAAGTCAAAGTCAATGGTTCCTAGAAGAGCGTTTGTTGTGACTGTTCAAAATGCAAGGAAACCAAACAAGGTGATCACGGGTAAGCTAATCATTAATTCTTGCGAAGTTTATACCTTACTTGATACCGGTGCTACCCATTCATTTATCTCTCCTGCTTGTGCTCAACATTTAAATTTAACTCTGGATAAATTAGACTTTGATTTATCTATGGAGACTTCGTTAGGAGAAACTTTCATTCACATCCATTGTTTATAAATCTTGTTTGATCCAAGTTGGCACCATCACATTACCTATTGACCTTATCCTCTTTATAGATACTTGGTTTTGATGTGATTTTAGGGATTGATTGGTTAATTATTCATCATACCAAAATTGATTCTTTTTCGTAAGGTTGTTAGTTTTCATATTCCTAACCAACCTATTGTACGAATTCAAGCAACTAAACTATTAAAATCAATCACTGTCATATCTAGTCATAAAGCTATTCGTTTATTGAAAAACGGATGTCAAGCTTTCTTAGCCCATGTTATGGATTTGAATAAAGACACGTCAGATTTGAATAATATTCCTGTTATTAGTAAATTTCCTGACGTGTTTCCTGAAGAACTTCCCGATCTACCCCCAGAACGTGAAGTTGAATTCTTTATTGATCTTGAACCTGGTACAAAGCCCATTTCTAAAATCCCATATCGAATTGATCCTATTGAACTTCAGGAGTTAAAGGTCTAACTACAGGAGTTGTTGGACATCGGTTTCATTCGTCCTAATACATCTCCTTGGGGTGCTCCTAGTTTTATTTTTAAAGAAGAAAGACGGGAGTATGCGACTTTGTATTGACTACCGGGAATTAAATCATGTCACTATCAAGAATAGGTATCCGCTACCTCGTATTGATGACCTATTTGACCAGTTGCAAGGAGCACAATTCTTTTCAAAAATTGATCTTCGTTCTGGATATCATCAGCTGAAGATTAGAACTGAGGATGTTCCAAAGACTGCCTTCAGAACTCGGTATGGGCATTATGAATTCTTAGTCATGTCTTTCGGAATTGACTAATGCTCCTGCTGGCATTCATGGATATGATGAACCAAGTATTCAAGGAATATTTGGATCAATTCATTGTTGTCTTTATTGATGACATCCTCATATATTCCAAAAGTCATGAAGATCATGAGCACCATTTGAAGCTGGTACTCCAATGGCTTTGTGAAAACAAGAATGTATGCCAAGTTGAAGAAATACAAGTTCTGGTTTGAAGAAGTAGTATTCCTAGGGCACGTGGTGTTAAAACATGGAGTATCCGTTGACCCAGCAAAGATTGAAGCAATACAAAGTTGGGAGCAACCGAAGTCGGTAACTGAAGTACGTAGCTTTTTGGGCTTAGCTGGTTATTATCGAAGATTCGTGGAAGAATTTACTCGAATCGTAACTCTGTTAACTCAGCTGACTCGAAAAAGATACAAAATTCGTATGAAGCGAGGAATGCGAGAAGAGTTTCAAAGAGCTCAAGAGGAGACTCATTTCGGCACCTGTTCTGACAATACCATCTGGTTTGGATAGATTTGTTATCTACAACGATGCTTCAGGCAAAGGGTTAGGATGTGTTCTCACGCAACGTGGGAAAGTCATAGCCTATGCCTCGCGACAACTTAAAGAATATGAGAGGAATTATCCTACTCATGATCTAAAGTTGGCAGCAGTCATTTTTGCGCTAAAGATCTGGAGGCACTATCTATATGGGGAGAAAGTGGAGATATATTCAGACCATAAAAGCCTCAAATATTTCTTCACCCAAAAGGAACTCAACATGCGGCAACGACGTTGGCTCGAACTGTTAAAAGATTATGACCACACTATTCAATAACATCTTAGAAAAGCGAACGTGGTAGCTGAAACGTTGAGTAGAAGATCATATGCAGGAACGAGTGCGATGATGTCAAGTATACGCATAGAGCCAACTTTAATAGAAAAAGTTAAAGTTGCTCAAGCCACCGACCCAAAGCTAATGTGTATGAAGAAGAAAGTACAAGAAGGTGCTATTCCGAAAGAGAGAATCGATGAAGATAGAATACTTCGAGTCCACTCCAGACTTTGTGTTCCTAATGACTCTGATTTGAAGTACAAGATCATGATGGAGGCACATAATACACCGTTTGCAATCCATCCTGGAAGTTCGAAAATGTATCGTGATCTTCGACATACATTTTGGTGGAACAACATGAAGAGAGAGATTGCGAAGTTTATCTCGAGGTGTTTAACTTGTCAACGTGTAAAGGCGGAGCATCAAGTGCCTAAGGGTCCATTTCAACCACTTGATATTCCAAAATGGAAGTGGGAACACATTACTATGGATTTCGTTACGGGTCTTCCCACGGTTTCTCAAGGCATAAATCCTATTTGGGTTATTATTGATAGATTAACCAAGTCTGCTCATTTCTTGCTGATACAGGAGACTTATTCCCTTGAACGTCTTGCTCATATGTATGTAAATGAGATTGTGAGATTGCATGGCATGCCAGTATCCATAGTTTCGGATCGTGGCCCAAGATTCACTTCACAATTTTGGGTTAGTTTGCAAAAAGCTATGGGCACAGATTTACGATTCAGTTAGGCATATCATCCTCAAACGGACGAACAATCAGAGAGGACTATTCAAACGCTTGAAGATCTATTAAGACTCTGTGTCCTAGACTTCAAAGGGAGTTGGGATAAATATTTACCTTTGGTGGAATTCTCCTACAACAACAGTTATCAGACAAGTATAGGTGTGGGTGTGGCTCCATTCAAAGCATTATATGGACGTAAGTGTCGCTCTCCAGTATGTTGGGATGAGATTGGTGAAGCAACATTGTTGGAACCAGAGTTGGTACGTATGACTACAGAAAAGATCCAAATGATTCAACAACGTATACAAATGGAACAAGATCAACAAAAGAGTTATGCGGATCTTCATTGAAAGGACGTGGAATTTAGTATTGGGGATCATGTATTGTTGCGTGTTGCCCCATGGAAAGGAGTTATAAGATTCGGGAATAGAGGAAAGCTCAATTCACAATTTATTGGTCCATTTCAGATTCTTGACCGAGTAGGAAATGTAGCCTATAGACTCGCGTTACCTCCAAGTATGTCTCGTGTTCATAATGTTTTTCATATATCTGTGTTTCATAAATATGTGAAAGACCCGAACCATGTTATTGAGTTATAACCGGACAAGATAACCGAAGATTTAACGTACGAGGAGGTACCTGTCAAGATCTTGGATAGGAAGGAGCATGTCCTACGCACAAAGGTCATACCACAAGTCAAAGTTTTGTGGAGAAACCTTGCTATTGAGGAAATGACCTGGGAGTTGGAAACGGAAATAAAAGTGAGGTATCCTCACCTTTTCGAAACACCAGGTACGTACGTCATTTTCGACGACAAATATAAGTTGTTTATAAATAACGGCGTAGTTGTTACCGTTTATACTGCTGAAATACTCGGTGGTTAAAACACAATATTGCATCAATTATTGATTCTTACGTAAGAAGGTACTACTCAATAATTGTTACAGTAATTACTTGTTCAATATTTTATTTTATTGATTCAATAATTGTTACGTTGATATTTTATATTTCTGTTATTTCAATAATTGTCACTACACAGTATTTTCCATTATCGGAGCAATAATTCATATTATCTGAATAATATTATTAGATAATATTATTGGCAATGTCTAGAAAGTTCTGTCTAAGGAGAGGTTTGGTCATCTAATTACGCGCTAGTAAGAAGAAATCCTTATTGGAAAGCCTCCTCTTTTCCTGGGAACTGCCTGATTATCAGTATTATAATTCTGTAATATTATTTGTGAATAATTAATTATTAATTTATATGATGAGAAAAATATTAATTTTATGTGGATATAGATGGAGAATTTTTAATGTGACAATTGTTGAAAATTAATATTTTATTTTTTTCTGATAAAATAATTCATTTAAATATATTATTATATTTTAATAATATAATAATAGTGATATTTTTATAATGAATATGGGATATATGAGTATATGAGGAGGAAGAGTATTTTTATTGCATTAAATGATTAACACATATTTTGTGTGTCGGTGAACCCCATTTCTTGACTGAAATTTGATTATAGCCTGTAAAATCGCCTGTTTGTGGATTTCGGTCAATTTCTGTTTAGAATTTGGAAAAACTTTCTTCTGCAAAGTTATAGATAATGGAATTTTCTATAGAAAAGACATGAGGTTTGAATTTTTCTGACAAAAGAGATATTCATTATGAATTATTGAAGTTTCGAAGTTCCGAAATAATTAATTTTTTAAGTTTAAAATATTTTAATTAAGAAAAACATTTTTTTTTATTTTTAGGACATGTGTTAGTGGTTGAATTCAGCTGGTGGTGTGCGTGCGTAGGGACATTTGGAAAAAATATATTATTAATTTATTAAATTTTCTTCTTTGGTGTTCTAATCATTTTCCTATAAATAGGGTGCTTAGGTTAGAATTAAAAATCACATCAGAAACTGAAGTTTTCTCTCTCTTTCTATCTCTATATTATCGAGCGTATTCTTGTGAGTATTTTGATATTTTCTGCTATGGTGTTTTTTTGTTTCACTGGATTCGTTTTCTTTAAAATATTTTTCGTCATCTTCAGTCCTAAAAGATGATATTACTGAATATCTTTGGCCTATAGTGCAAAGATGGTTGATTTTCTTATGAATATCTTTGGCCCGTAGTGCAAAGATGTACAGGTGTTGAGATGAACATGATCAACTGATGAATATCTTTGGCCTGTAATGCAAAGATGAATATTTGATACAAGATGAATATTGATTGATGTTACAGGGATAAAATATTGATGATGGACTTTTAAATTCATAGATTAATTTCATTCTCTACGCAACTCATCTATGAATTATTATTTCCGCTGCGAATATTGATCTGAAACCTGTTATTTATTATATTTTATCAGATTTTTTTCCCTATTGAAGACTAACGATAATTTGTTCTATATTATCTTAGTCATAATATTCTTTACTGGGCTAGTTGAGTTCACCCTTTCCTTTTTTTGTTCCATTTTTCTTCTTAAGAGGCGAGAATGTAGCGAGTACTAGTCGGGGTGTGGAATGATGGTTCTAGAAGTTATTTTAGTAGTCCTCACCATTTTTGTAAAATAATATACCAATAATTGTAATGAGGACTTAGTTGGGTATGAATATTGTCTAGATGACAATATTTTTATTTAAACTTACAGTTTATATGTTGTATTAATAAAGTTGTAGTTATTTCTGTACCATGTTTTTGACAACTAAAAATGGGTGATGTATACCTATTTTGGGGGCGTCACAACTTTCCAAAGATTTTAATTTCTAAAACAGTTCTAGATTGTACCTTTATGTAAGCTATCACTGTGAGGTGTTGTCCATAGTTGGGACATGATTCACAGTTGGTATTAAAACTCACAATATATGTGTTGTTGTATTTTACACGACAATTGTAGTAATAAAGTTGTAGTTGTTTTCTATACATGTATTTGGCGAATCAGAATAGATTGGATGGATTGGACCTATTTTGGAGGCGTCACAAAAGTGGTGGGTCTAAGTTCTTTAACTTTAATTTCTAGGTCATAATCTATTGAAATCTATTTCGATCGGATGTCTTTTGTCAAATATTTTACTACTAACTTTATTTGTGTTATTTGCAGAGTTTGGGATATGAATTTGATGTAGAATCCAAATTTTGGAATGTTGTTTGGGATATAAAGTTAATATAGAATCGTGTAGGCTTGGAATTTAGTACTGATAGTGGACCTACATATAAGGTAACTCCCAAAGTAATTGTTCTCCATAATTTTCTAACCTTAACGATTAGTTTTGCACCAACTATTGATGTTGGGCGTTTTATTGTAGTTTTTTTGTTTCAAAAATAGGTGTTGGGGTCTTGCTAATTATACTTGACAACCCCATATCTTCTGATATATTTGTCTTGCACTTTTTGGTACAGTTTTTTATTTCATAGGTATGAAGAACTTAATTTCAAAGTAGCAAATCGAAGAGAAGACCACCAGGCCAATGACGGCTTAAATCGTATCTTATTTTTATATGGTGTTTAAATTTTAGGATGTAAAATGGGTTGCGTTGGGTTTGATAGCATTTGTAATCAATTCGTAGTGGGTATTTGAAATTTCATGTGTCAAGCATGAATTAGTTAAAAAAAAATCTCCAGTGTATTTACTCTGGGTGTGGAAATAATAATTTCACAATTATTTACATATTTGTAATTTTATATTTATAATATAATCTATTGAATAAAAAAGAAATCCATGCCAAGTAAATATGATGAATTGTCTCTAAAGTCATTTTTAATTGTTATAGCATAACATAGTTTCTCAATTTTGAACACTATCGTGTTAATAAATTATACAGTTCATTATTCAAACTAGCCCGTGCATTGCACAGACTATCAACTAGTTTATATAAAGAGATGAATGGATTAAGCTTTAATCTCAACTTATTAATTATGTGAATTGATCAAATGGGCTCTAATCAAACCAAATTTAAATAATTGATATTTTTTTATTTCAGAATGATATTAATCAACTGAGTTGAGTTTAAATAAATTTTATAATTTTTTAACAAAGACCTAGCTGGAATAACTTGAACGAAGAGGATCAAGTATGTCCTTTATTTAACATATCTTACACACTATTTGTAGTGACGAATCGGATGACTGTTCGGTCCGTCGCGTATATTAAAGAATCGTCGTCTTAGCTTTTAACGATACATCGAACCGTCGCCATAACATATAAACCGTTTATCTGTTCTACTATGGACCAAACCATCGTCCAGTTTGTTGCTAAAAGTGGTGAACAGATAAAATAAAGGGGTATGCACCAGAAACGGACTGATAACTGAAAGCCTAAATACTCCTTTATATGTTTGTCAACTCATGTCCTCCATAAAAGGAACCATTTATTCCTTAATGACATTTATTTTAAAAACTATTTTAAGTTACTAGTGATAAAAATTATTTCTAATATATTTTTTTCAGCTACATCTTTGGTCTTTCGTTATGTTTGTTTGTAAGAATTATACTTGAGATTGAACTATTAATTTAAAGTCTCATGCTTAAATTTAAAAATAAATTTTGGACTATTAGTCCCAAAATAATAAAATGACTTACAAGGGGGATTATTTAATATCATGTTCAACTAAGTATTATAATTCCTATCATTTAGGACTAAAAATTTGTGAATAAAATTAACCTTTAACTTTATTTGAAAAGATCAATGTATTTCAATTTGTTATTAGTAATAAGGGTATAATAGTTCAAATGATAAATTTTCATTCAATCCTTTAAATAATCCTGGACAAAACAAACATAACATATGATTATTTTAAATTATCTCACGAATAATCATATGAAAAAAATAAACATGTGACTAGAATTATTTAATCGATTAATAGTCTTGAAATTATAAATCATGAAAATATAGTCCTGAAATTATAATTATTGTAAACAAATATGGTCCTAGGGTATAACACAATTTAATTTAAATAGTAATTGATTTTATGATTACTTAGATTTTGACCTCGATTTAAGTTGATAAAACTTGAGAACGATCGATAAGGCTACCCGAATGTGTATCACACAATTTGATAATAGAAATTGACTTATATGTCGACAGATAAATTTATGACAAAATTGAATAGAAATTTACATGAAATTCTAAACAATAGGATAGAATTTATCAGAGTAAAATTAATTTTAATTTTTATCTATTATATGTCTTCCTATAAATTGTTATTTACATAAATTTGGGTGTCGTATATAGTAAAACTCTTTAAAAATACTTAAGATTCGACTGGATTTGATACTTTAAATTTTAGAAACTGATATTTTTGGCTGCTGCACGACCAAGCACCATTAATTCAACGAAAAATTTAATGAGTTCAAAATGATATGAAGTGGGAGGGTGATCTGCATGTACTATTAGATTCATTCATCTGTTAATTGCATGTCAAGGAGACAAGGACAATACCTGATTCTCTTTGCTTTTTCTATATACGTAGGTAGTAGTATCTCTTTTCCTTTTTTAATTTCACACGCCTTCTACTCAGTCTTATCACCTTCCTTCCTATCTTCCTTTTTGGTCATAAAATAGTGAGTGATATTTCTAAATTTACTTCCTTTTCTTTCCTTTTTTCTTTAGCTTCTTCACTTTGCAAAGGTATATATATATATAGGGTCAGGATCAGGTAAGGGCTCCCTTACTTTGTTAAAATGCGGACTCTTTTTTTTTTTGATTTTTTTTGGTTTTTTTTTTAAACAACTAAAAAAAATATTTAATATTTTATGGAACTGAAATTTTTTCATAATACAGTGTTTTGGATGTGATTTGAGTACGTATAACAAAAATATGTATGTACAGTCTGGTATATATATATATATATATATATGCAATTAAGAAAATTTTAATACTTTAATGATAGCAATTTCGAGTGTCACTTTTAGTTATCTTGTATAATTATAAAATTGAAATAAGAATCTACACACTAAATATTGAAACTAAAATTTTCTTATATTTTTATTTTATATAATTATAAAATTAGATGATCACAATCCCCCCAACAAAGTCAGAATCATGCATTATATATTGAAAGTAAATCTTTCTTATTTTTTTTCTTCTTCGTTATTTTCTAAGGTTTAATCCTCATGATTGAAATGTACCTTAGAACTAAATTGTAATTGTGACTCCCAAAATTCAGACTTATACAACTCAATTTGAATCGCTAAAATTAGGGCCGAGTAAAGTAGCAAATTAGAACCGAAATCGCACCAAAAATCGCACAAATCGCACCAATTAAAATAGCGAAAACGAATCTGGCATATGTAAGACCCCAACTTTTATGAATAAAGATTTAATTTTTTCTAAATATTTTTTTTATAGTTGTGAGTAATATTTACAAATTTTGCAAAATAAGCAAATTATTATAAAATATTCGTTTGGTCGGAGAATATTCGTTTTATCAGAAAATATTCGTACAACGACACAATTATTGGTGGATCCCACAACGGAATTACTGTCGGAGTTAGAAAACGACAGAAGTAACTTTTTATAAAAATAACGGCAAAAGTTTTACCGTTAACTGTTGAATTACCCGGTGATAAAAGTACAGTAATACGCATGGTTGCATAGTAGCACACGGTATTGTACAGTATCTTGATTATTGATGTTTATGTGAAAAGTCACTCAATTTTATTCAATTTTTGCCACAATAATTGTTGCATAGTATCTCATATTATTGATTCAATTATTGTCACAGTATCTTCTGCACAATATTTTATATTATTAAATTAATAATTGAGAGGACAAAGTTATTTATATTATGATTTGCATTATTGACGATGTCTAGAAAGTTCTGTCGAGGAAAGAGGTTTGGTCAACTAATTGCGCGCCAATAAGAAGAAGTCCTTATTGGAAAGCCCCCATTTCTTAAGAATGATCTGGTTATTAATATTGTGAGTTATAATATTAATGATGAATAAATATTGTAAAAAATATTGAGATAAATAGATGGGATTTTTATAAAGTATTTGTGGTAAATTTGGCTTATTACATGGAACCTCACTTTATCATTTTTTTTCAAAATTCGGTAAAAAGTATATTTATATGTCGGTATATATATATATATATAGTTTTGTTTTTTATGTAAAATAGAATATATTATATTTTATTATTTGCATAGCACTGCATAGTGTTGCATAGTACTGCATAGTGGTTGCATAGTAAAATCAAAAATATTTTAGAATTCATTCGTGAACGTTCGTTTGTGAAAATTTTTTTTGACTGTGCATTCCGTGATTTTCTAATTCAAACAGTTTCCAGCCATTCTCTTATAAATAGGATGCTCAGTTTAAAAATGAAAATCACACCAGAATCAGAGAATTCTTCTTATATAATATTAAGCGTATTTCTTTTGAGTTTAAAGAAATTTTGATTGTAGAAAACAGTATAAGTTTTCTTCAAGAATATTTTCGCTATATCGGTCATAATTGCTCTCTTTTTAAGGTAAGGGGTAGTATTTATTTCATATTCGCTTACGATATTATTTTTCGTATTCGTAAGAATTTTATTTTCATTCAATATTCGTAAGGGATATTATTTTCGTTCATTATTGGTAAGGAATATTATTTCGTTCAATATTCGTAGGAATATTATTTTTGTTCAACAGTAGTAAGGGATATTATTTTTGTTTAGTACTCATAAGAAATAATATTTTCTTCCATACTCTGTAGTATGTAAGTAATATTATTTCATTTCAAATTTTGAATTCTACACTCATTTTGTTAAGTATTGCTTCTATACTCCTTGAAATTAGTAGAATATCCTTGAAATTTGTGACTCATCTAGTATCGTTTCACAAATATATTTTTCTAAACATTCATGTTAAATTTTAAGTTTTCATGCCGGAGTACTATTCATGACTACTATTCATACATACGACACTATTCATATGTACGATACTATTCATACGTATGACATTATTCATGAAGTACTAGTCACATGGTACTATTCACGAGGTACTATTAACTCGGGTACTATTCACCCTTGGTACTATTCATGACAAAAATTAATTTCTTTTTTGTCCAAATTATTTTTGATACGTGAATATTATTCTTGAATTTTACTCCACAAAGCAGTATCATGTTCCGACATTTTCTGCTCCGACATTCTTTGGGAAAATGGCTATAACTTCTTCGTTCGAACTCCGATTTTGATGATTCAAGATGTTCCGGAAATAGGAGAAGTAGATCTACAACTTTCACTCTTTGAGTTTTTCGAAATAAGGTTTGTAGAAATACTCAAATTGGCTCTGAAGTGACTGCTGTATAAATGGCAAGCTGAAAACGCGAATCTAGCCACCCCGAACGTTGATCCAAGTAACTTTTGTCCCAAATCCTACAAAATAATGTAAAACATGCATGAATGGACACAAACACTTAAAAAATATTCTAAAAGACTTGAGAACAACAATAAATTAAGCCCGAATGTATCCAATTCATGGGTATAAAACTCATTCATCACACGTGCCCAAGGAATGCTACTTCCTCAAGCCAGAACTCGCATTTCTTCAACTTGGCATAAAGCTTATATTCACGAAGCTTTTGGAGTATCAGCCTCAAGTGTTGCTCATGATCTTCACGACTTTTGAAATAAATAAGGATGTCATAAATGAAGACGACCACAAAGTGATCCAAATATTCCTTGAATACTCGGTTCATCATATCCATGAAGGCAGCAGGAGCATTAGTCAATCCAAAAGACATGACTAGGAATTCATAGTGCCTGTACCATGTTCTGAAAGCCGTCTTTGGAATGTCATCGGTTCTAATCTTTAATTGGTGATATCTGGAATGAAGATCAATCTTTGAAAAGAATTTGGCGCCTTGCAACTGGTCAAATAGGTCATCAATACGTGGCAATGGGTACCTATTTTTTATGGTGACATGATTCAACTCCCGATAATCAATACAAAGTCGCATACTCCTATCTTTTTTCTTCACGAATAGAACGGGAGCACCCCAAGGAGAAGTACTAGGACGAATAAAGCCAATGTCTAACAATTCTTGCAGTTAGGTCTTTAACTCCTGAAGTTCAATAGGAGCCATTCAATATGGGGCTTTGGAAATGGGTTTTGTACCGGGGTTCAAGGTCGATATAAAATTTAATTTCACGCTCTGGGGATAGGCTAGGAAGTTCTTCAGGGAATACGTCAGGAAATTCATTAACAATAGAAATATCATTCAAAACTAACGTATTTTTGTTTAGATCCGTGACATGAGCTAAGAAAGCTTGACATCCGTTTTTCAATAAACGAATAACCTTATGGCTTGAGATGACAGTGATTGATTTTAATGGTTTGGTTGCTTGAATTCGCATTATAGGTTGATTAGGAATATGAAAGCTAACAACCTTACAAAAATAATCAATTTTTATATGATGAGTGGTTAACCAATCAATCCCTAGAATTACATCAAATGCAAGTATTTTCAATGAAATAAGATCGATAGGTAATGTGAGGGTACGGATTTGAACCAAACAAGACTTATAAACAGTGGATGTAATGAAGGTTTCTCCCAACAGAGTTTCAACAGAAAAGTCAAAGTCCAATTTCTTCGGAGTCAAATTTAAACGTTGAGCGCAAGTAGGAGAAATAAAGGAATGGGTAGAACCGGTATCAAATAAGGTATATACTTCGCTAGAGTTTATGATAAGCTTACCCGTGATGACCTCATTCGGGTTCTTTGCTTTTTGGGAGGTCACGACAAACGCTCTCCCTTGCACTACTGGCTTTGACTTTTCTGGGGCGTCCTTTAGTGCCTCCATCCTAGCTGAACTTGTCTTCGGTGAACGACAAAATCGGGCTAGGTGATCTTCTCTTCCATAATTATAACATGCTTTGGATGGCATCGCACAATTTGGACTGATGTGTCCCTCCCCTTCGCATTTAAAGCATATGATAGGTGGTCGTTCTCCTTCTTAACAACAGGTGCTGATACTGACGTCTTTCCATCATTGTTGAATCTCCTCTTCTTGAAATATCCATTCTTATTTCTTTGGCCATGATTACCACCAAAGTGGTTACCAATTCTGGCATGTTGATTCCCTCCACGCTTATTGTCACCGCTTCAATGATTGTTATCACTGGTATTATCATTTTGCCGGCTGCTCTCTTTTGGTTATAAGAGATAAGATATTGACGTATCTCGGGCTTCAAACCTCTTAGAAACATTCGCGTCATTCTCTCCTCATTATCAACTAAATGGGATGCAACCCGGGACAACTCGGCAAACATGGCTTCGTACTGCGACACGGTCATGTTGTTTTGTTCCAGTTTAATGAACTCTACCTCTTTCATATGACGAATACTTTTGGGAAAGTACTTGTCGTTGAACAGTTCTTGGAACTTCTCCCAAGACATCTTCAGTGCGGCAGGTTGAGTACGCTTTACAGATTCCCACCAGTAATCTACCTCTGACCGCAACATGAAGGTGGCAAAGGGAACCTTTTGCTCCTCGGAGCATCCCAAGACATCAAATATCTAGTTGATCTGTTTTATCCACGTCTCCGCCTTAAGTGGTTTTGGCTCTCCAAAAAAATCTGATGGTCCTAGCTCCTTGAACTGTTTGGCGGTGACCGTCCGAGAGTTGCCAGTGTTTCCACCTGTATTTTGGACAGGAGCCGCTCTCGCCTGATGTTGCATGAATTGCATGAAGCCTCAGAACATTACATCGTTCATCATGTGGTCAGTGTTATTGTTTGCATGAGGATTGTCGCCTTTCTGATGCACATTGTCCTGATTATTGATCTGTGGAGACTCAACGGTCTCATGTGCTCCATTGATGTTCTCAACATTCTCGGATGCCATTTTCAAATACTTCCACAAAATAAGGGTTAATTAACATATCACATATTATCCCTATACTCTAACCAACCAATTAAATACCAAAAAAACTTAGGTAGGTCATACTAGCGAAGGAATTCCCGGTCTCTCCCCTCCTAGTTCTTGTCTCACATCTCAGCCAGGAATCATATCCCTAAGCTTTGATACCAACTGTGACGCCGCCAAAATAGGTATACATCACCTATTCTGAGTCACCAAATACATGGTACAGAATACAAATACAATCTTTAATATACAACAAGAAAGCTGTGAGTTTTAATACAAATATTGTCTTATCGACAATATCCACTCTCAGAATAAGTCCTCATTACATTTATTATCACACTATTTAACAGAATAGTGAGGACTACTAATACTATCATCTGGACCGTCACTCCGTTCCCCGACTAGTCCCGGCTACGTTCTCAATTCCTGAAGAGAATAGTGAAAGAAAGGGTGAGCTCAACTTGCCCAGTAAGAAATATTATGACTAAGATAATGCAGAATAAATTATCATTAGTCTTCAACAATGTTAAACTGATAGAATACAATAGACATCAAGTTTAACTGCAGTGGAACATGCAATATATTAAAAGAGTCAAGTAGAGAATAAAATCTACTATTTTTTATGATTTAAAAAGTTTTTCATTACTTTTATCGCTGGGACTCAGTTTAATAAATAAACCACATCATCCCTGCACTACGGCCAAGGATATTCATTAGTATCATAACCACAAATTATCCATGCACTACGGGCCAAGGATATTCGTGTATTCATCAATGGTCATGATCATACCAACAACTGTCCATCAATGCATTAAGGGCCAATGAGGACTTTTACCACATCATTTGTAACATTACGATCATGATTATACCGAATAATCTCTGGTCATAATCATACCAAGTCCATCTATGCACTACAGGCCACAGATGACTTTCAACAAAATATAAATATGAGGATGATGACAATGATATAAGAATTCAATAAAACAAGTTCAAGGATTAATTTATTCAGGAACTAATAACGTTCAAATTGTCAACATGATACATCTTTGTAGAGTAAAATTTAAGAATGCTCAGAAGAATATTTCCACAAAAAGATACTGGATGAAGCGTAAATATCAAGGATATTCCACCAATTTCATGGAGTATAGAAGTCAAAACTTTAACCAACTGAGTATAATAAAGAATGGAATAACAAAAGAAATCACCATGCATGCGGTACTTCGCATAGACAAGTTATTCCAACAGAATAATAAATAACGGAACCAGGTCAGGCATAATACACACCGACATGATATTCTAACAGAATAATAAAGAATGCAATAATAACAAAAATCACTATGCATGTGGTACTTCGCATAGATAGGTTATTCCAACAGAATAATAAATAATCAGGTCCGACGTAAAACACACAGACAAGATATTTCAACAGAATAATAAAGACAGAACCAGGTCCAGCGTATAACGCACAGACATGATGTTCCAACAGAATAATAACGAATGGAATAACAACAGAAATCACCAAGTATAGGGTAGACCGCGTATACAGGTTATTCCAACAGAATAATAAAGAATGGAATAACAGAAGTTCTCGTCATGAATAAGAAAAAAATAATACTCCTTACCTTATAAAGAAGAGTTCTTCGACGGTAAGGCGGGGATATACTTGAAGAAACTTGCACTACGCTCAAAGCTTTCTTAAATGCTAAAAAAATACGCTCAAGATAAAAGAATAATTCTCTCTACAGTTTCTCTATCTAGAGTTTCAGTGAATTCGTAAGAAATAATAAAGGAATGAGCTTCTATTTATAGAAGAATGGACTAAATAGTAACCAATCCATGAACGGTCCTGATCGATTTACTTTAATCGGACGGTCCAGATTGATTTACAATAAAATATAATATATTCTATTTATAATCTAATAAAATGAATAATTTTTAAAAAGATTTTACTATGCAAACACTATACAGACACTATGCAAACACTATGCATAATAAAATATAATATAATCTAATTATTGTCTAATAAAACAGATAACTTTATAAAAGTATTCTGTTTTATATAAAAAGATTTTACTATTAGCCTAATAAAACGAATAACTTTATAAAAGTATTCTGTTTTATATAAAAAGCTTTTCTGTTTTATTACATTAATAATACTAATTAAACAAAACTTCATCATCATTATTATTATTCACACTATTAATCGACCAGGTCGTTCCCAGGAAAGAGGGGGCTTTCCAATTAGGATTTCTCCTTATTGGCGAGCAATTAGGTGACCAAACCTCTCCTTGGCAGAATTTCTAGACATCGTTAATAATGTAAATAATAATATTAATAACTTCGTCATCTCAATTATAAAATATCAATAATAATTGAATCAATTAACGTGAGATACTATGCAACAATTACTGAAGCAATAATTGAACAAAACTGAGTGACTTCTCACTTAAGCATTAATAATCAATATAGTGTGCTACTATGCAACCACGCGTATTCCTATACTTTTAACACCGGGTGTTTCAACAGTTAACGGTAAAACTTCCGTCGTTATTTTCATAAAAATATTTTTATCGTTTTCTCAATCCGACAATAATTCCGTTGTGGGATCCACCAATGATTGTGCCGTCGTACAAATATTCCCTGTTTAAAACGAATATTCCCCGACCAATCGAATATTATATAACAACTTGCGTACTTTAAAAAATTTATAAATATTACCCACAACTATAACATTATATCAAATTTATTCCATAATACTCAAAAATGATATTTATAGAAAATACATTTTTATTCATAAAAGTTGGAGTCTTACAACGCTGCTAAGTACTTGAGAAGAAGACTTAACGTTATATTAGCAGCACCTCTCAATAAGAATCAATAACCAGATCATCAAAAGGCTAAGAGTCCTTCTCTTAGTGACTAAACATCCAAGTCTGTTGGGCTTGAAGAGGTCTTAGTGTCATTGTCTTTGTGAATAAATATCCAAGTCTGTGGGGCTTGAAGAGGGCAGAATGTCCTTATTTGTGTGACTAAGGGGCTGTTTGTTTAGAACTTAATGGGTCTGAATGGCTGAATCGGTAAGTGGCTGAATCATTAAGTGTGTTTGTTTTGAAAAAAAATCGTCTGAATGGCTGAATCGGTCAGATGCGTTGGCTGAATGGTTAAGGCTGAATTTTTGGTCTGAATGGCTGAATGGTTGGCTGAATGAAGTAAAAAAATTAAAAATAATAATAAAAATAATAAAAAAATATTAACTATTATATTATGGAATATTAAATAAATTTACAACAACTTTGAATTTTTTTCAGAGGGGTAAAATATTAAAAATATGTCATTCAGATCTTTAAGATATGTCAGTTATCAAACAGTTTTTTTCATTCAGATTCAGCTCATTCAGATTCAGATTTAGATTCAGCTCATTCAGATTCAGATTCATTCAATTTTTATCAAACACCCCCTAAATCTTTAATTGAATTCATACTCGATGAGTAGAAGAGTGGATTAGGAGTTGTTCATTCTTCGAACCACTTAAAAAAAACTTATGTCTTTACTTTACTGTTGTTACCTTCCATCTGCTTACTTATCATATTTATCATGCAAATATTTAGAACTAAGATTTATTTTCAATCCTCAAGGGGTTTTTCAAAAGTTATATTTTGTTGTGCTTGATCAAATTGATTAATAATCATTTGGTAATATCTTATTAACTAACAGAAGTTTTAAAATATCTATTCAACCCCTTTTCTAGATTTATAAATACCTTTGAGAAATAACATGTTAGGATTGCATAAGTCAGCATCCCATGCGCCAGACCAGTGTTATTGCGCCATAATACAGCGCAGTAGCGCTAGCCTACCATCGCTGTTGCGCCAACTTCAAGTGCATCTGCGCTTGAGTTTCTGTCTATTTTCTTTCCTTGCACGCCAATTTGATTTACTGTGTTAACGTTGTGCTTGGTTGCTTCGTCGATGCTAACACTTGATGCACACCGACACCAAACGCTGCAGAAGCATAACTAAAATTCCATCATTCAACGTTTAAACTCCATTTCAAGCTTAACTCCAATTCCTTCATAAAAATGCTAAAATGCATAAAAATGAATTAACAATACTTAAGAACTCACACAGTTACCAAGCACAGAATACTCAATTCTTAGGTATAAAATCCACTGTTAACACCAAGTTTCGCCGGCGCGTCCAATCACGGAATCCACGCGCTAGAACCTGCACAGTAACAGATCACACAGAAGCTTGACGGCTTGTGCCGCCGGGGGATAGCTCCGGTGTGAGAATGAGTACAGGCCGTTACAAGGGTAAACAATGGAGGCAAAGTATTTAGTGCTCAAAAGTAGGTATTACCTCATAATGTTAACCTAGGCCTCGTATTTATAGAGCTCACCACCTTAGAATCCTTCTCCCAGTCGGATTAGGACTCCTAATGTTTGGTAGTTACCATAACTTGGGTCCAACACAATCTCCTTAAAAGGTGCAAGTAGAATCCAATCCCACCACTACCTTTGGAGTTACCGTGTATGAATAGGCCCCCGGACTCTGCACGCAGGAGAGCCCACTGTGCAGGCCCAAACGGTCCTATTATCTGGTCTGGGCTTCGGCCCAAAGGACTCGAAGGCCCGACCCCTCATCATCACCAGAATGGGTTCGGCCCCGACACCGAAGGACTCATATGCCGACCCGAACACCTATAACGCCTTCATGGGCTTCATCCCATCGGTCTATCAAGCCCTTCTGCCAGAAAGCCTTCGGCCCAGATGGAGGTCGGTAAAACGCTCCCGAACATTGCCCCCCAGTCTCTGGTTATGACATATTTATGACTAGAGACTTGAAAGGTCACGACAACTAATGATGAGTCATCTTGGGAAGTCCAACGGTCTGTTATAGATATTTTAAACGTTGCACGCCTTTTAACGCCTGGACCCACCTCAACATTTATTAGCCGCCCTAGGGCTCCGTGCCGTACAACTTATAAAAACCCCTCACCCCCTTCATTATCACCTTTACTGACTTTTTCTTCCTCAAGCCCTCTAATTTCAAATTTTTTCTGGCAAGGCGATTTCCGGCGAAATACTCCTCCATATTCATCATTTTCCACTGTTTACTCAGTATTTCGTGTGCTATTTTTGCTCATTGTTCTTCACCTAGAAGTATCATTTCTCTCTCACAAAATATGGCCGATTCCAGCATCATCCCCATTTCTGAGCCTACCAACGTTACCGCCGGCGACCTCCTAGAAGTCATAATGCCGGATTCCCCTACTGACACCGCTCCTCTAAACCTTCCTAGTTCAGGGGATGCTGAATTTAAGATCCGAGACGCCTACCGCTCCTCTGAGGAATTCTCCCACCTCCATACTCGCTCCACCCTCACACCATCCCAAATTTCCGACATCAGAACCCTCTTCAAAATTCCCGACGAATATCAACTGAGGATCCCTCGGCCGGGAGAGAAGATGTTCTGGAGGCCCGAGGGTGAATGGGTGGCCGTTCCCCTATACGTTTTGAAGTATGGGGTTCGGTTCCCTCTGCACGACTTCATCTCCTCTTTTCTGAACTTTGTGGGGATCGGGTTCGCACAACTCGTGCCGAACTCGTATATCCAGTTGATTTCTTTCATCGCCGTCTGTCAAGAGGTGGGTCTCACTCCCGGGCTCGACCTCTTCTTTGCACTCTTCACCCTCGGCGGGTCAAAGGAGCCCGGGCTCCGCCAACTCACCAAACGCCCCAACCGAACGGTCCCCATCAAAACCCCTTCAAGCAACAAGGGATGGCATGAACAATGGTTCTATGCCAAGGGATCCGACCTCCAACTCCTTCCCTCCTGGGCCCATCCTGCCGACCAGGCGGCCAAGATCTCCAAGTTCCCATCGGGTCGGGCAGAGGCGTTCAAGACGTTCTACGCCCGATGGAAGAAAACCGAGTGGAACGTGGGGATTCTAATGGACGAATCCTGGCTGTACAAACATGGACGTGAGTACCTTCTGTCTTTCTATATTTTACTTTTTTACCTGTCAAGCACTACATGTCCTAACCCTTTCTTTTCCGTGCAGTGACTATTTTCAGGCCCGAGGACGTTGCCGACTCCTTTGTACCAGCTACCATTACTTCGGGGTTCATCCGACCCCCCGTGACCGACGAGGCTGCTGAGGAGGATACAGTCCCGATCAACGAGCTTTCGCTGGGGTCCACGTCGGGGCCCGAACCCCCGAAGTCAAATAAAGGGGCGCTGAAGATGAGCCGCGCGGAGAAGGCGGCTTTAATGAAGAAATCCAAGAAGCCCTCCAAAGCGGCCATCAAGGCGCCTGCAAAAGTTCCTCCTCCTCCTGTGCCGAGGCTGTCACTACCAACTCCTCCTCCGACCGAGGTCATCGAGGATTCGGGGGAAGCTGAAGATGCCCCTACCGAACCTCGTCCAAAGAGGCCTCGGGTGTCGGAAGATCTTGGTCGTCCGGCAGATCAGGTGGTGGTGTCAGACCCGGCACCTGCGGCCACTCCTCCCTCCGGGCCCAGCTCTTCTGAAGGCTCGCCGACAACCTGCTGGCCTAAGAGCCCGTCGGAAATATTCCCTTTCTCCCTCTTCGAGCACTTCAAGCTTCCCGGTGATGACGAGCGGTTTAAGGGGTATTCCTCGGAGCAGTTCTTAGTGGCCTTCATTCGAGCTCAGACTCAGGTATTTCTTTTCTTTGGTGTTACAATCACTGTTAGTAATTATAACGCTTATCCCTTGTATTGATGTTCATGCTTGTTGCAGGCCAACGCCATTTTAGCCAGAGCCATTCCCTCCCTTGGCAGATCTACAAAGCAAGAGATTCATCTGGGGACGGAGATTGAGCTGCTTGAGGCTGATGTGTCGGGGCTGCGATCTGAACTGAAGAAAGAGCAGGAGGCCCTCGTTGAAACCCAAATTCGGGCGGTCCTGGCCGAGGAGAGGGTCAAGGAGTTGGAACAGGAGAAGGGCTCGCTTCTGGCCGAAAAGGATCAGATGCTTCAGAAGATCAAGGATCGGGAGAATACTATCGACCAGATAACCGACAAGTATTCTGAGATGAACAGCAAGATGATGTTCCTGATTAAGGAGAACAACACCTTGACTGCGACTGTCGATACATTTTCTGAGAAAATCGCCGAGGCCCGACAGCAAGCAGTTGCTGAATATGAAGAATCTGACGCTCTGAACGATAAGGTCCTAGCCCAATTTGGGGAAGGATATGAAACTTATCGGGAGAAGGCTAAGACAAAACTGACTGCTGCCGGACTCGACGCCTCCATCTTTGACTCTTCTGATGATGAGTCCGAAGCCGAAGACGATCCTCCTTCAGAATAGATACTTAGATTTTTTTTTATTTTTTTTTTGTACTGTTGTCCGACTCGTAAGCGATCGGGTTGTAAAAATTGTATAAGTATAAATGAAATATACTCTTTTGGCCCATGAATGTTTGTTATCAGTTTTACTTAGAACTAATCTCGATCAGTTATGTTCATCTGAACCTTCTAATCGGATTGCCCTTAGAGTTTATCTGATATTGAAGGGTCCGACAGTTATACTCGGGACTTATCTCGAACAGTGGCATCTTTTTGAACCTCTTGATCGGATAGTAGCCGAGGTCTGTTCTTTGAGAATGTATTGAACTCTCGGTCAGTTATGTTCAGGACTTATATCGATCAGTGGTATCTTCCCGATCATCTTGATCAGATATTGCCCAAAGCATGTCTGTTCGAGTAGTAATGAAACATATGAATATAGATGAAGTTAAACATTGCCAAGAATAAAAACTTTCATTTATATCATTTAAATTAATCGGTTGCCTCGACAAAAGTAAGAATAACACAACTATTACTGGTAAAATTTTCTAAGTCTTCCAGCATGCCATGTATTCGTTACCTCCGAACCGTTCATTGCTCGAAGCCGGTATGTTCCGGGCTTCGGCACTCCTATCACTTCATAAGGACCCTCCCAGTTAGGCATTAACTTGCCAGTGTTCTGGGGGGTTGAAGCCTCCGACTCCCGGAGGACTAGATCTCCTACTGCAAACCTCCTAGACTTCACCTTTTGATTATAGTGTCTGGCTGTCCGCTGCTGATAGATTGCCAACCTCATCACAGCCGAATCCCGAACTTCATCCAGTAAATCCAGATTTGTTCTCAAGCCATCGTCATTGTATAATTCTTTATATTGGCTAACCCGAAGGGTAGGTGATCCGATCTCGACAGGAATTAGAGCATCAGTCCCATATGTCAATCTGAATGGAGAATCCCCCGTTGTAGTTCGTGGGGTAGTTCGGTATGACCATAAAACAGATAATAGTTCTTCGGGCCACCGACCCTTTAATGCATCCAGCCTACGTTTTATCCCGTTGAGTAGGGTGCGATTGGTTACTTCCACTTGACCGTTTGATTGAGGATGGGCAACCGAAGTCTTTCGGTGTTGGATCCCTAGATCTTTCAGAAAGCCCTCGAATTTTGATCCGACAAACTGTCTGCCATTGTCTGAGACTATTGCCATCGGGATGCCGAACCGGTAGACTATTCCTTCCTTGGTAAACTTTAGACACTCCTACTCGGTTATCCTTTGCAATGGTTTGGCCTCGACCCACTTGGTCATATAATCGATGGCCACGATCACAAAACTGACCTGTCCCTTAGCTTTTGGTAGGGGACCTAAGATGTCGATCCCCCACACAGCAAAGGGAATTGGGGATAGAACCGAGTATAACTCTTCTGGAGGTTGATGTGGAATGTTGCTGTTCAGTTGACATTTAGGGCACCTTCTGACGAATTCCTTAGCCTCTGTGTAGATAGTCGGCCAATAATACCCCTGCCTCAGAATTTTATGTGCCAGTGACTTTGCTCCCATGTGATCCCCGCAGATCCCTTCGTGAACCTCTCGAAGTGTGTAGTCTGCTTCTGAAGGAGTCAAGCATTTGAGCAGTGGAGAGCTAAAGGCTCTTCGGTAGAGATCTCCATCAATGAGGACGAAGTTCGAGCTTCGATGTTTGACTTGCCTGGCTAGAATTCGGTCCGAGGGTAGGGTCCCGTCGGCCAAATATGAGATATAAGGAGTGAGCCAGCAATCGAGTCGGTCCAAAGTTAGGATGTCTGTCTTCGGGACACTGGGTTTTTCCAGAACCTCTAAATATACTGATCCTTCGAAGGAGCTTGCTTCAGTAGTTGCCAATCGTGCCAGGGCATCTGCTATGGTATTTTCTGATCGATCCACCCCTAAGCAGCTGTGCGATGCGAAGTATGTGAGTTTATCTCTTAATTCGGCCAGATACTTAGTCATCCTCGCCCCCCGAGCTTCATATTCGCCCGATAGCTGCTTAACCACCAGCTGTGAGTCACTGTAAATGATTAACCTTTGCACCTCGAGACTTCGGGCCAATCGTATCCCTACTAAGATGGCCTCGTACTCTGCTTCGTTGTTCGTGGCCTTGAATCCGAATCGAATGGCTTGCTGGACTTTGAACCCTTCTGGACTTGTCAAAATGACCCCTGCTCCACTGACGTCTGAAGTTGATGATCCATCCACGTATAATGTCCACGAGGTCTGCCTCGGTCGTGCTTCGACCACTATGTTCGTTTCCGGCTCTGTGAAAGAGCATTCTACTATAAAATCTGCCAACGCCTGTCCTTTGATTGCCGTTCGGGGATGGTACTCTATAGCAAACTGTGTCAATTCCATCGCCCATGCGGCCAACCGACCTGACACATCGGGTTTATGTAGAACTTTTTTCAAAGGCTGATCCGTGTACACCACCACCACTCGACCTTGGAAATAGTGCCTAAGTTTCCTGCTAGCAATTATGAGGGCGTAGGCGAACATTTTTCCAGGTTCGGGTACCTCATCTCTGCGTCCCTGAGAACATGGCTGACGTAATACACAGGAAATTGCTTGCCTCCCTTATCCCTCACCAGTGCCGCCCCAACTGCCATCGGGCTGGCAGCTAAGTATAAGTATAAAGGTTCAGAGGCAACCGGTTTCATCAGTAACGGTGCCGAACCCAAATACCTTTTGATCTCTTGGAACGCATCTTCGCATTCTGAAGTCCACTGGAAGCTTTTGTCATTTTTCGGACCCTTGAGAGTGTCGAAAAAGGGGAGACACCGTTCTGCTGACTTTGACATGAATCTTCGAAGGGCTGCGATTCGGCCCGTTAGCCTCTGGACATCCTTGTATGTCTTTGGAGATTTCATGTCTAAAATAGCCGAAATTTTTTCAGGATTGGCCTCGATTCCCCTTTTACTGACCAGATATCCCAGGAATTTTCCTGAACCCAATCCGAAGGTACACTTGGTCGGGTTTAGCCTTAGATTATGTTGCCTTACCGTCTCGAAGCAATCTGCCAAATCCTCCAGATGATCTCGGGCTGCCATGCTCTTGACGATCATGTCATCTACGTACACTTCCATACTTCTTCCCATCTGTTTTCTGAATACGAAGTTCATCATACGTTGGTAGGTTGCCCCTGCGTTCAGTAGTCCGAAAGTCATTTTCCGATACGCGTATATTGCCCGATGAGTGATGAAGCTAGTCTTCGGGATATCCTCCTTATGCATCGAGATTTGGTGATATCCCGAGAAAGCGTCCATGAAGCTTAGCATCTCATACCCTGAAGTGGCATCAATCAGCTGGTCTATGTTGGGTAAGGGATAGAAGTCTTTAGGGCATGCCTTGTTCAGGTCAGTGTAGTCGATGCACATCCTCCATTTCCCATTTTGCTTCTGAACCAATACCACATTCGCCAGCCATTCGGGATAGTCGATCTCGAAAATGAACCCTGCCTCTAGCAATTTGGCAACCTCGTCGTCTATGATACTTTGTCTTTTCGGGGCAAAGATCATTCTTTTCTGTATCACCGGCTTCTTTTTAGGATCGGTATGAAGCCTATGCAGTGCTACTGATCTGCTTACCCCGGGCATGTCACTGGGTTCCCAAGCGAAGATGTCGGCGTATACCCTGAGTAATTCAACCAGACCTGTTCGCAGCTGTTTGGTTAATCCGACCCCGATCTTGATCAGTTTGTCTGGATTCCCCGGTATTAACTCTACATCCTCCGTCTCTTCGGCTGGTAGAGCCATGGGTTCTGTACTTCCCTCTGTGAATGGTTCTAACTCAATGGTCATCGCCTGTTTATGTTTACTGACCCCGATTCCTGAAGATATCAAAGTGTTCCGATAACACCTTCGGGCGATATCAAGATCTCCTTTTGCCTCCCCTATCCCGTTCGGTGTTGGAAACTTTAGTTTGAAGTGGGGGATCGATGTTACCGCCTGTAATGCTGCTAGGGTAGGCCTCCCAGGATGGCGTTGTAAGCCGAATCCACTTGTACCACGAAGAATTTTACCATGATTTCTGTCTGTTGTGGGGCCGTGCCAAATCGGACTGGCAGTTCTATCGTGCCCGACACGTGAACCGGGTCTCCACTGAAGCCGTATAGGGGGCCTTCGTCCCCCAATTCCATCTTCTTTCCTCCCAAATCCATCCTCTGGTAGGCATGTGTATAGAGTATGTCGACTGAGGATCCGTTATCGATCATCATTCGCTTCATGTCGACCGGCCCGACCTGAGCTGTTATGACCAGAGCCCCGTCATGCGGTTCAATGTGATCGGTCGGGTAATCCTCGTCTGAAAAGGAGATAGTCGTGCCTGAGTACGGCCTGTCCTTCCGGGGCGAGGAGCCGGCTAATGATAGTACTGCCTCGAGATGTCCATTCCTTTTCCGACCGGTTACACGCCCTACCGACCCGCCCGATATCACATCGATAACTCCTCGGGGCTGGGTGTTCGGTTGCGGCTGTGCTTCCCGGGGGGGTTCTCTGACGTTCTCTTGGGGCGTCTCCGATCCTTCTCTGCCGACTACATAGCGCACCAGCTGTCCATTCTGCACGTTCTTTTCTATCAGGTCTTTCAAGTTGATGCATTCCTCCGTTGTGTGCCCTCGACTCTGGTGGTACGCACAGTACTTGTCCCGACCTCTCTTCCCCGGTCTGGTGACTGTTTGGCAGGGTTCGAAAAAGGGCTTGTTCCGTATCTCCTCCAGTATCTTGGCCCGATCTGTGGTGAGTGCAGTGTACACTTTGTTGACATTTTTGTTTGGGAAGGGCGGCCTTCCACTGCCCGACCCTCCTCCATTATAATTCCTCTTACTATAGTTGTCCGACCTGCCTTGGGTGTCGGGCTTCTGATGATTCTGTTTGTCCCGATCTTTGGATTTATCGTATGATTGGGATTGTGGTTTGAAGTTCCCCATCGCTTCCTCAACTGCTATATGACCTTCAGCCCTGTGAAATGCCTCTGTTAAGTCCGTCGGAGGGTTGATCACCAGGTCCTTCATCAGCTTTTTGGATTTCCCGATGTCTAGCCCGGTTGTGAAAAATCCCAAGGCCTGTGGGGAGTTCAATTCTGCCACCGACCCCACAGCCTCTCGGAACCTTTTAACATACTGCCCCAGACTCTCATCGGGTCTCTGCCTGACTTGCATGAGGGATGCTGTGATCTTTCCCCGTCTCTTGTTACTCCCAAACCGAGCGTGAAACTTTTCTCGAAGGTCCCTCCACGAGCTTATTGACCCTGATGCCAAGGTTCCCATCCATTCTCGGGCACTCTTCTTCAGGGTGGTTGCGAACATGTGACACTTGGCCGCGTCAGAATGGCCGTAGTATGTCATTAACCTGTCATACCCATCGGAGTGGTCGTAAGGGTCTCCCAGCCCGTCGTAAGTCTCCATTGGGGGCATCTTCCTTTTGGGGTCGGCGATCTCCCGATTAATCTCTGCCGAAAAGGGGGACCCTATACAGGTCGTAGGTTCTTCCGTCGAGTTTTTTGCCAATAGAAGTTTTTCCAGCTCAGCCACCCTTCGGGCGAGGGGGTCGGACTCTCCTTCATGAGGGGACGTTCGGGGTCTGTCCCTCTCACGTTCGGGTGTCTCGTCTCCCTTCTTACCCGAGTGGCCTTGGTGTTCTGATCGGCGTCCTGCTGAACAGCTCCTCCTCCGGCTCCGGCCGTCCCTTGAACGGCTCCGGTACCTGCTCCTCTCCCTACCGGCCTCTCGTCGTCGGGGAGATCGAGACCGGCTGTGGTGCCTACGCCTCTTGGAGGATGCTTCCTGTTCCCCGGCCATGTTAGCCATCTGTAGTTCGAGTTCCTCCTGTTGGAGGCGTAGGGCCGTCATGGCATCTTTGTTTTGTTGCATCTTTTTCTGCAGGATGAATTCTCTCTGATCTCGACTGCCTAATGTACGACTCTTCTCATGCACCTCCAACGCCTGTGGGTTAGCTTCGCCCATCCGACTACCCTGGTTGGGGGTATGTTGGCTTCCCTGAAAGAGCCGCCTCCGGGGGGAGCCCGCTGACTCCCTCTGATCTTCTTGGATTCTGGAACCCAGTCTGTCCTTCACCGACCCTCTCACCTGAGTGGTCTGGTGGGACTTGGCCTTTTCCCGGTCGGAAACTGCATATTCCACACTCGCCATCGTTTCTCGCCGGAAAGGAATCTGATTGTGATTGTTTATGCACTAAAAAGCCCTCCTTCTAGCGCCAATGTTAACGCCAAGTTTCGCCGGCGCGTCCAATCACGGAATCCACGCGCTAGAACCTGCACAGTAACAGATCACACAGAAGCTTGACGGCTTGTGCCGCCGGGGGATAGCTCCGGTGTGAGAATGAGTACAGGCCGTTACAAGGGTAAACAATGGAGGCAAAGTATTTAGTGCTCAAAAGTAGGTATTACCTCATAATGTTAACCTAGGCCTCGTATTTATAGAGCTCACCACCTTAGAATCCTTCTCCCAGTCGGATTAGGACTCCTAATGTTTGGTAGTTACCATAACTTGGGTCCAACACAATCTCCTTAAAAGGTGCAAGTAGAATCCAATCCCACCACTACCTTTGAAGTTACCGTGTATGAATAGGCCCCCGGACTCTGCACGCAGGAGAGCCCACTGTGCAGGCCCAAACG
Source organism: Panax japonicus (assembly GCA_020205505.1). NCBI lineage: Eukaryota > Viridiplantae > Streptophyta > Magnoliopsida > Apiales > Araliaceae > Panax > Panax japonicus. The sequence continues at coordinate 66,441,734 of CM035093.1, forward strand.
GTCCTATTATCTGGTCTGGGCTTCGGCCCAAAGGACTCGAAGGCCCGACCCCTCATCATCACCAGAATGGGTTCGGCCCCGACACCGAAGGACTCATATGCCGACCCGAACACCTATAACGCCTTCATGGGCTTCATCCCATCGGTCTATCAAGCCCTTCTGCCAGAAAGCCTTCGGCCCAGATGGAGGTCGATAAAACGCTCCCGAACATCCACTCATCATCCATCTCTATTTGGCAATTTCAATAACTCATGTAAATGTAAGCAATTTTATTGTATCATTTAATTAATGCCAAATTATCATTTCATGATGATTAATGACTTTATTTATGTGATTTATAACATTAATAGAATTTATTAAATTATTAGTTATATAAATTGTAGTAATCCAACTATCATTGATAAATTTTTATTAAAATATTAAATTATTTTAATTAAATTATAGATGAAGAAGTACACATTATTATTTATTATTTATTTAATATTTTTTTTTACTTATAATCAATTATTAAGAACACAAAAAGATGTTTAAGTAATAAAAAAATTACTATAAATTAAATAATTATTGATAACACAAACTTTAGAATTTAATATGAAATAACCAATTATTTAGAATTTATAAACGTAAAACATATAAGAAATACAATTCGAACTCGATCATCTCACAAGCTACTCGCGAACAAATTGAACTGAACTGAACCCGAACTGTTTGCAAACAAATTGAACTGAATCACATGATTCAAAAATATGTTCGATCAAACAATCGAACGTGATACCATGTGCAAACTCGACTCGACAAGTTAATCAAATCGAACCAAACATGTTCGTGAACGGTTCGATTCGTTTGCAAGCCTATACGTAACTTTTCACTACTATGCTTTCTACGGTGACAATTATTGGTTCAATAATGTGAAGTATTGTGCATTTGCTACGGTGACACAATTATTGGTTTAATAATGTAAAATATTGTGCATTTGCTACTTTGACAAATATTATTTCAATAATGTGAAATACTTTGCATTTGCTATTGTGATAATTATTGGTTCAATAATATGAAATAATGTGAAATACTGTGTGCTACTGTTCCTTTATCGGGTAATTTAACATTTAACGACAGCAGTTCCGCCGATATTTTTTATTAAAAAGGTTATGTCTATCTTTTTTGTATCCGACAATTATTTGGTTGTGGGGTCCACCAATGATTGGTTATTTTGGTGTTGTTTATTTTACCGAATATTCACCTACATTCTTTTTATTTCTTATAATTTATACATATCACTCTTAACTTTATTTTTTTTTATCAATTTAACACCTTAAAGTTTAGAATAATATTTATAAAGAAAATTAAATTTTATTTATTAAAAGTTAGGGTCTTATAGTAATAATTTAGATTCTATATATACTAGACATGACAAACGGGTCGGGTTGGCCCAAACGGGCCGAATTATTGTTGGGTCAGGCCATTGGCGGGTCGGGCCAAAACGGCCTAGGTTTTGGTGGGCTGAAAATAAGCAGTCTGTGGCCCGAGTTGGGCTGGGCTGGCCCGACCCGCGAGATTTTTTTTATTGTACTTTTTTATTTATTTCGAAAATCTGTAAATCACAATGCTATTTAATAGAAAAATATGGCTCACTTTTGAGACTAAATCGTGTGAAAATACAAAATACACTCCTAGGAAAAGCGATTTTATGTGATAATAAATTTATTTATACAGATGATATGATTTGCAGAGGATGTGCTCTCTGATTTGCATGGTCAATAAAATATAAAGAAAAGGATTTCCAACCCTCCATGAAACTAACTTCCCACAGTTCATTGACTAGAGAAATACAAATCCAATAATTTGTTGCCAAGTCTTCTTCCCTTTGTTCTACTAACCTTTATCCATGTGGTTGCAATTTAAGTCACACTTCCATTGGATAACGTTAGGGTGGGAAAAAATATCCTAAAAGGTCGACAAATATTGATGTGTTAGTACTTAGTACTACATTTCTAACTAGAGCTAAGGTAGGTTCCATTTTCTACATACGTAATTGAATTAATAAAATAGAAAGTGAAATTATTTATTTTATCTATGATGATTTATTTTAGATCTGATTATCTTGAAGTTAATTTTATGATAAGTTAGTCAATTGATTAATATATTACTGATAGGCAAAAAGAGATCAATTCTCGTCTGCATGTTGATATTGTATTGATCAATTGACCAAAGTTAACTTTATTTTAACCACTACCATTCATTTCATACTCTTCCCTAAAAATGAAATCCACAAATTTGACGGGAGAGAGAATGGTTCATTTCATTCTAATAGATCAACCAAACGCAATTTTTTTTATTTCATAAAAATAAATCATTTAATTCTCACATTTGTTATTTCAATCCAAGCATAACATTATAACATTAGGATGATTCATCCTGGATGATGCATCACTAGAATCCATAATCTTAACAAATTATTTTAATATAGTATTCGACCTCACATAAAAATTAAAATAGAATACACTATATTAACAAATTATAAAATAAATTATACCTCTAAAATTATTCATAAAAGATGAGTTGAAGTATACTACGTAAACTTAGATAACATATTAATTTTACTCATCATTTGTGCAATCTCGTGATAACCATAATCTTACACTAGTCAGTAGTCACACACATAATAAAACAAAAATAGTGCGCATAAAGCAAACTACAGCCAAAAAGAAAAGTTCAAAAAGGAAAGAAGAGGTAAGAAGAAACTAAAAAGGAGTATATATTCTCATTTTTTTAAATATATACTTTTAATTTTAGAAATAAAAAAAGGTAAAATTTTAGAGTGTTTGATAAAAAATTAAAATTTTAAATTAAAAAATAGTATATCTGTTCTAAAATTAGATATACATTTTGATTTTTTAAAATCAATTCGAAAAATCATAAAATTCAAAATTGATATGAAATTATTTAGTTTTAATACAATAAATATACAATTATAAACTAACTATAAAACACTACTATTAATTATTATCTTTGTTGTTTTCAAAACTTGAACGACATATATCAATTTGAGTTTTAAGATTTCGCGAATTTATTTTAAAAAATCAAAATGTATATCTAATTTTGAAATGAAGATAGTATTAAATTCTTCTAAGTTCATATTCTATACTACCTTGATCACTATAATAATACCCTGTCTCTCCGTTGACCTAATTCTTCCCACTAGTTCGATTTTAAAAAAAAATTGATATGTTGTATTTTTTTATTTATAATTTCACAAATTTAGCAATTGGTTTAAGATTTTTCATAATTACTTGCGATTTTTTTTAATTTCTAGTGAATTTTTGTAACTAATAAAAATGAGAATATCATATAATAATTTTAAATAATGAAGTCTCAAAAAATATTACTATAACTAATATTTGAGCATTATTTTATTTTGTAATATATTTTATTTTTTGGCTAGAATTTGTTTATTTTAATTTTGACCCACTAACCTAAAAGACTCATCCGCCCATGCATATTAAGTAGTCTTCAAAAAGAAACAATCAACCGCGTCAATTATCTATCATGTCGCCGGCCACCACTTTCCGGCCAAGCCTTCCCTTCCTCGCCCTCCTCACTCTCCTCACCCTTTTTTCCGTCGCAAACTCCGACGAGCTCCAATTACTTTTATCTATCAAAACCTCTTTATCAAACTCCAACACCAACGCATTCGATTCCTGGGAACCGAATACTTGGATAGGTAACTTCACAGGAATCACATGTAACGAAGCCGGATCCGTTAAAGAGATCGAGCTCTCGTATCAACGGCTCACCGGCTTCGTTCCTTTTGACACCATATGCGGGCTCAAATCATTGGAAAAGCTCTCCTTAGGGTTCAACTCAATAATTGTCCCTGTTACCGAGGATTTAAATAACTGTACTCAATTACAGTATTTAGATCTCGGTAACAATAATTTTTCCGGATCTATTCCCGACATATCTTCACTCCACAGACTAACTGTCCTTCATTTGAATAGGAGTGAATTTTCAGGGGTTTTTCCATGGAAATCACTAGATAATATGGCGAACCTCACTGTATTAAGCCTGGGAGATAATCAGTTCGATCGGACTCCATTTCCGAACGAGGTCTTAAAGCTCAAGCAGTTAACATGGTTGTATTTAACGGGTTGCAGTATTGAAGGGAAAATTCCTCCGGGAATTGGGAATTTAACGGAGCTGGTAAATTTAGAGCTCTCTGATAATTATTTAACCGGAGGGATTCCACCAGAGATTTCAAGTCTTCAGAAGCTACGGCAGCTTGAAATATACAACAACCAGTTGACCGGCAAACTTCCTTCCGGATTTGGAAAACTCACCGCCTTGCAGAACTTTGATGCTTCCACCAATTATCTAGAAGGTGATATTTCCGAGCTCAGGTCATTGAACCAACTCATAACTTTACAACTATTTGAAAATGAGTTTTCCGGTGAAATTCCGGCGGCGCTCGGGGAATTCAAGCAGCTTGTGAACTTGTCGCTTTATAAAAATAAGTTCATTGGCTTACTTCCTCAAACACTTGGCTCTTGGGCAGATTTCGACTTCATTGATGTGTCAGAGAATTTTTTCTCCGGTCCAATTCCGCCGGATATGTGCAAGAATGGGAAGATGAAGGAGCTTTTGGTACTTCAGAACAACTTCAGCGGTGAAATTCCGTCGAATTATGTGAATTGTACATCATTAACGCGTTTTCGGGTAAGCAATAATTCGCTTTATGGTGTTGTTCCAGGTGGGATATGGGGACTAGAAAACGCTACCATTATTGATGTTGCAATGAATAATTTGGAAGGTCCAATTACTTCTCAAATTGGAAATGCAAAGTCTTTAGGTGAACTAAATGTGGCTAACAATCGATTTTCCGGTGAATTGCCGGAAGAGATTTCTAAAGCTTCATCGTTGGTTAAAATGGATTTGAGCTACAATGAGTTTTCTGGTAAAATTCCGGAGACAATTGGTGAATTAAACCAGCTGAGCACCCTTCATTTAGAAGTGAACAAGTTTTCTGGCTCAATTCCAAGTTCATTAGATTCTTGCAATTCTCTTAGTTACTTAAACATGGCACAGAATTTGCTTTCCGGCGAAATTCCGGCCTCTCTCGGGTCTTTACCGACTCTCAATTCATTGAACATGTCGAGGAATCAACTCTCTGGTCTGATTCCGGGGACTTTGTCATCTCTAAGGCTAAGCCTTCTTGATTTATCGCATAATAAATTGTCCGGCCTTATACCGCAATCTCTTTCTATTGAGGCTTATAATGGTAGTTTCGCCGGAAATGATGGTCTTTGTAGTCATAACATCAAGTTTTTCCGGCGGTGTGGGTCGGATTCCTGTTTATCCCGGGAGACCCGTACCCTTATTGCCTGTTTGGCTGTTGGTATAATGGCGCTCCTTGTCTCACTCGCATATTTCTTGCACTTAAAGAAGAGTCAAAAGAATATTCATGAACGTTCTTTGAAGGATGATTCTTGGAATGTGAAGTCATTTCATGTCTTAACTTTTACAGAAAATGAGATTCTTGATTCGATTAAGGAAGAGCATTTGATTGGAAAAGGCGGCTCTGGGAATGTATATAAAGTTTTGCTTCCAAATGGGGTAGAATTGGCAGTAAAACATATCTGGAATTCAGATTCCAATGGCCGGAAAAAGATCCAGAGTAGCTCCCCTATGCTATCAAAAAGTATCAAGAAATCCCCAGAGTTTGAAGCAGAGGTACAAACCTTAAGCTCAATTCGACACGTTAATGTGGTAAAACTGTACTGCAGCATTACGAGTGAGGATTCAAGCTTGTTGGTTTACGAGTATATGCCTAATGGGAGTTTATGGGATCAATTGCATACCTGTGGGAAAATGCCACTTGATTGGGACACCAGATATGAAATAGCTGTTGGAGCAGCCAAGGGATTGGAGTACCTACACCATAGTTGTGAGAGACCCGTTGTTCATCGCGATGTCAAGTCTAGTAACATTTTGTTGGACGAGTTTTTGAAGCCTCGGATTGCTGATTTTGGGCTCGCAAAAATTGTTCAGGCAAATTCAACTAAGGATTCAAGTCATGTTATTGCAGGAACACACGGCTATATTGCTCCTGGTAAGTTTGTTTTCATTTTTATACATTTGTCTTTTAATTTTTAGCTATGAGCGTACGTTAGGATTTTGAGTTCCTGCAATGGATTGATTGTGCAGAATATGGATACACATACAAAGTGAATGAAAAGAGTGATGTTTATAGTTTTGGAGTGGTGTTGATGGAGCTTGTGTCTGGAAAAAAGCCGATTGAGCCTGAATTTGGTGATAACAAGGACATAGTGAATTGGGTATGCAGCAAGTTAACCAAAGACACTGTATTAAGCGTGGTTGATTCGAGAATCCCGGAAGCTTACAAGGAAAATGCTATCAAGGTCTTGAAAATCTCCATTCTTTGCACGTCGAGCCTTCCTGCGCTGAGGCCGACAATGAGAACGGTGGTTCAAATGCTCGAAGATGCCGAGCCGGGTAGATTAATTGGCATAGTTGTTAGTAAAGAAGGTGGTAGTAAAAAAGAAGAACTGATGATAAGGAATTAACAATATTTAGAGAGTTTTATTCGGGAGTGGGTAGCATGAAGTTAACTTTGGTCAATTGACTAATACAATATCGATACGCTGGCTGAGATGTGATCTCTCTCTGCATATCAGCTCTATATTGATCAATTGACCAACTTATCATGAAATTAATTTTATGATAATTGGATTTGTTTTATTCTAGTACTTGATAAAGAAATGGTCATTTTGGGTGCTCGGAGATCTTTGTAATATAATAGTCAATAGGCAGAAGAGGCTTTCATGTGGTAAGATAGATAGGTGTGTTTGGTATTGTTAATTGTACAAATAGAATACTATTATGAGGGAATTAAGCAAATTCCAGACCACGCTTAATACAGTAAGTATAAAATACTCGAGCAACTCAATACTCGAGCTGAGTATTGAGTTGTTCAGATTTGATTAAGAAAATTTATCAAATATAAAATAAAATTTGATTGAGGTTCGTTTAACTACCGAGTCGAGTACGATTTCGAATCGAGCTCGAGCAATTTAAACTTTTTAAATAAATATGATCCGAATATATATAGAAAATTGTAATATGAGGAGATTTAAGTAATTTATCGAATTCTAAAATTTATTTATATTTAAATTATTTATATTTCAAGTTGAGTTCGAATCGAACTTTTAATCGAAATTGAATTCAAGCTGTTTACTCATTTTACGATCTTAATTAGAGTGATGCACATGAAATAAAAAGGATTGGAGAAAGGAGAGGCATTATGTAATAGAAAGGTTACTCATATTTTCATATGAAAAAAATAATATTTTCACTTAATTTCTTAAATAATAAATACATTTTACATTTATACGAGAGATTCGTATAAAAATAATCATTTTCAGTCAAACTTATTAGTGGGGAAATTAAGAAACTTTTGGATTTGGTCAGTCGGCAGATCACACAATTCTAGCAGATTTTTTTTTAAAAAAAAATTATATAATTTTATAAACTTACACATCCTATCCTTGACATGTCAAGACTCGAAGTAATGGAATTTAGAGATACTGAATGCTCAAAATTAAAATTATATTATGAAAAAATTTATGATAATGTTGTTATTGTATTAGTTGAGTATATTTTTTAAAATTAATTATGCTATATAAAATATTATTAAAATATTTAATGCAATATTATTTCAGATAAAAGATTTAGGATCTGTAGCATTTTTTGTAAATGAGTTGCGGCAATGAATTTTTAAAGACAATAATACAGAATAAACATTTTACTTTTTGCCATTTTACAAAAGGAGTACGTTTATTTTAAAAAATTTATGGTTATACTAAATTAGTTGAGTGTTTGGTTTAAGATCAAAATTTAAATTTATTATCTTAAAAGTATTCTTAGGATAATAAATTTGTAACTTGTTTATTGTTATTTCACTGGATCTTTACGAGTAAGTCTAGGATTTAAGTGGTAAAGATTATGATAATTCAGTCCCTACAACTGATTTTTCTTTTAATGTTGCTATAAAAATGACATATATTATGAAGTTTTGTGTGGATCTATAAATGGCCCAATCATAGTCTTAACACAATAAATTTGAGACTTGATCTAGACTCGATTAGAGTTGGGTCGTTACAGATAAACTTGAGAATAGTGTCAGATCAAAATTCTCTTTTACAATAGTTAGTTTTGCTGAGAAAATTGAGTGGAGGGACGTAGTTTGAGTCTATGATATGACTTTGTGAACATTTTGCTTTGTGTAAATGAATCGAGTCGAGTATTGAGTTGCTCAGATTTGGTTCACAAAATTTATCGAGTATAAAATAAGGTTTGACTGAGGCTCATTTAGCTACCGAGTCTAGCACGATCCCGAATCGAGTTCGAACTATTTGAACTTTGAACAAATATGATCCGAGTATCGATATAAAATTACAATTTAAAGAGGTTCGAGTAATTTAATAAACTTTAAAATTTACTTATATTTGATTCATTTATATTTCAAGTCGAGCTCGAATCAAACTTTTAGTCGAACGAGTACGAATCGAATTCCGAATTATTTACTCGTTTTACGGCCTTAATCTTGCTTGTGGATTTTAGTACTCATCTGCACTACTTATACTTGAGTTGAGCCTCATCTCAGCCTTGCTCTTGCCAGTTGACCTGTTGACACCTTGTTAACAGGACTTGTATGTATGTGTTTTTTTTACTATTCTTTCGTTCCTATTTGAGGCCTATATACTCTAGCACTAGCCCATCAGCGTTACCTTAAGTTCAAGACCAACGAGATTGATTCCTTTTGGACCTAGCTTTAAAGAAATATGGGACTGAATACAAGTAGTAGTGATTGTCAAGATGAATATACGCTATATATAAAGGGATTCCATTCACAACAATCGATTGTTGAGGAGCAACCCTTTTAACCCAGCCGCTACAACCTGTACCGGCCTTAGACAATTTTTTTTTATAAGCCGCTACAGGTTGTAGCGGATTGGCCAAAAGGGATTGCTCCCAACAACCGGTTGTTGTGGATGGATACCTTATATATAAATGGGATATATATTTGTTATGAATCAAAAATAAAAATACACTATCTTTATTGTTCATTATAAAAACTACCTTAGTTCACGTCCGCTACTATTAGTAGTGGACGACTGTACAATTTTCAGCGTCATCTGTTACTAATAATAGCTGACGACTGTACTATTTTTAGCGTATTCCGAACGTAATCCGCCGTCCGCTACTAATAGTAACAAAAATATTGGTCGTTGATTTTTATATTGAACGAGAGATGTGTATATATATGTGTATACCTATTTTTAGTTCATAACAAATATATGTTATAAATTATTCCTCATATATATATATACTAGCTATAACCCGTGCCTGAAGGCACGGCGAAACGAAAAATTAAATTAAAATTAATACAAATTCAATCATCAATAAATATATAACTACCAAAACATCAAGCTATTTGGTAAAGACAACCCGTGCCTGAAGGCACTGTATAATTCTCAAAAAACTAAAAATAAATTATGAAAAAAAAATTGAAATAAGAGTTATTTTGCGATAACATGTGATATATGGGACTTGCACTGCTCTTTTTTAACAAACACATGCTACTAAGAGGAGGCTTATCTCCTAGTGACACAAAATATAGACGCATAACCAACCACCAAAACATCTTGAAATTAGATTAGATTAATACCAGTGCATGATGTACATATAACAACATAAATATACGACGTAATAAAAAATATTACATTATCTAAAGACATATACCAACACAACAATTAATACATACTTAATCATCAACACATATCCAACCACTAAAACATCAAGCTAGTCGATACTAATTTCAAAAAAATTCGGCATAGTTTCCTTTAAAAATAGATATCCAAAAAATTTTAAACCTGTCTACAAAACTTATAAACATCAATACATATACAAACCACCAAAAACACAATCATTCTATACCCAAAAATCATCATAACCATGTATAATTAGTTAACTTTACAAAAGATGAAACCAAAAATATACAAACATGCAGAAAATAGAGAAACAACATTTTGAGCATAAGACCCATTACTTTACAGCTTACACCAAGTATTCTTTGCAGCTTACACCAAGTATCCTTCAATGTATACCTGAAAATATTTAAAATATAAAAATTATCGAAATATGTGAGTCAAAATAAGAACCCTTACTTTACCATAAATTATCTAAAAAATAAATGAGCGCACACATATTTACTTTATGAACAACGCAACGCTTTAAAAGACCTCCTCACCTTATATATTATTCCAGTACTCGGTCCTAATAAAAGTTTTGAGAGTAAATATCACTACCTGATCCTCAACCTTCATATGCTTTGAGAAAAGCTTGGCAGCATGACATTCTTTAGTCAAAGGTCGCAAACCTTGGGTTACAATTCAACAGAGGTTATCACAACTCTTACATTGGACATAGAACTAAAGAAATTAAGAAAGTAAATATGCAAATTTTGTCATATCATGGTCATATCATGTCATACTCAAATAGATTTGTATAGAGACACAGAAATAAAGAAGTGCCAAATTTGCAAACAGCCTTGCTTTATTTCTAAAGTATATAATTTTCCATCATACTCTACGCTTATTTCTAAAGCTTCAAGCTTCAGTGGGTACCCAAAACACTAAGTGCCAAATCCATTCACAAGCAGAGCGAATTACCTTTTCTGAACCACGGAAGTGTAAGCAACAGAGCGAGTCTGCACAAAGGGAATCCCAAGACGAAATCCAAATTAAGGATGACATCATATTGCATACATGAATGAAAACATAATTAAGGAAAACACACAATTAAAACATGCAAAAATATGCAAACATATTGGAGGGCTTCTCTTGTTCCCTCTTTCTAACGTACAATGCCCCTCTTTTTTCAATGTTAATACATAGTAGCATTGCATTTGATCAGTCGGATGATGAAGCTATAAGATGGTGATTGGTTGTCTACAGATGATATCATTGAGCAGAGATTCAAAAATATAGTTTTTGAATTTGGGGACTGAGCCATCAAGAAAATTGGTGGAAATTCAATAACCATAAGAAAAGTTCCCAGATGTTCAGTCCAACACAACAATAAAAGCTCCTTAAAGCAACGAAATTCAATTTATGAATTCTCCCGGATGGATTTTTTTAAAGCAACGAAATTCCAAAATTAAGCAGAAAATTCAAAAGATGAGGTACAGGGAAACGATGAGAAAAAGTATACCACAAAGGAACCATAAAAAAATTAAAATTAAGAACCCCATAAACCCAATAAAGCTAAACCCTCAGACAAATGAAAAAATCAAACTGAAATTGAAGAAACCAAGATAAGGTGCCGAGGAATTTCATACATTTTGTAAGGATTTGCCGTGCCTTGAGCGACCTAAGGTGTCGAGGAAGAGGAGAGCCAAGAGGATAACCAAGAAGGTCTACCGATGCGGATCGCCGTGCCTTCGACTTCTTCTCTGCTTATGTGTTTTTGTTTTTCAAGCTTGGGACAGAGAGAGATAGAAGATAGAAGAGGGCTATCGACTTCTTCTTCTGCTTTTGAGAGAGAGAGATAGAAGATTTCAAATTTGATGGGACACTTATCTTTTTTTCTCTCTCTGCTATGTTTTATAGATAAAGATAATTAAAATAAAGAGTAAAAAATAACAATTTTTAATTCTATATTGTTATTGGTTGATTACATATTTAATGTATCTACGAAGGAAGCAAAGTGGAAGAGTTATTAAAAAGTTACAATCAATCAAAATGGCTTATAAATAATAAAAAATAAATTTTGAAATCTTTATGAAAATTTGACTATTAAAGTTGGATATTCTTTATTTATTCATTGAAATCTTTAAATGTTTTGTGGAGTATGTATGGAAAGTGCGGGTGTGTTAAGAATTAATTTAGTCTTTTAGTTTAGTGTGTGTTCATATTCAGTGCTTCATTTTTTGTGTTCCTGATTTATTTTCATTTTTTTTAATTATAAAGTGCCTTCAGGCACGGGTTATCGCTAGTGTTGGCTTAGACCTAAAAAAATGAACCAGAACTGTTCTCAAGTCTCTGCTCTAATATATTCCCTTGCTATATTAATCTGTCCTTCTCAAATTTGTTGCTAGCTAAGTGGTAGCGATTGTCCTCTACGAAAGAACACTCTACACCTTGGACAATAAAACATTAGTAAAGCAACGGTTTGAGCCAAGAAATAGGGTAGGAATCCTTTAGGTCATTTGAACTTTATACTCTTGTCGGCTCCATTTGGGTTTCCTATTCCTTTTCTTATCGAACGTTTGTTTGTTTATTAGCTTGTGGAGCTTTTAGGGCGTTTTTATTCGTCTACAAGTAGCTTATTTAACTCACAAATGTGTGTATGAAAACTTTAACACACAATATCATTTTTAGTGTAATGATCAAACACACTAAACACTATCACTACAAACTCTATAAACGTTGGTAACCGAACATACCTTATAACATATCTTATAATGTGTAATTCATCATGGTCAAAGTAAGATCACAGTCGGTAATCATGGCAAATTGCTACTTTAACCTAACTTTCAAATCATACTTTATTTTACTCTTTCAAACCAAACCATCTCTTGCTAACATTTTAAAGAAATTTCCGTTAGAAATTTTAAAGACAGAGACAGGAACAGAGGAGTTTCTTTAGGTCCATTTGAAAATAAGCAAGAAGTTTCAACAAATAAAGACACAACTTACAAGCAATGTTGCCACCCCTACACTATTTTTCAATTGTCTTACAAACTCTGGGGGACCATAAAAAAAAGTTCACGCAACCAGGTAAGCACTTTTAGGCAAAAAGGAAAAAGAAAAAGAAAATCAATTGTTTAATTACATAATGGCAGTTCCTTTTGGAGTAACGGATGCTTAAGTCATGTAACATTTGGTACTTTAAAGTACACTTAATATTTATTTATTTAAATAAAGGGAAAAGATAAAGTGGCCTAACAAATAGCATCTTCAAAAGAACATTATATTACTAAATAACACAGTGAGATCGGTGACACACTAATTTTAATTAAAGTTATGGTTTTCTTTTCTTTATTTTTTTTTCTGTTTTCTTAAACTATTACAGAAATGCATTTGTTGATATAAACACTAATAAGCTTAATGATATTAGCCAACGTTTGGTTTAAAATGGAATAACCTATATTTTCATTTCAAAACACCCGTATTATTGAGAATAATTTATATTGATATTCAGGTTAGCTTCCTTAAATGGCATAGAGAAGTACAGAAGTGCCAAATTGGCAAACATCCTTGCTTTATTTTCCATCATACTCTACGCTTATTTCTAAAGTTTCAAGCTTTAGTGGGCACCCAAAACACTAAGCGTCACTATTTGGGCTCATAATACAGTTTTTGAAATCATAAGCAAAAAATGGTCTGCGAACCAAATCAATTCACTGCTATTACAAATTAGTCAAAAAGCCACAAATGTCATGGATAACATCCTAAAATAGGAAAATCTGAGGATTAAGCTATCAATTTGACTTAATAGAAAACACAAAATTTAACTTTAAATTTCAATTTCTTCTCATTCCCAGCTTAGTCGAATACCAACGAAACTTCTGATCATCCAAAATCACAAATAGTACACACAACTAACTAAATCTAAAAATTTGAAACTAAATATTAGAAAAACCATATCAAAGTAAAACAGTTTATTAGATAGATGACAGCTCAAATAACAACCATACATAGGTGAAATAACAACAGAACTTCAAGATACTGCATGTCGAATAAACTGCAACATTTCAAGATATAAACTTCAAGATATAAGAGAAAAATATGCTGCAACATTTCAACCCATCTTAAATAGCACCTGTAAAATAGTGTTGAAATTTTCTATTGTGCATTTCAAATATCCTTTTACCTTGTGATATTTACATTGTGCTTATAGCAAACCCCAACAATTATCTATTTTCGGTTTCTTTTCACCTAATAGTTAAAAATATTTTTATTTTTATAAAGATGGTGAACAAAAGTCTAAAACGCCAAGAAATCGATACTCAATATTGAACCCTCTATTCTTCAAATACCCACTGAAATCGACTTCAATGTTTGTTTAATCTAAACCCACCAGAGATTTTCAAATCGAACAAAAGGTTACCTTGGGGTCTGTAAGATCTGAAAAACGATGAAGAAGCGAAGGACGATGAAGAATCCGTAAGATCTGAAGCGAAGGACGATGAAGAATCCGCGCGCTTTCAGCTGATACTTCTAGGCCTTGTGAACCCAATCCGCGTGCTTTCTCTATGATTTGGAGCGTAAATTAGGGGCTGGGTATGAGAGATAAATTTAAGGTTGGGTATAAGAGATAAGAGGTTTAGGAGAGTTGAGAGGGATAGAGGTATTTTGGGGGGAATGAGAACAGAGAGAGAGATAGAGGGTTTCAACTCAGAACAGAGAGAAAGACGGAGAGTTTGAAATTTGAATGAGAGAGCGAGCTTGTGACGGTCAAGGTAGGCATCCAGTAACCATCTCTGAAGCTCTGTCTCACTGTTTGGAGGAAACATGCATGTTCTCCAGCTTTCGAACACATTGGTGGTTTACAATTTGGATTGGGAACCTACTTTCCCTTGAGGACCCACATACTTTATCCCTCGCATCACTCTAGGCATGACACTCATTGTGTGTCTTCAAATAAGGAAATGATGAAACTCAAATTGGGTCAGATGCAGCAGCTTAGGTCACATGAACTCGGCTGACTTTAGTCTGCCGTAATATATAAATGTCTCACATAAAGTCATAAATATGCTTCTGAAAAAAGCCAAAGCCACAAATATAAAGTTGTTCAATAAAGTTATACAGTAACATACTTTTGGCAAGTTCTTTCTCCTTAGCTGCTGTCATCCTCATAAGTTTGGCAGCTTGAGCAAATGTTGAATGTCTGCAATTAACAAAGAGTCAGAGAGTTGTTACATTGTTATATTCTATTATGTGCAATAAAATTAAATATGTTTAACCATTTATTTAAATCCCTCCTTTCCTTTTGCCTAAAAATTAGAAATAACACAGAATGCAACACACCCATGATATATGGCCTTTAAATTACTGCAGTGTTAGACCAAGAAACAAAAGAACTAATATTCCTAAAGAACTTGTGTCTCAGGTATACCCGAGGAGGTAAGTGAAGTATGAAAGCAAAGGACAAGACTTAAACCAGTGTCTTTTGTACATCTTTCAACAAGCTTTACCAACATATTCGATAAGCTAAGCTACAAGAGTTTGATGAGTAACATGAAGTGTTACTACTACAATTTTTGAGTTCCTTGCATAAGGAATCAGCCTGAATGATGGGGACAACATAAAACAATGGAACTAAAAATTCTATTTGTATCTGGAAATAAATTGTTTTTGTAATTAAATTATTAGTTAGTGGATTTATAGTTTCAGAGAGGGTTCAATATTGAGCATTAATTAAGTGCTAGTAGTACAATATGAATATTTACTTGAAATATCGGTCACATAAACATTGTCCTATGGATAAAAACGCATGTAAAGAGCTTTACCCAGTGATATGAGAGGCTCTGTTTCTCTGTTCTGCTTTTCAAATTGTCATGTATTTTTGCAGACTTTTTTAGAAATGGGACTGGACTCCCATTTTGGAAAAGTGATTAGTAAATAAACACTTGTGTATAGAGAAAGAATGAATGATTGAATTTGTGAATCACTTTATAAGTAAATAAAACCCATCTTTTATACAGCATAAAATTGAAACACTGAGATAAAGACAATTTATAATGCTTTGATATTTAATTGGTTCATTAATTAGCTTCTCTCACTCTGCGCTGATGCCAATATTTAGAGGTCTATGGAGGCATTATATGTATGACCTCAATGGACATCTCCAGGATATGACCAGGTAGAATATAAGTACAAGTATGTGAAAACATTTTCCCTAGTCTTCATGTAGAGATTTTTGTATAAATGGTGAATGAATTAACAAATAATACATACCTAATCCAATAACATCAGAACCCTTCATTATCATCAGCCTCTTGCACAGATCAATAAACATCCTATGACAACAAATAGGAAATTAGCTTGGTGAAAATAGAACTTGGTAAGATGTTCAACCTCAAAGAATTAAACAGATTCCCACTACAAGACAGTTTACATTAGAATCTTTACTACAGATTCTTATCAACTAAACAGAAGATATATACCAGAACTAATTGAGATTCAAATGTAATAAGCATTTAATTTGTCCATTTAATTGGCATTTTTTTGTTATTTTTTAGGTATGCTTTTGTATAGATTGATTCATCGTATTTCTTGTATAATTTATATATAGTAAAGATTTCTCTCAATGCTTGGCACTTTAGTGTTAATTCTCTTCTTATTGAGGGATCCAGGGATCAAGCGATCTTTATTTTAAAGTTTATTGTAGCAGCATATATTGTTCCTGATCTACCTTGTTCATCTACAAATGATGTTCAAAATGTTCTCTTGCCTCGACTTAGAGGACTTTCTAACTGTCTATCACAATAGTAGGTACAAATGCAATGTCACAATAGTAGGTACAAATGCAATGTCTATCACAATAACAGTAGGACTTTCAATGTATGATAGTTGACAACAGAGAGGACATGAAGCTCTTTTTTTTGTGAATGAGTTGGATTAGGTGGTCATAAACTTGCGCTAAATACTTGTTATGAGAGCACCACCACTTCCAGATAATTTATTGGCACTCGTATTAATTTTTGTGATATTCTTTATGATACATTATTATGATATTCTTTTGATTTTTGTTATTGATTATGATGGATCTGTTGTATTTGATCTTACTATTTCATTTTCAACAGATGGAGCTTCCACGTTGGACTAATATAGTTAAGACTGATACAGTCAAGACTGATACTTTCAAGGAGCTTGCGCCCTATGACCCTAATTGGTATTATATTGGAGCTGGTATTCTTCTGGAATAATAACCAAACACGGACACATTTGTATTGTATTTCTATTATGTCTTTTGTTTATTTCTCTTTTATGTAACTTATGGCAGCATCAATGGCAAGGAAGATCTATTTGAGGGGCGCAAGTGCCCCGCTACATCACTGCAAGAGCAGTGGGGGTGTTGCCCGTCACAAAGGGGTGAGCGCCTTTTTTGCAAAACATGAACATCGTTGACTTTGTGACTCTAAGGGGTGAATTATAGTAGCTTAGGTTGCCATTCTCATTCTTAATTAGCATGTGTAGTGATTCTCATCTTATCCTCCAAGAAAGGGGGATAATGAAATGATACATAACTACAGTGGAAGTAAAATAGAATTCAAGTGATTCTCTCCTATTTCTTCTTATTCCTCTGTAACTCATTTACAACTATAAATTTGTTTTGTATTCTCCAAGGCTTATAGACTGAGCTGAGCTTATGCAAATTCTTCAAGTCACGAAAACTGGTTGCACTATAAAAAACAAACATAATTATTAAAAAACAGGTAACCAATTCCAAGCATGTTTTGCAGCTCTATGATGCCAATTAAATGCCAGAAAGGAAAGAATGACCAAAAACAGCACAATATAACCATTTGCTTTAGTATTTTATAGAAGCAATGTCACTATTAGTAGGATAAAGGAGAAAAACAAAAGTATGATCACATAAATTCTATGTACTCTTAAGACTCTTCTTTATTTAGATTATGGGGATTTCTGTGTGCAAACAAATGTTATTCTCTAGCACGTTTGGCAGCAAGAGCTTTTATGGGGATGGGTGACCATTCTGGCAATTTTAACCAACTATCATTATTCTGGGAACTATTCTAGAATCTTTTTAAGAAAGGTTTTACTTTAAAAGCAGCATAATACATTGTTGTTCCCGCAACGACAAACATGACCGAGAAACGGACAACACCTAGATTTATTATATAGATAACCAAAAAACCAATTCTAACACATTTAAGCAATTAATAGAATATACACTTATAACAACTAAGAATCCATCAACTGCCACAACATTTAAGCAACCTTTGTGAGAGGGAAACACATACAATTAAATGTGAACTGATGAGCAAAGAAAACTACCTGTTGGTAAAGAAAAAACCAAGTGCTGGCAGGAAGTCCCTTTAACAACGAATGCCATTCATATCCCACTTAGCTTACCTTCCAGTTATACTACCTGTTGGTCAATACATAGTAAGTCAATCCACAAATATTCAGCCCCTAAATCAACTAAACTTCATGTTTATAGCAGGGCCTCCTAATATCCTCCTAGCTTTCATAAAAGTATACATATAACTTTCATAAAACATATTGCATGAAAAATTAAAGACAGCAGTATCAACCATCACATTCCTTAAAGCAATTGACATATAACAGGGCATCCTAATATCCTCCACTTAGCTAGTTTATTTGAAGCAATTTTTTTGATAGGGAAAATATATATACACACATATATTGTCATGCAATGGAGGCTTTTTTGTTTGTTTTTATTTTTTACACAAACCAAAAGCTTCCGAAGCGCAAAGAAATATAGCACTATACATTTTTTACCCTCTAATACATATTTAGCTGGATAGACAATCCAATTTATTTCCAATCAATCAAACTACCAAACCAAGCATAAGCATAATTTGCCAAAACAAAAATAGATAGACAACTACATCTATTGAAATATATAGAGAGAGAAGTGAAAGTTTACCAGTTTCAAAAATGGAATTGACATTAACAATTGATGACTGTATCATGATATCATCGGGTTGAAGAAATGGCCTATCCTTGGCACAAACTCATTTTCCATCTCCTCATCTACTTCTTCTCTTTCCTCTTCTTCACCTCCGGCGCATTTTAGCCTCTTCCCGCAGCTCCGAATTGAAACAAATTGAAATAAAAATACCTGAAGATTTTATGTATAATCACTATTAACGGGAGATTACTTAATCTCTAGAGTTGCAAGGGCACAGGTAGATGAAATCAGTCATAACATATCAGTCATAACATATTCCTTTTACATTTTTTTTTATAAATTTTCTTTCAAGTGCATACTTGAGTTAACATTAAACAATTGCTACCATATTGAGCAGGTACTGAAATCTGAGCATAAAGTAATGCGGAAGAAACCAATAAATATCTCTATTTTGATACATGGACCTTTGAGATTATATATACTTGTAGCAAATTTACAGAACAGAAATTATACCAACTGGCGAACAGAAATTTGACAATTTGCCTTCAAGAACAAAAATTCAAGCGTGGGGCATTTACAGAACAAAATTTGACAATTATACAGAACATAAATTATACCGTGAATTCAATGGGAACCCGAGTATCAATTCGGTGCTGGTAATAGAGATCAATATAATCCGGGCTGCCAGAACAATATCTTTCCGAGTAGGTTTCCGAGTAGGATTTCTTTGGTATGATACACGTCGGAGGTGACGCCACTGTAGACGGCGTGGTAGATGAGTTGGATCATATCGAAGTCGGAGCTGATACTTCCATGACTTGTGAACTTCTAGGTACTTTCTTTGTGCTCTGGATCGTACATTAGGGGCTGGGTAATAACAGAGAGAAATAGAGGAATTCGAAGCGCTCTGGATCGTACATTAGGGACTGGGTAAGAACAGAGAAAGAGAGGAATTCGAAGCCAAATTTCTGTGTCAGAAGAGAGAGAGGTAGAGGGCTTGAATAGCATTTGAAATTTGAATAATGGGGAATGAGAGTTGCGGACGTGGAACTTTGATGGGACATTTGTGTATTTCTCTCTCTGCTCTCCTTTATATTATAGATATATATATATATATATATATATATATATATAACTCGTTTCTCCAGCTAACTGAAAGGAGCAAACTAAGAACGAACCGACTATATCGACAATTTATTTCGTCGCTATAGCATCATATGGTTATTTATTATCATACAAGAGACAAGATGGCAACAAACTAAAACAGGAATTTGGTGAGTGGGGGATCAGTCAGAGACGAATGATTTAGTGAGATTATTGTCTTCAACCCAAATTTTTAAACAGTTTTATATTTTTTGGATAGTATTAAGATTGTTTATATTTTTTTAATATTATTAGGACATAATTTTTCAAAAGTACAAGTTAATTTTACACCCCGTCCTCAAAAGAATATCCAAAATATTTATTTCACACTAATTAAGAAAACAAAAGTAAAGAAAAGATAATAATTATCACTTTTACCTATGTTGGACCCCATATAACTACTAATGAATTTGTCTTTTTCTATATTTAATAGACCCCTTTTAAGTATACTTTTGAAAATATACTAGTTTTTATATATATTTTATATTTCATGCGTGTATTTTTAGATATATTTCTTTTGTAAACAAAAATAAAAAATAAAAAATAAATAAAACACTAGTCAATTGACTCCACCATCCAAACTCTAGCTATAAATGACATGATTTGTTCCAATAATCCTGAAAGATAATTCTCATACCATTCCATCAAGTTCCAGGGCCGAAATAAGCTCGTTATTGAAAGTAGAAGACATAGTCTGATCACAAGACCAAAAAATTGCTCTTTATCAAAAAAAAAAAATTAATAATAATAATAATAATAGCTTAATGGTAAACAATCATGCAACTCACTTGTCAACCCTTTTTTTTTACTGAATATCATGATTGATCCTAGCAGAAAACAGATAAATAAATGAAGATCATGCAGTTGGATCTCCCTTGCTCAATAATTTACTTAAGCACACGCACAAAATGGCAAGCCATTATGAAATGCTTCTTAATACAAAAATATAATATGAAAAACTATGATTATGAATTGACTCTCAACTCCAAACAATGAAGAGAATAACAGTTGGTTGGGATGCAGCCTAACGCAGCATGCAATTAAACTAAAATCTATATTTGAGATTGAGACACTTAATAATTACAACTTTAATTCTTATCACTTTTTCCCCCCAGAAAGTAGCCAACCAAGTGGAGGAATTGCATCAAAATATCACAAAGGGTATCTCATTTTTCCATCTTAGCACTTGCTATTGTGCTTTTCTTATTTAGCCACATCTTAAACAGTTAACCCCCAACAAAAGAAATTATTTCAATAAAATATGAGAATAATAAACTTATAAGAGATTGCCATGGTATATTGCTCAAATCTAATCTGCCAAACCAGCACCCATATATTGAGTGGGCATCTTTGGTCTGCACTTCATTACTAATTGAGGAACCTATCCAATATATATATTCTCCCAGTTACAAGTTTCAACAGTCAATACCTCACAGACAAGATAGAACACCATATAATTGGTCTAAACAAGGTCAAATAGATGGAGGAATATAAAACTATAACACCACCTGATTCTCAATTAAGTACTAAGAAATAACCTCAGTTGCCTAGCGGAAGTGGAACTGTAACCTGTAATAACCCGTAACCCTATTAGTTGATACCCGGGTAAAGTTTTAATTGTGTGATTGTATCCAACAGAAGTAGACAAGCAGTGATGCACAATTTCCCAAATATAGAAAAATGGTCTTTGGTTCAGGATCTGTTAACCGGGCCTAAAACCAGAAAGGATAGGAACTAAATATAGAAATAAACAATATCAGAGCAAGTGGATGAAGGATAGAACGTTCATAAAGGAAACATGGGAAATGGAACAAGGGGTCCAAGACAATATTTTAAGCAAAATACATGCATGCAACACATAGAATTTTATACTAGAGATGTAACGTGCTTATACAAACATGAAGTTGCAGAAATTAAAATGTGTTTCAGTGTGCAGATATAATAAATTTAACGTACCTGTAAGTGCATGGCTGCATAAACCTATGATCTGAACCGTCCAGATTGAATAGATTAAGGCATCATTGCATCATGCGGTCATGATAGATGAGAACACGAGGTGACAAGGATATTAGACAGTTTATTTAAACATCACATCAGTATAAAGGGTATGTAGCATTGATGTTATTCTGTACAAGTGTAAGTGGGGTATAAACACAAAGCTTCTTTATGGAAAGATAAGCACATCTCCAACTCTATCTCAGTACACTATTGCACGAACCTCCTTTTTCATTATTCACAGTTTTGTTACTACTGCACCCAATGATCCCATCAATCATATTGCCATTTATATATCTCTTCTCTTCTTCAATTCCTCTGCAACAACCAACATAGCTACCTTATAGTTTTCTCTTCTTTCAAATGGCTCAATATATTTTCTACCTTATTGAAATACTAGTTTTTCTATCCAACTCTTTTGAAGCCACGCCATATAATGATCAGACTCAGTTCTTCACTCTCATGAAAAAGTCTCTCTCAGGGAACTTCATGTCTGATTGGGATGTAAATGGAGCGAAACCAATTTGCAACTACACAGGTATTGGATGCAATGATCAAGGTTATGTAGAAAAAATTGATGTCTCAGGTTGGTTGTTATCTGGTCGTTTTCCTGAAGAAGTATGCTCTTACCATCCTGAGTTGCGTATTCTTCGTCTAAGCCACAACAAGCTCCATGGAAACTTCCCTGAAAGCATCATCAACTGCTCTCTCCTGGAAGAGCTGAACATGAGTTCTGTACATCTAACTGGAACACTGCCAGACTTGTCACCATTGATCTCTCTGAAGATACTTGATATGTCGTACAACTACTTTACCGGTGAATTCCCATTGTCTGTCACCAACCTTACCAATCTTGAGTTGATAAATTTCAATGAAAATACTGGTTTCAACCGGTGGCAACTGCCGGATAACTTTTCCAGGCTGACAAAACTCAAGAGCATGGTGTTGACAACGTGCAGATTGAAAGGTCAAATTCCATCAAGTATAGGAAACATGACATCCCTTGTTGATCTCGAATTGACTGGGAATTGGATTACAGGTCAGATTCCAGCGCAACTTGGTTCACTCAAAAACTTGATACTGCTTGAGCTTTACTATAACCAACTTGTTGGCAGAATACCTGATGAGCTTGGAAATCTTACTGAGCTCAGAGATTTTGATGTATCCGTCAATCATCTGACTGGACAACTGCCTGAATCTATTTGTAGACTTCCAAAGCTCGAAGTCCTGCAACTTTACAACAACAGTCTTACAGGAGAAATCCCGGCTGTGATTGCAAATTCAACAACCTTGACAATCTTATCTCTTTATGACAATTTATTGACAGGAGAAGTTCCAAGAAATCTAGGGAGATCATCACCTATGATTGCTTTAGACTTGTCAGAAAATCGATTAACTGGGAAATTGCCAAGTAATGCGTGCAACGGAGGTAAGTTGTTGTACTTTTGTGTCCTTCAAAATATGTTTTCAGGAGAACTGCCTGAAAGTTATGGAAAATGTGAGTCTCTTCTACGGTTTCGAGTTAGTCAAAACCGTCTAGAAGGCTCAATACCGGAAGGGCTTTTAGGCCTTCCCCATGTTTCAATCATTGATTTAGGTAACAATCGCTTGAATGGTTCGCTAGCCAAAACAATTGGAAATGCTAAGAACTTGTCAGAGCTGTTCATACAGAGCAACAGAATATCAGGCATTCTACCGCCTGAAATCTGTCATGCTATCAGTCTGGTAAAGATTGATCTCAGCAATAATCTCTTGTCGGGTCCAATACCTTCTGAAATTGGCTACCTAAAAAGGCTCAATCTATTGGTCTTGCAAAGAAACAAATTCAGTTCTTCCATACCCGAATCACTGTCATCAATAAAATCTCTTAATGTTCTTGACCTTTCAAGCAATCTCTTAATGGGTAATATCCCAGAAAGCCTCTCTGACTTGCTCACAACTTCTATGAACTTTTCAAACAATCTGCTTTCAGGTCCCATTCCTAAATCATTTATACAGCAAGGATTGTTAGAAAGTTTTTTGAGCAATCCATCTCTCTGTGTTCCTAATTATCTCATTTCATCAGATCCAAACTTCCCCATTTGTGCACAAACTTATAATCGGAAAAAGATAAACTACACTTGGGTGATTGGGATTTCAGTGGGGATTGTTACAATTGGAGGTTTCTTGTTTTTGAAACGCTGGTTTAGTAAGGAAAGAGCTGCCATTGAACATGAGGAGACATTCCCCTCTTCATTCTTTTCATATGATGTCAAAAGCTTCCATCGGATAAGCTTTGATCACCAAGAAGTCATTGAAGCCTTGGTTGATAAGAACATAGTGGGTCATGGAGGATCTGGGACAGTGTATAAAATTGAGTTGAGCAACGGGGAAGTTATCGCTGTGAAGAGGCTCTGGAGTCAAAAAACAAAATATCCTGGTTCAGAGGATCAAACAATAGTAGACAAGGTATTGAAAACTGAGGTTGAAACGCTAGGAAGCATAAGGCACAAAAACATTGTGAAGTTGTACTGCTACTTCTCAAGTTTGGATACCAACTTGTTGGTTTATGAGTACATGCCAAATGGAAACCTTTGGGATACACTTCACAGAGGGAAAATCCTGTTGGAATGGCCCACTCGTCATCGGATTGCACTCGGGGTTGCGCAGGGATTGGCCTACTTGCACCATGATCTGATGCCAACAATTATTCACAGAGACATAAAATCAATGAACATCTTACTGGATGTAAATTACCAGGCCAAGGTTGCAGACTTTGGCATAGCCAAAGTTTTGCAGGCAAGAGGGAAAGATTCAACCACTACTGTGATAGCTGGGACTTACGGTTATTTGGCCCCAGGTAAATATCTGAACCAAACCAATTCTACATCAAGTTTATGCATATGAAAATCAACAAATGATGCATATATTTCTAGCATACATTTAAAATTGAGTTATTCCTCAAACAAACTATGCTTATTCGAGTTAAATATAAGCTGTTCATATATAATTCTCTTGAACTTGCAGATAATCTTACAACCAATAACTTGCACAAGCATGTCTAAGTAGTTGTCCTTCAGGATTAAAAGAATTTAATCCTTCTAGCAGTACAAGTTTTTATTAGTTTTTCAAAAAGCTAGTTTTGTTAAAGTGCATTCATCTCACAAAAAGAACATACTAGCTAAGTTATGAATATTAAATGAGTATAAGGACTTGCAGTAAAGTATTAAAAATTGCATTCTTAATCTAATGAGTAGTT
Source organism: Panax japonicus (assembly GCA_020205505.1). NCBI lineage: Eukaryota > Viridiplantae > Streptophyta > Magnoliopsida > Apiales > Araliaceae > Panax > Panax japonicus. The sequence continues at coordinate 66,466,815 of CM035093.1, forward strand.
TTATTACTAGTTAATGATCATCTTTCATTTTCAAATAACAAAATTTGTACCTAATATTTCTTTCAATTTCATTGGTGATATTATCAAGAATATGCATATTCGTCCAAAGCAACAACCAAGTGTGATGTCTACAGTTTTGGAGTTGTCCTGATGGAGCTAATTACTGGGAAGAAGCCTGTAGAGGCAGAGTTCGGAGAGAACAAGAATATTATATACTGGGTTTCAAGCAAGGTTGAGACAAAAGGAGGAGTGATGGAGGTTTTAGATAAACAATTATCAGTGTCATTCAAGGACGAGATGATTAAGGTACTCCGGATTGCCATTCGTTGTACATGTAGGTCAGCGGCCCTTCGTCCAACTATGGATGAGGTTGTTCAGTTGTTAATTGAGGCAGACCCCTGCAGAATTGATTCGTTCAAGTCATCAAATAAGAGCAAAGAAACAGAAAATGTCACCAAGCTTTCAAAGAACCCATAGGAGTTATGATTTTATGAGGAGCTTGGTGGGGTTCCTGTTGAGGTAGCATAGCATCTAAGACTCTCAAAAGTATTGAGAGCTTATTCTTATAGAACAACTTACCCTCTTTGTTATCTAAGAAAAGTACTAGCTAGATTCTGTCTCATTTCACTTTTTCTTTCTTGGCCTATTGCAAGTATTTGACAATTTTCTATTTATAAAACTGCTTTATCACTATGCATAGCATCTATATTTCCATCGACACACAAGACAAATAATCTTTAATTTCAAGATTTATGTATTTTTTTCCCCTCTTTATCAAGCTTCTTATACAAATCGCAAGGTGCTTCTTTATGTATCAAAGTGGGTTTCTGATTCTGAATTTAAATATTGAGTATGATTTGTTTGTGGAGGGTCCGCTTCTTTGTTTGTGGAGGGTCCGCTTCAAGTAAGCTATCCACTAGAAAAAAGAACATTGAACCCCAAAGATTGATGAGCATCTTTAGCTCCATTGAGCTATGGGATCAGTGGATAAAGCATTGAGGTCTCTTTATATATTTCTTCTGTTTCCTCTTTTTTGTACAAGTGTTTTATTGTTTGTTAGAATGGATGTGTAATCAGCGGAAAAAAAAGCACCAAGCTTGTTTCACCGTAGATGGTGTGCCATGAGCCACTACTTTACAAATCATGTTCTTTTTTTACTTAAAGTGATTAGACACCAAGTATTCTTCTAGTAATATAAATAACATAACCTTTAAAAACTCCTACGTTTAGCAATAGTTTCATGCTACTATAGGAGCTAAAACTTACAGTAAACAACAGTTAATTAAATGGATCGGGTGCATGTACCTTTTAGATCCTTTTTCGAAGCATATCAGAAGACACGCATATAACATGATAAAGCCTTGAGCCTTCATGTATGCAACAATGCATGTGGGTGTCTCAGTTTTCGAATTGGTGTGATTGTGAGTGATGGGGAGGGGGGCTCTGATGGTGGAGAGTCCATAAAGAAAAGTAACAAGCTTTTCTCAATGAAATAATTCTTGAACAAAAAAAAAGACAAACCGGCCAATAATTTAAGCTCAGCAAAAAATGTTTCTTAAGGCATAAAAATCCTGCAAGGAACAATCAGAATGATTAATAAAAAAATTACTGAAAAAAAGAAATATGTGTAGATATCCTCTTTCATTAGGGAAGTGAAGTTATCAAGGACTAACACAAACTTATGTCCTCACTTACTATGTACAAGGCTATTTATGGGTTAAATATTGATATAAGCCTAGGTTCAAAGAAAGGTGAAAGCTCTATATACCCTTATGTTACGTTTGGATTGAAGGAATGAAATGAAGATTGAAATGATTCATTCCATTGTAGTTGGAATGAGTTATTCCATGTGTTTCTCCCTCCCCTAAGGAACCAAATACAATTGTTTTTCTTTCCAATTGTAACCAAATAAAAAAAAATTCATTCCATATGAATGAGTCCTTCCATTTCCACATTCATTATTCCAATCCAAACGTAGCATTAATGCCAGAAAACACAATACATATATATATATGTATACAAACACTTAATGACTAAGAAAAATGGCAAAAAATCACAAATCAATCTACAAACTACAAAGTGGGATAACTGTTAATTAAAAAAATGAAAAATAACATAATTACGGAATCTACAAATTATACTATCTTTTGCATAAAAACAGCCCATAGGACTGAAATATTATTACGGAACTTCTTCTATCCACGTAAACCATGATTTCAATTTCACTGATGGAAGTCATGAGTGTGTAATTCAGAGCTCATGAAGTGGAACACCCCTGCTGCAACGCACTTGGGCATTTCCACAAACAGGTAGTGAGCATTATATAAATGGCAAACACATTTAATATAATACAATATATTTTTAATAATCAGATGCATATTAAGTTAATCACATGAGTCATGATCAACCTATTACCAAATACCGAGCGATTACTGCCAGTAAAATCATACCGACCTGACTAAAATAAACCGCTTTACTCTGTAGCGTTGCTCTTTCTCTGTATATGTAAACTCGATCTGTTTGTGATGTTATTTTAAGAAACTACTAATATTAATCTCCGTTCCAAAAAAAATATATATATATATGTTATAAAACTTTATCAAAGTATAGAAAGATACTAGAAAAAGAGAGAAACCTTCAGAGAAATTTTTTTATTCTTTTTTTTCCTTCAGTATCCTTCCATTTATATAGGGAAAGAAGAGGAGTCACGGAGGAGGGGAAGGATTCACGGGTGAGGGAAAGAACAACGGAAAGAGTGGAGAGTCACGGGGGAGGGGAAAATGGGGAAGAAAAAGGTTCCCTCATGAGGATGGATCACGTTCATAACATTTGTTCTGATTTTCTACGATAAAAGATTATGTCTCGTTCAGTGAAAAAAACTTAACGAAAAGAAAATGAATACATATCTTTTACATAAATATTTAAATTGACTGTCTCATTAAAACCTTGTCAAGAAAAATTTATTGGGATAAAAACCGTGACTAAGAAAAAAGAATACAGTCTTCCCCTCAAAAGGAATTCATTACTTCTTGATGAAATGTTGTCATAAGTCTTTCAGTCGACACATTCCGATCTTTTTTCGAAGTTTTGCAAACGTTGTATTTGGTAGCGACTTTGTGAATAAGTCGGTTAGATTATCACATGATCGCATTTGATGCACATCTATATCACTTTTCTTTTGTAGCTCATGCGTGAAGAAGAATTTAGGTGAAATGTGTTTTGTTCTATCTCCCTTGATATACCCTCCTCTTAGTTGAGCAATGCATGCAACGTTATCCTCATACAGAATTGTAAGAATGTTTTTGATTGATGGTAATCCACATGATTTTTGAATATGCTGAATAATTGACCTCAACCAAACACACTCTCTGTCTGCTTCATGTATAGCGAGAATCTCTTAGTGATTTGAAGATGTAGTTGTCATGGTTTGCTTTGTGAATTTCTAGGATATAGATGTGTCACAATATGTAAATACATAACATGTTTGTGATCATCCATTGTGTGGATCTGATAAATATCCTGCATCGGCATATCTAACCAATTGCGACGTTGAATTTCTTGGATAAAATAACCCAAGATCTATACTTCCACGAAGGTATCTCAAAATGTGTTTGATCCCATTCTAATGTCTCTTAGTCGGAGAAGAACTGTATCTTGCTAACAAGTTTATAGCAAAAGTAATATCAGGTCGTGTACAGTTTGCAAGATACATAAGAGCACCTATTGCACTTAAGTATAGAACTTCAGGTCCAAGAACTTCTTCCCTACTTTCTAGAGGCCAAAATGGATCTTTATCAACTTCTAAATATCGAACAACCATTGGGGTAGTCAAAGGATGAGCTTTATCCATATGAAAGCGACTGAGAATTTTTTCAGCATATTTGGATTGATGAACAAAAATTCCAGATGCTAAATGCTCCACTTGTATTCTCAAACAGAATTTTGTCTTTCCAAGATCTTTCATTTCAAATTCATCTTTTAAATAAATAGCAGTTCTTATGAGTTCTTCAGGAATATCTACAAGATTCAAATCATCCACATATACAGCAATGATGGAAAATCTACTTTGTGATTTCTTAATAAAAACACATGGACATACTTGATCATTTATATATCCATCTTTTATTAAATAATCACTAAGTCGATTATACCACATACGACCAGACTGTTTCAACCCATACAACGAGCATTGTAACTTGATTGAATATATATGACGGGGCTTTTATGATTCATCCATTTTCAATCCTTCAGGGATTCTCATGTAAATCTCACTGTCAAGTGAGCCATATAGGTATGTTGTTACCACATCCATTAGACGTGTTTCCAAACCTTCCATGGTTGCCATACCTATCAGAAAGCGAAAAGTGACTCCATCCATTACTGGAGAGTATGTATCCTGATAATCAATACCAGGTTTTTGTGAAAACCCATTGAGCTATCAGAAAATTCTCAGTCGCTTTCTAAATACCCATTTGTTTCCAACAGGGATTACACCCAGCGGTGTTTGGACTACTGGTCCAAATACTTCTCTTTTCAATAAAGATTGTAGCTCAGTTTGAATAGCATTTTTCCATTTTTGCCAATCTTTTCTTTTTCGACATTCTTCCACGTTTTGTGATTCAGGATCCGTGTCAGGAATTAAAGTAATATCTGATGCTATAGAAAAATCAAATATATCGTCAATCATGACTTTGCTTCGATCCCATATTTTTTCATCATATACATAATTTATTGAGATCTCTTGGTGTTCATCTCTTATCCCTTCACTGAGATTTTGAACCTCTTCTGGGGCTATTCTCATTCTTGGAATAAGTGCTACTTCTAGAGCGGGTATTCCTTCTGGGATTCCCTTATTTGCTTTTGATTTTCGTGGTACAGTGTCTTTTGCACCAACCGGTCTTCCACGCTTCTGGCGTGGTTTAGATTCTTCTATTACCTTATTTGTCAATTCTCCAGGAATTGATTTTTCAATAGGTATTTCTATCCTTGCTGGAGTATTCACTGCAGGTGTATGTGGCTTTATCATTTTTCTAGCATCATTAAATGCATCTGGCATTTGATTTGCAATATTTTGTAAATAAATAATTCTTTGAACTTCAATTTCACATTGTCCTGTACGAGGATGAAGTGAATTTAAATCTGATGCATTCTATGATATTTCAGATAATTTTTTATTTAAAACTTTCCCTCCTCCTAATGGTTAAAAAACAGATTCATCAAAATGACAATCTACATAACGTGCAGTAAAAACATCTCCAGTTAAAGGCTCAAGATATCTGATAATAGAAGGAGAATCAAAACCAACATAAATACCTATTTTTCGTCGGGCTTCCATTTTAGTTCTTTGTGGAGGTACAATTGAAACATATACTGCACTTTCAAAAAATCGAAAGTGTGATATGTTGGGCGTCTGTCCAAGAACTAACTGTAGAGGAGAAAATTTATGAAGAGCCGTTGGTCTTACTCGAATGATGGCTGCAGCATGAAGAATTGCATGACCCCAAACTGAGGTAGGTAAGTTAGCCCTTAACATTAATGGTCGTGCAATTAGTTGAAGTCTTTTTTATTAAAGATTCAGCTGTAAGACCCCAGTTTTTATAAATAAAGATGAATTTTCATAATTATTATTTTTGAATATTATGGAATAAATTTGATATAATGTTATAGTTATGGGTAATATTTATAAATTTTGCAAAGTACGCAAGTTGTTATAAAATATTCGTTTGGTCGGGGAATATTCTTTTTGTCGGGGAATATTCGTACGACGACACAATCATTGGTGGACCCCACAACAGAAGTATTGTCGTAGTTAGAAAACGACAAAATTAGCTTTCTATAAAATAAACGGCGGAGGTGTTACCGTTAAAACTGTTGAATTACTCGGTAGTAAAAGTACAGTAATACGCGTTGTTGCATAGTAGCACACGGTATTGATTATTGATGCTTACGTGAGAAGTCACTCAGCTATACTCAATTATTGCTACAGTAATTGTTGCATCATATCTCTTATATTATTGATTCAATTATTGTCACAGTATCATCTGTATAATATGTTATATTATTTAAACAATAATTGAGACGACAAGTTATAAATGATTAATAATTGTTGAAAGATTAAATATGTGTTGATTAAAAATAAAATGATTTTTGGTAATTTTATTCAATCCTTGATGTATATAAAGAGTCTATTATTAGACGTTTGTGGTAAGTTTAATTATTTATGGGGGGTCATATGTCATCATCTAAGAGTCTTTTTCATAAATAGTAATTACCTTCGTAAATAGTAATTACCTTCGTAAATAGTAATTACCTTTGTAAATAGTAATTACCTTCGTAAATAGTAATTACCTTTGTAAATAGTAATTACCTTCGTAAATAGTAATTACCTTCGTCAATAGTAATTACCTTTGTAAATAGTAATTACCTTCGTAAATAGTAAATACTTTCGTAAATAGTAATAAATATTCTATAAATAGAGGCCTAGGGCTTCATTATTTTTCACGAATTCGCTCAAGCTATAGAGAGAGAAAGTATAGAGAGAATAAGAGAGAAAGAAGAAGAGTATTCGGTTATTACACTGCTGCAGTATTCAATCTCCTAAATAAAGTAAGGGGTGTTATTCTTTCTTCTTGAAGAGAACTTATGTTATTCCATTCTTTGTTATTCTGTTGGAATAACCTGTAAAAGTGGCATACCCTATACATGACCTGTATACGCGGTATACCCTATACTTGGTGAAATCCTTATGTTATTCCATTCATTATTATTCTGTTGGAATAACCGGTATACGCGGAATACCCTATACTTGGTGACATCCATTTACTATTCTGTCTTTACATTTCTGTCGGAATATCCTGTCTGTGCTATACGCCGGACCTGGTTCCATTCTTTATTATTCTGTTGGAATATCCTGTCTGTGCTATACGCCGGACCTGGTTCCATTCTTTATTATTCTGTTGAAATATCATGTCTGTGTGTTTTACACCGGACCTGGTTCCATTCTTTATTATTCTGTTGGAATATCCTGTCTGTGTGTTTTACACCGGACCTGGTTCCATTCTTTATTATTCTGTTGGAATATCCTGTCTGTGCGTTTTACGCTGGACCTGGTTCCGTTATTTATTATTCTGTTGGAATAACCTGCTTGTGCGGTCTATCGCATGCATGGTGATTTCTTTTGTTATCTCATTCTTTATTATACTCAGTTGGTTAAAACTTTGACTTCTATACTCCATGAAATTAGTGGAATATCCTTGATATTTGCGCTTCATCCAGTATCCTTTCATGGAAATCTTCTTCTGATCATTCTTGAATTTTACACCACAAAACAGTATCGTGTTGACAAATTTGGACGTTAATAATTCCTGGATAAAACAATTCTTGAACTTGTTTTATTGAATTTTTATATCATTGTCATCATCCTCATGTTTATATTTTGTTGAAAGTCATCTGTGGCCTGTAGTGCATAGATGGACTTGGTATGATTATGACCAGGGATTATTCGGTGTAATCATGACCGTAATATTACAAATGATGTAAAAATTAAAAATCCTCATTGGCCCGTAGTGCATTGATGGACAGTTGTTGGCATGATCATGACCATTAATGAATACACAAATATTCTTGGCCGTAGTGCATGAATAATTGTGGTCGTGATACTAAAGAATATCCTTGGCCGTAGTGCGGGGGTGATTCGATGATGTGGAATATTTATTAAGCTGAGTCTCAGCTATAACGATGATGAAAAACCTTTTAAATCATAAAAGATAGTAGATTTTATTTTCTACTTGACTCTTTTAATGGATTACTAGTTCCGCTGTAGTTAAACTTGATGTTTATTGTATTTTATCAGTTTAACACTGTTGAAGGTTAATGATAAATTTATTCTGCATTATCTTAGTCATAATATTTCTTACTGGGCTAGTTGAGCTCACCCTTTCTTTCACTGTTCTCTTCAGGAAATGAGAATATAGCTGGGACGAGTCGGGGAACGGAGTGATGGACCAGAGAATAGTATTAGTAGTCCTCACTATTCTGTTAAATAGTGTGACAATAATTGTATTGAGGACACCTTTTGAGTTTGTATGATCTCTAGTAGACAATAATTGTATTCAAACTCACAGTTATGTTTTGTCGTATTGTACACGACAGTTGTATTAGTAAGCTGTATTTGAATTCTGTACCATGTATCTGGCGACTCAAGATGGGTGATGTATACCTAATTTTGGGGGCGTCACAGTTGGTATCAGAGCTTAGGGATATGATCCCTGGCTAAGATGTGAGAATAGTACTAGGAGGGGAGAGACGGGAAATTCCTTCGCTAGTATGACCTACCTAAGTTTATGTGCTATTTTATTGGTCGGTCAGAATATAGGGATAATATGTTACATGTCAATTAACCTTTTGTTTTGTGGCAGTATCTGAAAATGACATCTGAGAATGTTGAGAATGGCAATGGAGCATAGGTTATCGTTGATTCACCATATATCAATAATCAGGATAATGTGCATCAGGAAGACGAAAATCCTCATGCAAACAACAACACTGACCAAATAACGAATGATCAAATGTTCAGAGGTTTTATGCAATTCATGCAACAGCAGGCGAGAGCAACTCCTGTCCAAAACGTAGATGGAAACACGGGAAACTCTCGGGCGGTCACCGCTAAACAGTTCAAGGAGCTGGAACCACCAAAGTTTAAGGGAGAGCCAAAACCACTTATGGCAGAAACATGGATAAAGCAGATGACCAAGATATTTGATGTCTTGGGATGCTCCGAGGATCAAAAGGTTCCCTTTGCCGCCTTTATGTTGCGCGGAGAGGCAGATTACTGGTGGGAATCAGTAAAATGCACTCAACCTGCTGTACTGAAGATATCTTGGGAGAAGTTCCAGGAGCTGTTCAATGACAAATACTTTCCCGAAAGTATTCGCCATATGAAGGAGGTGGAGTTTATTAAGTTGGAACAAAATAATATGACCGTGTCGCAATACGAGGCAAAATTTGCAGAGTTATCATGGTTTGCGTCCCACTTGGTGGATAATGAAGAGAGAATGACACGAATGTTTTTAAGAGGTTTGAAGCCAGAGATACGTCAACATCTTATTTCTCATAAATTGTGTTTATATTCAGATGTTGTAAATAGGGCTCAGTTAGTGGAGCGCGATAACGAGTCAACTCAACTAAAAGAGAGCAGCCGGCAAAATTATAATACCAGCGAGAGTGGTCATCGAAGCGGTGACAACAAGCGTGGAGGGAATCAGCAGGCCAGAAGTGGTTACCACTTCGGTGGTAATCAGGGCCAAAACAATAAGAATGGACATTTCAAAAAGAGGAGATTCAACAATGATGGAAATACGTCAACACCAGCACCCGTTGTTAAGGAAGGAGAAAGACCACCTATCATATGCTTCAAATGCGGAGGGGAGGGACACATCAGTACAAATTATGCGATGCCGTCCAAAGCATGTTATAATTGTGGAAGAGAAGGTCACTTGGCCCGATTTTGTCGTTTACCAAAGACAAATTCAGCTAGGGTGGAGGAACCAAAGGCCGTCCCAGAAAGGTCAAAGCCTGTAGTGCAAGGGAGAGCGTTTGTTGTGACCTCCCAGAAAGCAAGGAACCCGAATGAGGTCATCACGGGTAAGCTTATCATAAACTCTAATGAAGTCTATACTTTATTTGATACCGGTTCTACCCATTCTTTTATTTCTCCTACTTGCGCTCATCGATTAAATTTGACTCCGGAGAAGTTAGACTTTGACTTATCTGTGGAAACTCCGTTGGGAGAAACCTTCATTACATCCACTGTTTATAAGTCTTGTTTGGTTCAAATCGGTACCCTCACATTACCTGTAGATCTTATTTCATTGAAAATACTTGCATTTGACGTGATTCTAGGGATTGATTGGTTAACTACTCATCATGCAAAAATTGATTATTTCCATAAGGTTGTTAGCTTTCATATTCCTAATCAACCTATTATGCGAATTCAAGCGACCAAACCATTAAAATCAATCACGGTCATCTCAAGCCATAAAGCTATTCGTTTATTGAAAAACGGATGTCAAGCTTTCTTAGCTCATGTCACAGATTTAAACAAAAATACGTCAGTTTTGAACGATATTTCTATTGTTAATGAATTTCCTGACGTATTCCCCGAAGAACTTCCTGGTTTACCCCCAGAGCGTGAGATTGAATTTTGTATCGACCTTGAACCCGGTACAAAACCCATTTCTAAAGCCCCATATCGAATGGCTCCTATTGAACTTCAGGAGTTAAAAACCCAACTGCAGGAATTGTTAGACATTGGCTTTATTTGTCCTAGTACTTCTCCTTGGGGTGCTCCTGTTCTATTCGTGAAGAAGAAAGATGGGAGTATGCGACTTTGTATTGATTATCGGGAGTTGAATCATGTCACCATCAAAAATAGGTATCCATTGCCACGAATTGATGATCTATTTGACCAGTTGCAAGGAGCCAAATTCTTTTCAAAGATCGATCTTCGTTCCGGGTATCACCAATTGAAGATTAGAACCGATGACATTCCAAAGACGGCTTTCAGAACTCGGTACGGGCATTATGAATTCCTAGTCATGTCCTTTGGATTGACTAATGCTCCTGCTGCCTTTATGGATATGATGAACCGAGTATTCAAGGAATATTTGGATCACTTTGTGGTCGTCTTTATTGATGACATCCTTATTTATTCCAAAAGCCGTGAAGATCATGAGCAACACTTGAGGCTGACACTCCAAAAGCTTCGTGAATATAAGCTTTATGCCAAGTTGAAGAAATGCGAGTTCTGGCTTGAGGAAGTAGCATTCCTTGGGCACGTGGTATCAAGTCAAGGAATATCTGTTGACCCATCAAAGATTGAAGCTATTCAAAGTTGGGAGCAACCTAAATCTGTGACCGAAGTACGTAGCTTTCTCGGTTTAGGTGGTTATTATCGGAGATTCGTGGAAGGATTTTCTCGAATCGCTATTCCATTGACTCAGCTGACTCGGAAAGATACAAAGTTCGGTTGGAGCGAAGAATGTGAGAAGAGTTTTCAAGAACTCAAGAGGAGACTCATTTCAGCACCTGTTCTGACAATACCATCTGGCTCGGAGGGATTTGTTATCTACAGTGATGCTTCGGGCAAAGGGCTGGGATGTGTTCTCATGCAACATGGAAAAGTCATAGCCTATGCCTCGCGACAACTCAAAGAATATGAGAAGAATTATCATACTCATGATCTAGAGTTGGCAGCTGTTGTCTTTGCACTTAAAATTTGGAGGCATTACTTGTATGGGGAGAAAGTGGAGATCTTTACGGATCATAAAAGCCTCAAATATTTCTTCACTCAAAAGGAACTCATCATGCGACAACGACGTTGGCTTGAACTGTTGAAAGATTATGGTCATACTATCCAATACCATCCTGGAAAAGCAAACGTGGTAGCTGACGCATTGAGTAGAAGATCACATGCAAGTACGAGTGCGATATTGTCAACGCAAGGGCCCATTTTATGTGACTCGCAAAGGATGGGGATAGAGTTAAAGACTCCAGGGACGCATGTGGCGATGGCGAATATACGAGTAGAACCGACTTTAATCGATAAAGTTAAAGTTGCTCAAGCTACAGACCTGGAGCTGATGCGTATGAGGAAGAAAGTGCAAGAAGGTGCTATGCCGGAAGCAAGAATCGATGAAGAGGGAATACTTCGAGTCAACTCCAGACTTTGTGTTCCTAACGACCCTGATTTAAAGTATAAAATCATGATGGAGGCGCATAATACACCGTTTGCAATCCATCTTGGGAGTACCAAAATGTATCATGATATTCGTCATACATTTTGGTGGAGCAATATGAAGAGAGAGATAGCGTTGTTTATCTCAAGGTGTCTAACTTGTCAACGAGTTAAAGCAGAGCATCAAGTACCAAAAGGTCCATTGCAACCACTTGAAATTCCAGAATGGAAGTGGGAGCACATTACCATGGATTTCGTTACCGGTCTTCCTAAGGTTTCTCAAGGCATAGATGAGATTTGGGTTATTGTTGATAGATTGACCAAGTCTGCTCATTTCTTACCGATACGAGAAACTTATACACTTGAACGTCTTGCTCGTATGTACATAAACGAGATTATAAGACTGTATGGTATGCCGGTATCCATAGTTTCTGATCGAGACCCAAGATTTACTTCACGATTTTGGGTTAGTTTGCAAAAAGCTATGGGCACAGACTTACGTTTTAGCTCGGCATATCATCCTCAGACAGACGGACAGTCGGAGAGGACTATTCAAACTCTTGAAGATCTATTAAGACTATGTGTCCTTGATTTCAAGGGAAGTTGGGACAAGTTCTTACCATTGGTGGAGTTTTCCTATAACAACAGTTATCAAGCAAGTATTGGCATGGCTCCATTCGAAGCGTTGTATGGAAGAAAGTGTCGTTCTCCAGTATGCTGGGATGAGGTGGGTGAAGCAACGTTGTTGGGACCGGAGTTGGTACGTATGACTACGGAAAAGATTCAAACGATCCGACAACGTATAAAAACCTCACAAAGTCGATAAAAGAGTTATGTTGATCTTCATCGAAAGGACGTGGAATTCAATATAGGAGATCATGTGTTGTTACGTGTTACTCCATGGAAAGGAGTTACAAGATTTGGAAAGAGAGGAAAACTCAATCCTCGATTCATCGGTCCATTTTTAATCCTCGATCGAGTAGGAACTGTGGCCTATAGACTCGCTTTACCGCCAAGTATGTCTCGTGTTCATAACGTTTTTCACATATCCATGTTACGAAAATATGTGAAAGACCCGAACCACATTATTGAGTTAGAACCGGACGAAATAGCTGAAGATTTGACGTATGAAGAGATTCCTGTTCAAATCTTGGATAAGAAGGAACATATTCTACGCTCCAAGGTTATACCTCAAGTCAAAGTTTTGTGGAGAAACCACGATGTTGAGGAAATGACTTGGGAGTTAGAATCTGAAATAAAATCAAGGTATCCTTACCTCTTTGACATACCAGGTACGTAACCTAATTTTGAGGGCAAAATTTCATAAGAAGGGGAGGTTGTAAGACCCCAGTTTTTATAAATAAAGATGATTTTTCATAATTATTATTTTTGAATATTATGGAATAAATTTGATATAATGTTATAGTTATGGGTAATATTTATAAATTTTGCAAAGTACACAAGTTGTTATAAAATATTCGTTTGGTCGGGGAATATTCTTTTTGTCGGGAAATATTCGTACGACGGCACAATCATTGGTGGACCCCACAACGGAAGTATTGTCGTAGTTAGAAAACGACAAAATTAGCTTTCTATAAAATAAACGGCGGAGGTGTTACCGTTAAAACTGTTGAACTACTCGGTAGTAAAAGTACAGTAATACGCGTTGTTGCATAGTAGCACACGGTATTGATTATTGATGCTTACATGAGAAGTCACTCAGCTATACTCAATTATTGCTACAGTAATTGCTGCATCATATCTCTTATATTATTGATTCAATTATTGTCACAGTATCATCTGTATAATATGTTATATTATTTAAACAATAATTGAGACGACAAGTTATAAATGATTAATAATTGTTGAAAGATTAAATATGTGTTGATTAAAAATAAAATGATTTTTGGTAATTTTTATTCAATCCTTGATGTATATAAAGAGTCTATTATTAGACGTTTGTGGTAAGTTTAATTATTTATAGGGGGCCATATGTCATCATCTAAGAGTCTTTTTCATAAATAGTAATTACCTTCGTAAATAGTAATTACCTTTGTAAATAGTAATTACCTTCGTAAATAGTAATTACCTTTGTAAATAGTAATTACCTTCGTAAATAGTAATTACCTTTGTAAATAGTAATTACCTTCGTAAATAGTAATTACCTTCGTCAATAGTAATTACCTTCGTAAATAGTAATTACCTTCGTAAATAGTAAATACTTTCGTAAATAGTAATAAATCTTCTATAAATAGAGGCCTAGGGCTTCATTATTTTTCACGAATTCGCTCAAGCTATAGAGAGAGAAAGTATAGAGAGAATAAGAGAGAAAGAAGAAGAGTATTCGGTTATTACACTGCTGCAGTATTCAATCTCCTAAATAAAGTAAGGGGTGTTATTCTTTTTTCTTGAAGAGAACTTATGTTATTCCATTCTTTGTTATTCTGTTAGAATAACCTGTAAAAGTGGCATACCCTATACATGACCTGTATACGCGGTATACCCTATACTTGGTGAAATCCTTATGTTATTCCATTCATTATTATTCTGTTGGAATAACCGGTATACGCGGAATACCCTATACTTGGTGACATCCATTTACTATTCTGTCTTTACATTTCTGTCGGAATATCCTGTCTGTGCTATACGCCGGACCTGGTTCCATTCTTTATTATTCTGTTGGAATATCCTGTCTGTGCTATACGCCGGACCTGGTTCCATTCTTTATTATTCTGTTGGAATATCCTGTCTGTGTGTTTTACACCGGACCTGGTTCCATTCCTTATTATTCTGTTGGAATATCCTGTCTGTGTGTTTTACACCGGACCTGGTTCCATTCTTTATTATTCTGTTGGAATATCCTGTCTGTGCGTTTTACGCCGGACCTGGTTCCGTTATTTATTATTCTGTTGGAATAACTTGCTTGTGCGGTCTATCGCATGCATGGTGATTTCTTTTGTTATCTCATTCTTTATTATACTCAGTTGGTTAAAACTTTGACTTCTATACTCCATGAAATTAGTGGAATATCCTTGATATTTGCGCTTCATCCAGTATCCTTTCATGGAAATCTTCTTCTGATCATTCTTGAATTTTACACCACAAAACAGTATCGTGTTGACAAATTTGGACGTTAATAATTCCTGGATAAAACAATTCTTGAACTTGTTTTATTGAATTTTTATATCATTGTCATCATCCTCATGTTTATATTTTGTTGAAAGTCATCTGTGGCCTGTAGTGCATAGATGGACATGGTATGATTATGACCAGGGATTATTCGGTGTAATCATGACCGTAATATTACAAATGATGTAAAAATTAAAAATCCTCATTGGCCCGTAGTGCATTGATGGACAGTTGTTGGCATGATCATGACCATTAATGAATACACAAATATTCTTGGCCGTAGTGCATGAATAATTGTGGTCGTGATACTAAAGAATATCCTTGGCCGTAGTGCGGGGGTGATTCGATGATGTGGAATATTTATTAAGCTGAGTCTCAGCTATAACGATGATGAAAAACCTTTTAAATAATAAAAGATAGTAGATTTTATTTTCTACTTGACTCTTTTAATGGATTGCTGGTTCCGCTGTAGTTAAACTTGATGTTTATTGTATTTTATCAGTTTAACACTGTTGAAGGCTAATGATAAATTTATTCTGCATTATCTTAGTCATAATATTTCTTACTGGGCTAGTTGAGCTCACCCTTTCTTTCACTGTTCTCTTCAGGAAATGAGAATATAGCTGGGACGAGTCGGGGAACGGAGTGATGGACCAGAGAATAGTATTAGTAGTCCTCACTATTCTGTTAAATAGTGTGACAATAATTGTATTGAGGACACCTTTTGAGTTTGTATGATCTCTAGTAGACAATAATTGTATTCAAACTCACAGTTATGTTTTGTCGTATTGTACCATGTATCTGGCGACTCAAGATGGGTGATGTATACCTAATTTTGGGGGCGTCACATCAGCTAAGCCATTTTGTGTATGAATATGAGGAACGGAATGCTCAATGGAAATTTCAATAGTCATACAAAAATCATTAAAAGTCATTGATGAAAATTCAGCTGCGTTATCGATTCGAATTGACTTGATTGGATGATCCAAGAACTGAGCCCGTAACTTGATTATTTGAGCAAAAACTTTTGAGAAGGCAAAATTTCGAGAAGAGAGGAGACAAACATAAGACCATCTAGTTGAAGCATCTATTAAAACCATGAAATATCGAAATGGGCCAGACAATGGGTGAATAGGTCCACAAATGTCTTCTTGAATTCTCTCTAAGAATTTTGGGGCTTCTTTATAAACTTTTACTGGTGATGGTCGAATAATTAATTTTTCTCGATAACACGCAACACAAGGAAATTCACTACTAGGAAAGACCTTCTTATTTTTGAGAGGATGACCAGTAGATTTTTTAATAATACGACGCCTCATAGAAGTACCTGGATGACCGAGTCTTTCATGCCAAAGCATAAAGGTTTTGGGATATAGGATTTTTGGAATCATAACAGTATGAGACTCAATTGCTCTAATTTTTATAGTATATAATCCAGAAGAAATTGAATGAAGTTTTTCTAGGATATTCTTTTTTCCAGAAATAGTAGAAGTGATGAGAAGATATTCATTATAATTCTCATTGGTTGTTTCAATGTGAAAACCATTTAGTTGAATATCTTTAAAACTAAGCAAATTTCTTCTTGATTTACTAGAATATAGATCATTTTTGATAAAAACTTGTGTCTCATTTGGTAGCATGAAACTAGCTTTTCCAAATCCCTCGATTAAATTTGATGTGACAGAAATAGTTCCTACATTTTCCTTAGCTTTGATTAGTTGTGAAAAATATTTCTCACTTTGAAGGATTGTATGAGTTGTTGCACTATCTGCTATACATATATCCTCTATATCCATTAAAGATGGTCTGACACATAAAAAAACATAAATAAGAAAAGTTACATTTCATATATAATTTTATTCATGATAAACACATATCACATATAAAACAAAAACTAATAATATTATACATGTAGGTTATTTAATTAAAACAAGAAATTAAACGATATCCCAAAAGATACTTTCAGAAGGTTCAGTAATATCAACAACCTTTTTCTCATTGTTGGTCATTGGTGGAACATCAACAATATTCAATTGATGATTGACAAAGTTTGTTTCAGCTTCCACTACTTTGTTCTTTTTAGACTCCTGGAATAAATTAACCAGATGCCTCGGCGTACGACAGGTACGTGATCAATGCCCTTTCATCCCACACCTAAAACAAATATCTGGTTTGTTCTTTATCGGTGCTGCATTTTCTTTATTTTTACCCGATCGACCTAGACACTTGCCACTTCTGGTGGCCTATATTATCGCGGTTCTGGAATTTGTTGTTATGATGGCTTCGTTTATTCTGTCGTCCCCAAGACTTCTTATTATATGACCATCTATTGTCACGTTTATTCTGTTGGAATGACATGCTGTTAATATCTGGCAATGGGGTAGCACCCGTTGGCCGTACTTGATGATTTTTCAACAACAATTCATTATTCTTTTCTGCAACAAGAAGGATAGACAACAAGTCACTGAATTTTGTGAACTTACTCTGTCTATATTGTTGTGACAGAATCATGTTGGTGGGATGAAAAGTTGAGAGCGTTTTCTCTAATATTTGGGTTTCAGAAACTAGATCTCTGCATAAAGCCAAAGTAGAGGTTATTCTATAAATATTGGAACAATATTCCGTAATCGATTTGTAACCTTGTAACCTTAAATTAAGCCACTCAAATTTGGCATTAGGGAGAACAACCAATTTTTGGTGGTCAAATCTTTCCTTCAGTTGTGTCAATAAAGACAAAGGATCTTTGACTGTTAAATACTCAGTCTTTAATCCATCATCAATATGGTGACGAAGAAAAATTATGGCTTTTGCATTTTGTGCTGAAGTAGCTGTATTTTCTGATTCAATGGTCTTTTCTAACTCATTTGCACTAAGGTGCAATTCTGCATCAAGTGCCCAAGCCAAATAGCTATCTCCAGATATTTTCAAAATAGAAAAATCTATTTTTGCCAAGTTTGTCATCTATTCTGGGTTAAAACACAATTTTATTATTTATTAAAACAATAAATAATTGCATGTATGATATAGCGAAAATAAACTAAGTCACGTCACGATCTCAAGTGGTGATAAAATGCAAATATAAATATTTTTATATTTATGTTATTAGCATAATGCAAATGGATCTTCACCCGGCATGCGGTAGTTCGCATAGATAGGTTATTCCAACAGAATAATAAAGAATGGAATAATAAAATATAAATATAATGTGGCAGTTAAAGAATATAATAGGCGACAAAGCCAGGCCAATTGTAAGAATAACATTATACTATTGGTGGCATAGCCAAACCGGTAGTATAATAATAAATTGAAAGAATTTAATTTTACCGTCTCAGTTGGTTAGAGCTTCGTGCTGATAGCGTGTTATAAAACTTTAGCAAAGTATAGAAAGATACTCTTATAATTGCTGCATAAATTTAGAGAGAATAAGTAAAAGAAAAGGAGAGAGAAACCTTCAGAGAAGTTTTTCTTATTCTTTTTTTTTTCCTTCAGTATCCTTCCATTTATATAGGGAAAGAAGAGGAGTCACGGGGGAGGGGAAGGATTCACGGGTGAGGAAAAGAACAAGGAAAAAGATGGAGAGTCACAGGGGGGGGGGGGAAGGAGAAGAAGAAGGTTCCCTCCTGAGGAGGGAATCATGTTCATAACAAATTATTAGTTTTGATGAAATGTCAAAAGACTCGAAATAATTATTAATGAAAATAGTAAAATACTAAAAACACCGTTCATAAAATCTCCTTACTTAATAAATGAGTGAAATGTTAAAACAATCATTTATAAAAACATTCACCTTATATGTATATTATTATATCAGGTGGGGTTTAAGGGGTACACTAGGCATTTTCTTTCTTTATTGTGCTAAAAGTTTTACCCTTTTATTTAGTATACAAGTTGACTATTTTTCCCTTTAAACATTCACCTTATATGTATATTATTAATTTATTTTTTGGAAATTATTATTTCTCTAGAGGAAATTTGATATTTCTACAAGACTTACTTACAAGAATGTGGGACCTATTTCTTATTCATGTGAGAAGAGTTGTGGAACTACTAATTTTCCTTGTGAAAATATCAATTTTCTATTTTTATCAAATAAATGACAGTTTTACAAAAAATTAAAATATTAGGTGTCATATTATTAGAATTAAAATATTAACATTTATATTGCAATTCAGTTTCAATATAAGGAATAGTTTTATAATTTATCTTTTATAAAATTAATAAATTTTGAACTTTTAATTTTCACTGTTTGAGTGCCGGTACAAATAGTGTTTTTAAAATTAATTTAACATATTTTTAAATCTAAAATTGACGTGATTTTTATTAGTTTTAGTCGATACAATTATCATTATTATAATTATCTAAAAATATTATTTATTGTACGATTTATAATTTCATAATTTTTTAATAAATTATCTTAATTTTAAGTATAAAAATATCTCAAATTAATTTAAAAATTAATAATAATCATATAATTTAAAACGAAAAAATATTTTATATATATCTGATTGCTTTATTTATAATTTTATAGATTAAGTACATATAATAAAATATAAAGCGCATCTGTTATACTTTTATTTGACAAATCTAAATGATGCGCCACCTAATTTACATGTTTGTTTATAAAAATAACATTTAAAATTGAACTATTAATCTGAAATTACTTGTTCGCTTTTAAAAATAAACTTAGAACTATTAATCTTGAGATAATAAAATAACTTAAAAAAGTGGACTATTTAATCTCATGTTCAAATAGGTATTATAATTCCTATTATTTGCGACTAGATAAAATAACAATTAACTTTATTTAAAGTAACTGATATGTAACACCCCCTTTCCGAAATAGAAAGAGAAGTTACTTAAAATATAACAAAACTAATGAATTCAATAGTAAGGCTCAAAGCCACAAAAAAAATAGTCTTAATATTTGATTAATACCACAAGTCAACCATAAAAAATATCAAACTGCCTCAAACCATAATCTAAAATAATTATTACAATTCCGAACAAACTAATGTATCACAATCTAAACATAATATATCTAAATCATTTGGATAAAAGGAAGTCCTCGTCACACTTGCCCTTGATTCCCCTGATTATCTGTCGGAAGAAAAATACAGCATGAGCCAAATGGTCAATACGGATATAGAATAAAAGAATAATGAAATGAAATAATTAATTCAATTAAATGAACTGAACTGAACTGAAACGAAACGAACAAAACTAACACAACGAAATAATAGGCTGAACCAAATGGTTGGGCGTTATTTCATACCGAGCTCAGAACAAAACAGAAATATAACTTGCTACACAGACAAGTCAAATAATGCCACATATGCAAATTAAATAATGCCACATAGGCAAGTCACATACATTAAACCGTGAATCCAAATGTATGTAAAATCGGAAGATGTGTTTGGCACAAACATCACCAATCTGCAGAACAGAATAAAATAAAAAACTAGGGTCGACCCATACACCTCCCACAACAAAACACCAAATGTCCAACTCCTACCGGAGTACAAAACGAAGACGCTATGGACTGATCACACCACCACGGAAGGTGTCATGCCTTGGTGCCAAGAGGACGTGCCTGTGGTACCCCCACAGGTGGTTATAGCTCAGGTATACCCTACGGTATTCTAACAAAAATATCATATCACAAAACATGCGACACAGTATCAACACAAGGGGGTTCTAACGTGTACATGTTAAATCGAACGAATCATCAGCACAATTCTCCAAAAATATACTAACATGTACATCACTACGAAAAATCAAAATAAATATTAAACATGATAAATGAGTTCAAAGTGTGACGCCCCCAAAATAGGTATACATCACCCATTCTGAGTCGCCAAATATATGGTATATAATTCAAATACAAACTTAATTATACAACATGAGCTGAGAGTTTTTACATAAATATTGTCTCATAGAAAATATCCAAACTAAAATTCAATCCTTATTACATTTATTATCACACTAAATAATGAGAACTACTAAAACAACCATCTCGGACCGTTACTCCATTCTCCGACTAGTCCCGGCTACGTTCTCATTTCCTAAATAGAACAATGAAAGCAAAAGGGTGAGCTAAACTAGCCCAGTAAGAAATATTATGACTAAGATAATGCAGAATAAATTATCGTTAGTCTTCAACAGTGTTAAACTAATAAAATAAAATAAACATCAAGTTTAACTGCAGCGGAACAAGCAATCCATTAGAAGAGTCAAGTAGAGCATGATATCTACTATCTTCTATGATTTAAACGGTTTATCATCAATTTTATCGCTGAGACTCAACTTAATAAATAAATCACATCATCAAATTATCCCTGCACTACAGGCCAAAGATATTCATTAGTATCACGTCCACGAATTATACATGCACCATGGGCCAATGATATTCGTGTAATCATCAATGATCATGATCATGCCAACAACTGTTCATCAATGCACTACGGGCCAATGAGGACTTTTACCACATCATTTGTAACATTACGGTCATGATTATACCGAATAATCCCTGTTCATAATCATATCAATCAACAGTCTATCTATGCACGTAAGTCACAGATGACTTTCATCACAATATAAGCATGGAGATGATGACAATAATATAAGAATTCAATTAAAAGAAAGCAAATGATAAATTTTTAAAGATTTATAATTTAATTTATCCAGAATTCAATAATGTCTAAATTGCCAAAATGATACTGCTTTGTGGAGTAAAATTCAAGAATAATATTGTATCAAAAATAATTTGGACCAAAAAGAAATCTATTTTTGTCATGAATAGTACCCCGGGTGAATAGTAATTGAGTGAATAATACTTCGGGAATAGTATCTCGTGAATAGTACTTCGGCATAAAAAAGTTAAAACTTATCAAGAATACTCAGAATAATATTTCCATGAAAACATACTGGATGAAGCGCAAATATCAAGGATATTCTACTAATTTCATGGAGTATAGAAGCCAAAACTTAACAAAATGAGCATAGAATTCGGAATCTAAAACGAAATAATATTACTTACATACTACAGAGTATGGAAGAAAATATTATTTCTTACGAGTATTAAACAAAAAAATATCCATTACCTTAAAAAGGAGAGTATTCCAACTAGTATAGCAGGGATATTCTTGAAGAAAATTTTCACTATTTTCTACACTCAAAGTTCCTAAAACTCGAAAGAAATACGCTCAATATTATAGAAGAAGAATTCTCTGATTCTGGTATGATTTTCAATTCTAACTAAGCATCCTATTTATAGGAGAATGGAAAGGATACTATTTGAATTTTAGAATTACTGACGAACAGTTGCAACTCACGGAAATTTTTTAATTTTCATATAATTTTACTATATAAATACTATGCAGACACTATGCATAATAAAATATAATATATTCTATTTCTCATAAAAAACAAAACTTATAATATATATATATATATATATATATATATATATATATATATATATATATATATATATATATATATATATATATATATACAACCTGCCATCCCATTTCATTTTTTTCGTGACCACCCCCACCAAAATATTTTTTAACACACGTGGGTAAGTGGGGGTCCAAATAATAAGCAAAATTTACCACTTATAATGAATAACTTTCTAGCGATTATTCTGAAAAATGGGTAAGTGGGGGTCCAAATAATATGCAAAATTTACCACAAATACTTCATAAAAATCCCCACAATATTTTTTAACAACATTTATTCATCATTATTATAACTCGCAATATTAACAACTAGATCGTTCCCGGGAAAGAAGAGGCTTTTCGATTAGGATTTCTCTCTATTGGCGCGCAATTAGGTGACCAAACCCCTTTCCTCGACAGAACTTTCTAGACATTATTAATTATGTAGATAATAATATGAATAATTTGTCATCTTAATTATTGATTTAATAATATATAAAATATTGCAACAATAATTGAATCAAATAACGTGAGATACTGTGCAGCAATTACTATAGCAATAATTGAATAAAACTGAGTGACTTCTCACGTAAGCATCAATAATCAATACCGTGCGCTACTATGCAACCACGCGTATTACTGTACTTTTCATCACCGGGTATTTCAACAGTTAACGGTAAAAATTTTGCCGTTATTTTTATAAAAAGAAATTTTTGTTGTTTTCTAACTCCGACAATAATTACGTTGTGGGGCCCACCAACGATTGTGCCGTCGTATAAATATTTCCTGTTAAAACGAATATTCCTCGAACAATCGAATATTTTATAACAACTTGCATACTTTGAAAAATTTATAAATTTTACCCACAACTATAACATTATATCAAATCCACACCATAATATTCAAAAATATATTTCGAGAAAAATTAATCTTTATTTATGAAAGTTGGGGTCTTACAACCTCCCCTTCTTATGAAATTTTATCCTCGGAATTGGGGTACGTACTTGATATGTCGAAGAAGTGAGGATACCTTGATTTCATTTTAGATTCCAACTCCTATGTCATTTCCTCAACATCGTGGTTTCTCCACAAAACTTTGACTTAATGTATAACCTTGAAGCATAGAATGTGTTCCTTCTTATCCAAGATTTTAATAGGTGCCTCTTCATACGCTAAATCTTCTGCTATTTCGTCCGGTTCTAACTTAATAATGTGGTTCGGGTCTTCCACATATTTACGTAACATAGATATTTGAAAAATGTTATGAACATGAGACATACTTGGCGGTAAGGCGAGTCTATAGGCCACAGTTCCTACTCGATCGAGTATTTCGAATGGGCCAATTAATCTAGGATTGAGCTTCCTTTCTTTTAAAATCTCGTAACTCCTTTCCATGGAGCAACACGTGACAACACATGATCTCCAACATTGAATTTCACGTCCTTTCGATGAAGATTAGCATAACTCTTTTATCGATCTTGTGAGGTTTTTATACGTTGTTGGATCATTTGGATCTTTTCCATAGTCATGCGTACCAATTTCGGTCCCAAAAATGTTGCTTCACCCACCTCATCCCAGTATACTGGAGAACGACACTTGTGTCCATACAACGCCTCGAATGGAGCCATGCCGATACTTGATAACTGTTGTTGTAGGAGAATTCCACTAATGGCAAGAACTTGTCCCAACTTCCTTTGAAGTCAAGGACACAGAGTCTTAATAAATCCTCAATATTTTTAATAGTCCTCTCCGACTACCCATCCGTTTGAGGATGATATGCTGAACTAAATCGTAAATCCGTGCCCATAGCGTTTTGCAAACTAACCAAAAATCGTGAAGTGAATCATAGGTCTCGATCAGAAACTATGGATACTGGCATACCATGCAATCTTACAACCTCATTTATGTAAATACGAGCAAGACGTTCAAGTGAATAAGTTACTCGTATAGGTAAGAAATGAGTTGACTTAGTCAATCTATCGACAATGACCCAAATCGCATTTATGCCTTGAGAAACCTTGGAAAGGCCAGGAAGTTCTTCAGGGAATACGTTAGGAAATTTATTAACAATAGAAATATCATTCAAAACTGACGTATTTTTGTTAAATCTGTGACATAAGCTAAGAAAGCTTGACATCCGTTTTTCAATAAACGAATAACTTTATGGCTTGAGATGACAATGATTGACTTTAATGATTTGGTTGCTTAAATTCGCACAATAGGTTGGTTAGGAATATGAAAGCTAACAACCTTACGAAAACAATCAATTTTTGCATGATGAGTAGTTAACCAATCAATCCCTAAAATCACATCAAATGCAAGTAGTTTCAAAGAGATAAGATCGACAAGTAATGTATGGGTACCGATTTGAACCAAACAAAACTTATAAACAGTGGATGTAATGAAGGTTTCTCCCAACGGAGTTTCAACAGATAAGTCAAAGTCTAATTTCTCCGGAGTTAAATTTAAACGTTGAACGCAAGTAGGAGAAACAAAAGAATGGGTAGAACTGGTATCAAATAAGGTATAGACTTCATTAGAGTTTATGATTAGGTTACTCGTGATAACCTCGTTCGAATTCCTCACTTTTTGGGAGGTCATGACAAACGCTCTCCCTTGAACTACCGGCTTTAACTTCTTTGGGACGGCCTTTGATGCCTCCATCCCAGCTGGACTTGGGTTTACTATACGATAAAATCGGGCTAAGTGACATTCTCTTCCATAATTATAACATGCTTTGGACTGCTGCGTGCAGTTTGGACTGATATGTCCCTCCCCTTCGCATTTATAACATACGATCGGTGGTCATTCTCCTTCCTTAACAATGGTTTGCTGGTGCTGACTTCTTCTAATCATTATTGAATCTCCTCTTCTTGAAATTTCCACTCCTATTGTCTTGGCCATGATTACCACCGAAGTGGTTACCATTTCAGGCATATTTATTCCGTCCACGTTTGTTATCACCGCTTCGATGACTGCTACCACTAGTATTATCATTTTGCCGGCTGCTCTCCCTTGGTTGGGTTAACTCATTATCGCGCTCCAATAACTGAGCCCTATTTACAACATTTGAATATAAACACAATTTGTGAGAAATGAGGTATTAACGTATTTTGGGTTTCAAACTTCTCAGAAACATTCGCTTCATTCTCTCCTCATTATCAACCAAATGGAATGCAAACCAGGCCAACTCAGCAAACTTAGCCTCATACCACGACACGGTAATATTTTTTTGCTCTAGCTTGATGAACTCCACCTCCTTCAGGTAACGAATACTTTTGGGAAATTACTTGTCATTAAACAGTTCTTAGAACTTCTCCCAAGATATTTTGAGTGCGGAAGGCTGAGTACGTTTTACTGATTCCCACCAGTAATCTGTCTCTCCTCTAAACATAAAGGTGGCAAAGGGAATCTTTTGCTCCTGGGAGTATCCCAAGATATCAAATATCTTGGTGATCTGCTTTATCCACGTCTCTGCTTTGAGTGGTTCTGGATTTCCTCAAAACTCTGGTGGTCCTAACTCTTTGAACTGCTTAGCGGTGACCATCCATGAGTTGCAAGTGTTTTCACCTGCATTTTGGACAGGAGTTTCTCTCGTCTAATTTTGCATGAATTACAGGAAGCCTCTGAACATTTCATCGTTCATCATTTGGTCGATGTTGTCGTTCACCTGAGGATTATTGCCTTCTTGATGCACATTATCAAGGTTATTGATCTGTGGTGACTCAATGGTCTCCTGTGCTCCATTCCTTATCTCAACATTCTCGGATGTCATTTTCAAATACTGCAACAAAAAAAGGGTTAATTAACATAACACATAATACCCATATATTCTGACCAACCAATCAAATAACAAATAAGCTTAGGTAGGTCATACTAGAAAAGGAATTATCCGTCTCTCCCCTCCTAGTTCTAGTCTCACATATCAGCCAGGGATCATATCCCTAAGCTTTGATACCAACTGTGACGCCCCTAAAATAGGTATACATCACCCATTCTGACTCACCAAATACATGGTACATAATTCAAATACAAACTTAATTATACAACATGAGCTGGGAGTTTTTATACAAATATTATCTCATAGACAATATCCAAACTCAAATTCAATCCTCATTACATTTATTATCACACTAAATAATGAGGACTACTAAAACAACCATCTCGGAGCGTCACTCCATTCCCCGATTAGTCTCGGCTACATTACTAAAACAACCATCTCGGACCGACACTCCATTCCCCGATTAGTCTCGGCTATGTTCTCATTTCTTGAAGAGAACAATGAAAGCAAAAAGGTGAGCTCAACTAGCCCAGTAAGAAATATTATGACTAAGATAATGCAGAATAAATTATCGTTAGCCTTCAACAGTGTTAAACTAATAAAATACAATAAACATCAAGTTTAACTGCAGCGGAATAAGCAATCTATAGTCAAGTAGAGCATGATATCTACTATCTTCTATGATTTAAAAAGTTAATTATCAATTTTATCGCTGAGACTCAGCTTAATAAATAAACCACATCATCGAATTATCCCTGCACTATAGGCTAAGGATATTCATTAGTATCACGTCCACGAATTATCCATGCACCACATGCCAAGGATATTCGTGTAATCATCAATGATCATGATCATGCCAACAACTGTCCATCAATGCACTACGGGTCAATGAGAACTTTTACCACATCATTTGTAACATTACGGTCATGATTATACCGAATAATCCCTGATCATAATCATATCAATTAATAGTCCATCTATTCACGTAAGCCACATATGACTTTCATTACAATATAAACATGAGGATGATGACAATGATATAAGAATTCAATTAGAAGAAAGAAAATAATATGGTTTTAAAGATTTATAAGTTAATTTATCCATAATTCAATAATGTCCAAATTGTCAACATGATACTGCTTTGTAGAGTAAAATTCAAGAATAATATTATATCAAAAATGATTTGGACCAAAAAGAAATCAATTTTTATCATGAATAGTATCCCGGGTGAATAGTAACTTAGTGAATAGTACCTCATGAATAGTACTTCAGGAATAGTACCCCATGAATAGTACTTCGACATGAAAAATTTAAAACTTATCAAGAATACTCAGAATAATATTTCCATGAAAAGATATTGGATAAAGCACAAATATCAAAGATATTCTACTAATTTCATGTAGTATAAAAGCTAAAACTTAACAAAATGAGTATAGAATTCAGAATCTGAAATAAAATAATATTACTTACATACTACAGAGTATGGAAGAAAATATTATTTCTAACGAGTATTGAACAAAAATAATATCCCTTACCTTAAAAAGGAGAGTATTCCAACTGGTATAGCTGGGATATTCTTAAAAAAATTTCACTATTTTCTACACTCAACGCTTCTTAAAACTCGAAAGAAATACGCTCAATATTATAGAAGAAGAATTCTCTGATTCTGGTGTGATTTTCAATTCTAACTAAGCATTCTATTTATAGGAGAATGGAAAGGATACTATTTGAATTTTAGAATCACGGATGAACAGTTGCAACTCATGGAAATTTTTTTATTTTCGTATAATTTTATATTGCAAACACTATGCATAATAAAATATAATATATTCTAATTTTCATAAAAAATCAAAACTTATAATATATATATATATATATATATATATATATATAACCTGCCATCCCATTTCATTTTTCCCGTGACCACCCCCCACCAAAACATTTTTCAACACACGTGGGCCCCACCCATGTCATCATCATATGTGGGCCTCACATTTTATAATTCTGTCTAAGGAGAGGTTTGGTCACCTAATTGCGAGGCAATAAAAAAAATCCTTAGTGGAAAGCCCCTTCTTTCCTGGAAACGAACTGGTTATCATTATTGTGATTCTGTAATATTATTTATGAATAATTAATTATTGATTTATATGATAAGAAAAATATTTATTTATGTGGATAGAAATGGAGGAATTTTTAGAAAAGTGACAATTGTTGAATTAAAATTGAT
Organism: Panax japonicus; assembly: GCA_020205505.1. Lineage (NCBI taxonomy): Eukaryota > Viridiplantae > Streptophyta > Magnoliopsida > Apiales > Araliaceae > Panax > Panax japonicus. The sequence goes on from CM035093.1 coordinate 66,495,125, forward strand.
ATTTTATCTTTTCTAATAAAATAATTCATTTGAATATATTATTATATTATAATAATATAATAATGGTGATATTTTTACAATGAATGTGTGATATATGAATAAATGAGGAGGAAGAGTATTTTTATTATAATAAATGCTAAAAACATGTTAAACATGTTGGTGGACCCCATTTTTAACTGAAATTTGATTATAGCCTGTAAAATCGTCTGTATGTGGATTTCGGTCAATTCTCTACAACTTTGTAAGTATAAGTTTTTCCAAATTCTAAGCAGAATTTGACCGAAATCCACATACGGACGATTTTGTAGGCTATAATCAAATTTCTGTCAAGAAATGAGGTCCACGGACATGTTTAACATGTTTTAAACATTTTTTGTAACAAAAATTATCTTTCTCCTCATTTATTCATATATCACACATTCATTGTAAAGTATCACCATTATTATATTATTATAATATAATAATATATTTAAATTAATTATTTTATCAGAAAAGATAAAATATCAATTTTTAACAATTGTCACATTAAAATTTTTTTTCCATCTATATCCACATAAGATGAATATTTTTCTTATCATATAAATCAATAATTAATTATTCATAAATAATATTACAGAATCACAATACTGACAACCAGGCCGTTCCTAGGAAAGAGGGGGCTTTCTAATAAGGATTTCTCTTTACTTGCGCGCAATTAGGTGACCAAACCTCTCTTTAGACAGAACTTTCTAGACATTTTCAATAATGCTATCTAATAATATTATTCAAATGATATGAATTATTGATCTGATAATGAAAATACTGTGTAGTGACAATTATTGAAACAACAATAATATAAAATATAAAAGTAGTAATTATTTAATCAATAAAATAAAAAATTGAACAGTAATTACTATAACAATTATTGAGTAGTGTCTTTTTACGTAAGAATCAATAAGTGGTGTAATACCGTGTAATACAGTGTTTTAACCACCGGGTATTCCAATAGTGTTAACGTTAACAACTACACCATTATTTATAAAAACTTATACTTATCATTTTCTTCATCCAATCCCTTTCCGTTATGGGCCCCACACAAGGCTACGCCGTCGTACGAATATTCCCCGACAGTAAGATTATTTCATGACCAAACGAATATTCCCCGACAATAATGAATATTTTATAACCACTTGCTTATTTAAGATATTTGCGCATTTTACCCATAACTAACCACATTAATCAAATCAACCCTTACTATTTCAAAATAATAAATAGAGGAAATTCAATTTCATTTAATAATAAGTTGGGGTCTTACAACCTCCCCTCCTTATGAAATTTCGACGAAATTGACGTACGTACCTGGTGTTTCGAAAAGGTGAGGATACCTCACTTTCATTTTCGTTTCTAACTCCCGGGTCATTTTCTCAATAACATGGTTACTCCACAAAACTTTGACTTGTGGTATGACCTTTGTGCGTAGGACATGCTCCTTCCTATCCAAGATCTTGACAGGTACCTCCTCGCACGTTAAATCTTTGGCTATTTCGTCTAGTTAACTCTATAATGTGGTTCAAGTCTTTCACATATTTACGAAGCACAGATATGTGAAAAACATTATGAACATGAGACATACTTGGAGGTAACGCGAGTCTATAGGCCACATTTCCTATTCGGTTAAGAATCCGAAATGGACCAATAAATGGATTGAGCTTTCCTCTTTTCCCAAATCTTGTAACTCCCTTCTATGGAGCAACACACAACAATACATGATCCCCAATACTAAATTCAACGTCCTTTCGATGAAGATCCGCATAACTCTTTTGTCAATCCTGTACCGTTTGTATACGTTGTCGAATCATTTAGATCTTTTCTATAGTAATACGTACCAACTCTGGTCCCAATAATGTTGCTTCACCCACCTCATCCCAACATACTGGAGAGCGATACTTTCGTCCATATAATGCTTCAAATGGAGCCACACTTATACTTGCCTGATAACTGTTGTTGTAGGAGAATTCCATCAATGGTAAATACTTATCCCAGCTCCCTTTGAAGTCTAGGACACAAAGTCTTAATAGATCTTCAAGAGTTTGAATAGTCCTCTCTGATTGTCCGTCCGTTTGAGGATGGTATGCCGAACTGAATCATAAATCCGTGCCCATAGCTTTTTGCATGCTAACCCAAAATCGTGAAGTGAATCTTGGGTCACGGTCTGAAACTATGGATACTGGCATGCCATGTAATCTCACAATCTCATTTACGTATATACAAGCAAGACGTTCAAGGGAATGAGCAGACTTAGTTAATCTATCAACAATAACCCAAATAGAATCTATGCCATGATAAACCGTGGGAAGATCCGTAACGAAATTCATGGTAATGTGTTCCCACTTCCATTTTGGAATCTCAAGTGGTTGCAATGGACCCTTAGGCACTATATGCTCTGCCTTTACTCGTTGACAAGTTAAACACCTCGAGATAAACTTCGCGATCTCTCTCTTTATATTGTTCCACCAAAATGTATGTCAAAGATCACGATACATTTTGGTACTTCCAGGATGGATTGCAAATGGTGTATTGTGTGCCTCCATTATGATCTTATACTTCAAGCCTCCATCATGATCTTATACTTTAAATCAGAGTCGTTAGGAACACAAAGTCTGGAGTTGACTCGAAGTATTCCTTCTTCATCGATTCTTGCTTCTGGGATAACACCTTCTTGTACTTTCTTCTTCATACGCATCAGCTCCAGGTCTGTGGCTTGAGCAACTTTAACTTTATCGATTAAAGTTGGTTCTATGCGTATACTTGACATCATCGCATGGGTCCCCAGAGTCTGGGATTCTATCTTCATCTTTTGTAAATCACACAAAATGGGCCTCTGTGTTGACAACATCGCACTCGTTCCCGCATATGATCTTCTACTTAACGCGTCAGCTACCACGTTCACTTTTCCAGGATGGTATTGAATAGTGTGGTCATAATCTTTCAATAGCTCGAGCCAACATCATTGCCACATGTTGAGTTCCTTTTGGGTGAAGAAATATTTGAGACTTTTATGGTCTGAATATATCTCCACTTTCTCCCCATATAGATAGTGCCTCCAGATCTTTAGCGCGAAAATGACTGCTGCCAACTCTAGATCATGAGTAAGATAATTCCTCTCATATTCTTTAAGTTGTCGTGAGGCATAGGCTATGACTTTCCCATGTTGCATGAGAACACATCCTAACCCTTTGCCTGAAGCACGCTGTAGATAACAAATCCATCTGAACCAGACGGTATTGTCAGAACAGGTGCCGAAATGAGTCTCCTCTTAAGCTCTTGGAAACCCTTCTCGCATTCCTCGCTCCATATGAATTTTGTATCCTTCCAAGTCAGCTGAGGTAACGGAGTAGCGATTCGAGAAAATCCTTCCACAAATCTCCGATAATAACCAGCTAAGCCCAGAAAGCTACGTACTTCGATCACCAACTTCAGTTGCTCCCAACTTTGTATTGCTTCAATCTTCGTCGGGTCAACAGATACTCCATGTTTTGACACCACGTGCCCAAAGAATGCTACTTCCTCAAGCCAGAACTCGCATTTCTTTAACTTGGAATATAACTTGTTTTCACGAAGCCTTTGGAGTACCAGCTTCAAATGGTGCTCATGATCTTAATGACTTTTGGAATATATGAGGATGTCATCAATAAAGACAACAACGAACTGATCCAAATATTCCTTGAATAATCGGTTCATCATATCCATAAAAGCCGTAGGAGCATTAGTCAATCCAAAAGACATAACTAAGAATTCATAATGCCCGTACCGAGTTCTAAAGGCAGTCTTCGGAATATCCTCAGTTCTAATCTTCAATTGATGATATCCAGAATGAAGATCGATCTTTGAAAAGAATTGTGCTCCTTGCAACTGGTCAAACAGGTCATCAATGCGAGGTAGCGGATACCTATTCTTGATGGTGACATGGTTCAATTCCCGGTAGTCAATACAAAGTCGCATACTCCTGTCTTTCTTCTTTACAAATAAAACAGGAGCACCCCAAGGAGATGTACTAGGATGAATGAAACCGATGTCCAACAACTCCTGTAGTTGGACCTTTAACTCCTGAAGTTCAATAGGAGCCATTCGATATGGGGTTTTAGAAATGGGCATTGTACCAGGTTCAAGGTCAATAAAGAATTCAACTTCACGTTCTGGGGGTAAACCGGGAAGTTCTTCAGGAAATACATCAGGAAATTCACTAACAAAAGAAATATTATTCAAATCTGACGTGTCTTTATTCAAATCCATAACATGGGCTAAAAAAGCTTAACATCCATTTTTCAATAAACGAATGGCTATATGGCTTGATATAACAGTGATTGATTTTAGTTACTTGAATTCGTATTACAGGTTGGTTAGGAATATGAAAACTAACAATCTTACGGAAACAATCAATTTTGGCATGATGAGTAGTTAACCAATCAATCCCTAAAATAACGTCAAATGCAAGTATCTTTAAAGAGATAAGATCAACAAGTAATGTGATGGTGCCAACTTGCATCAAACAAGTTTTATAAATAGTGGATGTAATGAAAGTTTCTCCTAACAGAGTCTCCACAGATAGGTCAAAGTCTAATTTCTCCGGAGTCAAGTTTAAACGTTGAGAACAAGAAGGAGAGATAAATGAATGGGTAGAACCGATATCTTGTAAGGTATAGACTTCGCAAGAATTTATGATTAGCTTACCCATGATTACCTCATTTAGGTTCCTCGCATTTTAGCCAGTCACAACAAACGCTCTTCCAGGAACCGTTGATTTTGACTTTTCTGGGACAGCCTTTTGAGTCACCATCCCCGCTGGACTTGGTTTTGCTACAGTTCAATCTCGAGCGATATGTCCTTCCTTTCCACAATTATAACATACCTTAAACTGTTGTGGACAGTTTGGGCTGGTGTGTCCCTCTTTTCCACATTTATAGAATACGACCGTTGGTCGTTCTCCTCCCTTAGAAATAGTTTATGCTGGTGTTGATGTCTTCACATTTTCATTATTGTACCTTCTTTTTTTAAAATCTCCCCCCGACTCACTTCTTTTATTATCATGGCCACGATTACCACTAGGGCTGTAAACGGTATTAAACGGATACGGATACAGGAATATCCATATCCGTATCCGGAAAACTAATTCGCTATCCGTATCCGTATCCGGTATCCGGCGGATTTTAAAAATATTATCCGTATCCGGTATTCGGAAAAATATTCGAATACGGATAATATCCGTTACCGTTTATTTTATCCGAATAGACAAATTATTCGGATATCCGAATATCCGAATTCGTTTATCAGTAACCTAATATAAAATTCATTCAAAATATTTACGAAAAAAAAATTAAAGTTTAAATCATACATATTAATTAAACACAATTTAATATTTAAACCATACATATTAATTAAACATCCTAATCATAAAGGGAGGAACATGTAAATTGACGTTTTGAGTGAAAATAAAAAGATTCAATAATGTAACCAATACTTTGTTTGATGGATCAAATTGAAATTAAAATCTCAATATTATTCTTTCAAATTTTATTAAATAATAAAAAAGAGAAATAAATTAATATTTAATAAATGAATAGTAATATTTATGGGAGATTTATTTATTATTTATCCTCAATAAATAAATTACATGGTTATAAGAAATTATTCGATTTCATTATATTTATGGAGAGTGCGAGTTATAATGTATGTGTGACAACTAGTTAATCTAACTTGATTCAAAATTGACATTGAACTTATTTTACATATTTGGACTTCTAGTTTCTAAATAATTAGAAAAATGAATGTGATAAATACTCTCTCCACCCAAAAATTCATAAACGTGAATTAATTTATTTAACTCTCCCTTCTAGATTAATTTTAAATTAATTCAGACCTAACACATTTTAACAATAAAATTATATTGTCCATTGCTCCCGCCTCTCAACCGTTGTCCTTAAACGTGTGTGTATATATATAAATATATATTAATAGCTTATATAAATGAATGTAAGTGATTAATTAATGAATGTAAATTATTAATATATATATATGTGTGTGTGTATTGTATATATATAAATATATATATATATATATATATATATGTAAGTTATTAATTAATTAATGCAAGTTATTAATATATATGTGTGTATATATATAATAACTTATATATATAAATGTATATGTAAGTTATTAATTAATGAATATAAGTTAAAGTGATTAATTAATAAATCTAAGTTATGATTTATTAATATATATATATATATATATATATATATATATATATATATATATATATATATACACACGTATATATTAATAACTTATATAAATAAATGTAAGTGATTAATCAATGAATGTAAGTTATTAATAAATACATATATTATATATATTAAATTATTAACAACTTATATAGGTAAATTATTAATTAATAATTTACATTAATTAATAACTTAATTTATGTAAATATTAAGTGTGTGTGTGTGTGTGTATATAAGTTATTCGGATACGGATTCCAGATATCAGAATCCGGATATTCGTATCCTCCGGATATATTTACGGACAGATATTAATCGAATACGAATACGCCTATATCCGTATTCGTATCCGTTTATTTACGGATACCTTTAAACCGAATACGGATATATCCGTTTTTTTCAAATACGAATAATATCCGCTTTTTTCGAATACGGATGCGGACGAATACGAATTTTCCGATTACCGTTTACAACCCTAATTACCACCAGAGTGGTTACCGCTTTTGTTCGTATTTTTCCCGCTGGTTATTGTTGCTCCGATGACTACTGTCGCCGGTATGAACCTGGTTGTGGTCCCTCGGTTACTCGTTATCTCGCTCTAATAATTGAGCCCTCTTGACAACATCTGAATATAGAGAAAATTTATGAGAAATGAGATATTGACGTATGTCGGGTTTCAAACCTCTCAGAAACATCAGCGTCATACGTTCCTCATTCTCCACCAAACGAGGTGCAAACCTGGATAACTCCGCGAACTTCGCCTCATACTGGGACACCGTAATATTTTTCTGTTCTAGTCTAATAAAATCCACCTCCTTCATATGATGAATACTTTCAGGAAAGTACTTGTCATTGAACAGTTTCTGAAATGTCTCCCAAGACATGTTGAGTGCGGCTGGATGGGTGCACTTCACAGATTCCCACCAGTAATCTGCCTCATTATAGAACATAAAGGTGGCGAATGGAACCTTCTATTCCTCCGTGCATCCCAAGACATCGAATATCTTGGTAATTTGCTTGACCCATGTTTCTGCCTTAATCGGATCCGACTTTCCCCAGAATTTTGGTGGTCCTAACTCTTGTAACTGTTTGGCTGTGACAAACCGTGCATTGCTATCATTTCCACCTGTATTTTGTACACGAGTCTCCCTCGTCTGATTTGCATGAACTACAAAAAGCTTCTAAACATCCCATCGTTCATCGTCTGATCAGTGGTTTTGTTTACAGGAGGAACATTGTCGTCCTATTGCACGTTCTCCTAATTGGTGAGTAAAGGTGTCTCCACGGTCTCATTTACTCCACTGTTAACATTCTCAGTTGTCATTCTCAAATACTGCCATAAAACAAGGGTTAATTAAAGAAATTGACATGCAACATAATAACCCTATACTCTGACCAACCAACAAATAAGCTTAGATAGGACATACTAGCGAATGATTTACTCGTCTCTCCCCTCCTAGTTTTAATCCCCGATCTCCACCAGAAACCATATCCCTAAGCTCTGATACCAACTGTGACACCCCCAAAATAGGTAAACATCACCCATTTTGAGTCGCCAAACACATGGTACAGAAGCAACTACAACTTTATTAATATAATTGTCGTGCAAAATAAGACAACACATAAATTGTGAGTTTAAATACAAATATTATCTTCTAGACAATATTCATACTCAAATAAGTCCTCATTACAATTATTGATACACTATTTTATAAAATAGTGAGGACTACTATAACAACTGCCTTAGAACATCACTCCGCACCCCGACTACTCCCTGCTATATTCTCGCTTCCTAAGATGAAAAATAGAACAAAAAGGAAAAGGGTGAGCTCAACTAGCCCAGTAAAGAATATTATGACTAAGATAATATAGAAAAAATTATTGTTAGTCCTCAACAAGGAAAAATATGATAGAATATAATAGACAACAAGTTTTAAATCAATATTCGCAGCTGAAATAATAATTCATTAGAAGAGTTAAGTAGAGAATGAAATCTACTATCTTCTATGATTTTAAAGTCCATCATCAATATTTTATCCCTGTAACATCAATCAATATACATCTTTGCACTATAGGCCAAAGATATTCATCAGTTGGTCATGTTCATCTAAACACCTGTTCATCTTTGTACTACGGCCAAAGATATTCATCAGAAAATCATTTATCTTAGCACTACATGCCAAAGATATTCAGTTATATCATCATTTAGAACTGAGGATGATGAAAAATATTTTTAAAAAAACGAATCCAGTGAGATAAAAGAACAAATATTAAGAATTCGTACTTTGTTTTATCTATGTTTAAAAACACCCCATAATATACCATAATGGAGTAAAATTTAAGAATAATGATCAAAACATGGATACAATCAAAGCTAGTAACAAAAATAGACATCTGAGACAAAGAAGAGAAAATTTTATTTTTCGGTAAATAGTGTCGTATTCATGAATAGTACCGTATACGTGAATAGTAACCCCGACACAAAAAGACAAGAATTTCACAAGAAAAATCTTACCAATATTCTGGCATAATGATATTGAAAGAAATAATATCATTTTAAAAAGAAATAACATCCCTTACCTCAAAAGAATAGTACTTCTAGCTAAAATATCAGATGTAACGCTGAAAGGAACTTGCATCGTATAGCAATACTCAAAGTTTCAAAATACTCACAAAATACGCTCGATAATATATAGAGAGAGAAATCTTTAGTTTCTGGTGTGATTTTCAATTCTAACATAAGCATCCTATTTATAGGAAATTGCTTAGAATATCAAAGTAGAAAATTTAATAAAATAATAATATTTCTTAAAATTTTCCTACGCACACCAAAGAAAACTGAATTCAGCTCATTTACCACATATGTGGGGCCCACCAAAATGAATAAAATGTTTTTCTTTTAAAAATATTTAAAACTTCAAAAATTAATTATTCTGGAACTTCAATATTTCATAATAAATAGCTATTTTATCAAAAAATTCGAATCTTATGTCCATTCAATAGGAAAATCAATTCTTTACAACTTTGTAAGTTTAAGTTTTTCCAAATTCTAAGCAGAAATTGACCGAAATCCACATACGAACGATTTTGCAGGCTATAATCAAATTTCAGTCAAGAAATGGGGCCCACAAACATGTTTAACATGTTTTAAACATTTTTTGTTACAAAAATACTCTTCCTCCTCATTTATTCATATATCACACATTTATTGTAAAATATCACCATTATTATTATATTATTACAATATAATAATATATTTAAATGAATTATTTTATCAGAAAAGATAAAATATCAATTTTCAACAATTGTCACATTAAAAAATTTTCTCCATCTATATCTACATAAGATGAATATTTTTCTTATCATATAAATCAATAATTAATTATTCACAAATAATATTACAGAATCATAATACTGACAACCAGGCCGTTCCTAGGAAAGAGGAGGCTTTCCAATAAGGATTTCTCCTTACTGGCTCGCAATTAGGTGACTAAACATCTCCTTAGAGAAAACTTTCTAGACATTGCCAATAATATTATCTAATTATAATATTCAAATAATATGAATTATTGATCTGATAATGGAAAATACTGTGTAGTGACAATTATTGAAATAACAATAATATAAAATATCAACGTAGCAATTATTGAATCAATAAAATAAAATATTAAACATTAATTACTGTAACAATCATTGAGTAGTGCCTTCTTACGTAAGAATCAATAATCGGTGCAATACCGCGTAATACTGTGTTTTAACTACCGTGTATTCCAACAGTATTAACGGTAACAACTAGGCCGTTATTTATAAAAACTTATACTTGTTGTTTTCTTCATCCAATCGGTTTCCGTTATGGGGCCCACACAAGGCTGCGCCGTCGTACAAATATTCCCCGACAGTAAGAATATTCCACGACCAAACGAATATTCCCCGACAACAATGAATATTTTATAACCACTTGCTTATTTAAGATATTTGCGCATTTTACCCTTAACTAACCACATTAATCAAATCAACCCTTACTATTTCAAAATAATAAATAGAGGAAATTTAATTTCATTTAATAATAAATTGGGGTCTTACAATCTCGGCCATTTAGTGATAGCCTCAACCTTCACAAGATCCACCTTAATACCCTCAACAGAAATAACGTGGCCCAAAAATGTAACCTGCTCCTACCAAAACTCGCATTTAGAGAATTTAGCATTTAGTTTATCTTTCTACAAAATCCCCAACACTGTGCGAAGATGCTCCTCATGCTCTTCCTTAGACTTGGAGTAAACCAAAATGTCATCAATAAAGACAATAACAAATTGGTCCAAATACTCCCTAAACACCCGATTCATCAAATCCATAAACACCGTTGGAGCGTTAGTCAACCCGAATGGCATCACCAGAAACTCGTAATGCCCATATCGAGTACAAAAAGTTATCTTAGGGATATCTTCATCCCTAACACTCGACTGATGATAGCTCGACCTCAATTCTATCTTCGAAAAATATTTTGCCCCTTGAAGTTGGTCAAACAAATCATCAATCCTCGACAATGGATACTGATTCCTGATGGTAATCTTGTTCAACTCCATGTAGTCTATGCACAACCTTATAGACCCATCCTTCTTCTTCACAAACAAGACCGGAGCACCCCACGGCGAAACACTCGGGCGAATCACACCATGATCTAACAGCTCATGCAAATGTTCCTTCAACTCCTACAAATGTTCCATTAACTCCTGCAACTCCAACGGTGCCATTCGATACGGCGCTTAAGAGATAGGCTCTGAACCAGGAACAAGCTCAATAGCAAACTCCACTTTCTGCTGCGGTGGAAACTCCTCAGGAAACACATCAAAAAAGTCACGAATAATTGGAACATCCTGAATACGGGACTCACCCTTAGAGGTATCTTTCACAAACGCCAAATACCCCTCACAACCCTTTGCCACCAACTATCTAGCCTTCAAAGCTGAAATTAACTTCACTATTCTACTCGGCTGAGAACCCTGAAACAAGAATTCTGTAGACTTCACATCTCCAAATATAACTTTTTTCGCCTGATAATCGATAGTGGCATGGTGTTTATCCAACCAGTCCATCCCAAGAATAACATCGAAATCATGCATACTCATTGGAAGAAGATTAGCCCTATGAATCTTATCCCCAAAACTGAACACATACCCTCGATACAAATCAGAAATAACAACAGAAGTCCCGATCGGGGTAGCAATAGACATAATAGAATCTAAAGATTGAGATGGCACACCCAGGTGCCAAAAAAAGACTGAGCAACAGTGGAATGATTAGAACCTATATCAAATAAAATAGACTCCTCATAAATGCCAACTAAAAGAGTACCAGAAATAGTAACTGGTGCACCTGCCGCCTGGTTATACGTCAAGGAAAACACTTGACCACCCTAACGCTGACCTCCATTGCCACCATTATCACCACCTCCACCATTTCAATGTGGCCCGATAAAATCTCTAGCCATATGACCTATCTGTCCACACAAGAAGCATGCACCGGTGAGTCTGTGGCACTGCCTCCCTAGATGATTAGCCCCACAAGTAGCACAAGGAGCTATCATAATAAGATTTGGGTTACCCCCACCAGCTGGTCCTGGATAATGACCCTAAATCCATCCCTGCTGACGATTCTGCCACTGCTGACGATTTTGACCATGCCAAGGTAGCTGAAGCTAATAATTTTACCCTTGCTGAGGCATCTGCTAATAACACCTATTTTGATTCTGACCACGCCATTGCCCCTACTGGCCACCACGGTTCTTGTTTCATTGACCACCCTAATTTTTCCCATGCTGACCTAAAGTTTGATCCTGCTGGTCATCTCTGTCCCTCTTTCGACTCCCTCCCAGTTTAGAAGACCGAAAGTCATATCGCTCCATCTCAATATTTTTGGCCGCATTTGCCACAGCTGACACATCTTCAAACTTGGTGTTAATGAGATGCTGTCGATATCTATAATGAATCCTCCACTTGAATTTATTTGCTTGTTCTGCTGCGGTCCCTGCTGAAGTTCCCATAAATCCTGCCAACTTGGTGAACCTCGTCATAAAATCTGTGATGGACTCATCATCTTTCTATCGAATGGACAGATAGTCTCTACCATAGGCCTCTTTATCAGCAGCAGAAAAGTACTGCTGATAAAAGACCTCACAAAACTCTGCCCAGCTAAGTGCCTCAGCATAACCACCACCCTTTGTCACTTTTGTCGCTTTCCACCACCTCTGTGCATCCCCTACTAGCTTGTAAGCTACAAGTAACACTCTCTGATTATCCGAGCAACCCAACACTTTAAAAATCTTCTCTAGGTGGGCAATCTAATTCTCTGCCTCAATTGGAGTCGGAGCTGAACTTAATGACTGTGGTTTCTGCTTCTGAAACCTTTCCAACCATATATACATTGAAACCACGTGTTGAACATGACCATCCACATTCCCTTCCTCAACATTTGCATGTTAACCATTATTTCCCGGATTCTCTTGTTCAGGAATTTCTGATGGCGGCTGCTGCATTGCCTGTACAACCTGTGCCACCAACTGAGGTAAAGCCTGATTCACCGTCTGATTCACCAAGGTAGCCAATTAAGCATTAATATGATCATTAGGTTGCTCACTGGACTGACCCTCACCTCTTCCCCTATTGTTAGCTCGCCTCCCAACAACTCTAGCGGATTTACGAGCCATCTAAGAAAAGATCACGAATATAAACAAAGTAAATTAGAGACAAATTTGAATATAGCTGATATGATAGCTGAACAAAAATCAAACGGAACAGAAACCTAACCCAAAAGTCTACCCATAACTCACAGGTAAAAACCTAAATAGGTTTTCTACAAAAAAGAACCTAAGCTATGATACCAACTTTGTAACACCCCCTTTCCGAAATAGAAAGAGAGGTTACTTAAAACACAACAAAACTAATGAATTCAATAGCAAGGCTCAAAGCCACAAAAGAATAGTCTTAGTATCTGATTAATACCACAAGTCAATGTACCATAAAAAAATATCAAAATGCCTGAAACCACAATCTAAAATAATTATTATAATTCCGAACAAACTAATATATCACAATATAAACATAATATATCTAAATCATTTGGATAAAAGGGAGCTATCGTCACACTTTCCCTTGATTCCCCTGATTACCTACCGGAAGAAAAACACAACATGAGTCAAATTCCCAGTACAGATATAGAATAAAAGAATAATAAAATGAAATAATTAATTCAATTAAATGAACTGAGCTGAACTGAAATGAAACAAATTAAAATGAAACAAACAAAACAAAAAAAATGAAATAATAGGCTAAACCAAATGGTTGGGTGTTATTTCATACCGAGCTCAGAACAAAACTGAAATATAACTTGCCACACAGGCAAGTTAAATAATATCACACAGGCAAATCAAATAATTCCACACATGCAAGTTACACACATTGGATCGCGAATCGAAATGTATGTAAAATCAGAAGGTGTGTTTGACACAAACATCATCATTCCGTAGAACAGAACAGAACAGAAAACTAGGGTCGACCCATACGCCTACCACAATAAAACTCCAAATGGCCAACTCCCACTAGAGTGCAAAACGGAGACACCGTGGACTGATCACACCGGTACGGAAGGTGTCATGCCTCGGTGCTAAAAGGACATGCCTGTGATACCCCCACAAGTGGTTATAGCTCAGGTATACCCTACGGTATTCTAACAAACATACTATGTCACAAAACATGTGACACAATATCAACACAAGGGGGTTCTAACGTGTACATGTTAAATCGAATGAATCATCAACACAAGTCTCTAAAAATATACTAACATGAACATCACTACGAAAAATCGAAATAAATTTAAAACATGATAAACGAGTTCAAAGAGTACAAGATATGATATTCTAAAGATCAAAATAAACTATCATATGAACTTCACTATGATCAAGGTATCAAGAAAATATTCGAAATCAAAACGAGAAGCAAAATGAACAAACTAAAATTTAAGAGTAACACTGAATGAGTACGGAATCCGTACCTGGATTAAGCAATGTAATACCCAAAATTATTATCCCAATATAGTTCGTTAAATTCCTTCCGTTCGAACTACTTAAACAAAATAATAATAAATGTACACTTCTAAATATATATATATATATATATATATATATATATATATATATATATATATATATATTACCATTAATCATTTAATTATTAATACAATTAAATTTATTAGCAGACAAATTTTATTACTATCATCAACAGAATGAATTAGTTCATTATGCAAAATTTCCAGCATAACTTTTATAATCTTAACATTAAATTTAATTACTTATCTAAATATTATACAAATACATGTATACTAATTAAATCACTTCCATTAGTCTTCTGTGATTCCATTTAGTAATATAATTAAGCCTCCGTTCCCATTGATCATGATTATGCATCAAACATTATATGTATATGTTATATATTAGCTAACAAACAACACATAACTTATTATATATAGCAATTAAACAACTCTTGCAAATATGAAGTCACTTTCAATATTTTCATTATTTTAGTCGGACAATTCCCTCCCTAATTGATACTTATTAGATTATTAGACATATAATTGCAGAACTCTTTTATAACTGATTCGGAAAAATTCTTCATAGTTATCTTACATGTACTTACATATTTATATTACTTAATATTCATCAATCATTATACAAATACTCAAGGAAAATATACTATAAGAGTGATTCTCAAACCATAATATACTAACCTGAATTGATTCCCACTATTGATGGTTAATTCCTCTTCTGTCTTGAGTCGTCGCCTCTCTCTTCCTCTCTTTTCCCTCGGTTCGTATAATGGAAGTAAAATCAGGTTTAATTATTTATTCACTTAAAAATATATTTTATTAAATAATATATTTATTAACTCTCCAAATTTTAATAGGATTTTAAAATTACATAATTATCAATTAGACCTACTTAGTTTAAAATCCAATTTTACCAATTTAATTTATCCATCACTTATTAATATTTATTAGCCACATAAATTAAATAACTAGTTTGACCTAAATAAATGACAAAGTCCAATTAATATGTTTTAAAACAAAATAATTTTTATTATTTAATATTTATTTATTTATTATTATTTTTTTCCGAGTATTATAGATATATCTTATCATATCCATCTATACTCAAACTAATGAGAATACGATATATTTGTTATTTGTGGCAATGGTATAATAGTCTAAACGGTAAATTTTTATCTAATCTTTTAAATAATTATAGACAAAACAAACATAACACAAAATTATTTTAAGTTGTCTCGTGAATAATCTTGTCGATGTCGGGATTTTTACTGTCCTTTTTCTGTTCTTGTCTTTTGGTGTTCTCATGTTAAGTGAGATTTATTTGAAAAAACAAGTTGTGAAAAGGTCCGACATGTATATGTCGACGATTGGACTATAAGAGTCGCCAGTTGGTATTTTTAAATGGTTGCACCAACTCAACTGAGAAAAGGTTTGCACATTGACCACGCGATGTAACACTGCTAAACTGGTCTGTGAAACTGAGATTCATTAGGGTCCAGGGACTTGGTTATGCGGAGGGAAGGTGTTTGGCACCCCCCGACATCCGTGTTACCATGGTGGCCGCCAATTTTCAATTAAACTGTTATATGAATGTGTGTGTGGATCAATGTGCAATTATTTGGAAGTGTTGCTATGCCTTGTTTGCACCTATATACAAAGGGTTTGAATTTGTGTAAAAATTCAGTTTTAACAAGATATAGCAGTGATGTTTTGTAAAAGAGGTTTTTCAAACCTTTATGCTCAATAGTAATCGAGGCCTTTGATACTTCTATTTTATTAAGTGTTCAGCTTAATTACTTTTATTTTTGAGATGTGAAGCGTCTTTGAGAAAAATAATATACATAGCAGTGCCAAACTCCTTGTGGGCATGAGAGCCATCTAAGGAAATTCAAACACCGTGAATAATGTACAAGCTATTTATTGCCCAAAATGTCCATCACGGGAACCGAATCTAGATTCAGGAGACTGAATATGTGATCACATGTTCCTAGAATCACATGATTGTATAAAAGCTATAAATATATATATATATATATATATATATATATATATATATATATATATATATATAGACTGTCAACCACCACGAAGCACCTCCATGGGGGAATGAAAATATAAATATATAAAAGCGGTAAATATATATAGAGAGACATGATCAACCACCACGAAGCACCTCTATGGTGGATTAAAAGTGTAAATAAAGCTATAAATATGATCAACCGCCATGAAGTAAACTCCAGGCGGGACGAAATGTGAATAAAGCAGTAAAAATGATCAACCGTCACGAAGTAAACTCTAAGCGGGACGAAATGTAAATAAAGCAATAAAAGGCCACAAAGTAAACTCCAGGACTGATAGAAATGTAAATATATATATATATATATTTAAATATATATATTTATATATATATAAGTATATATATATATATATATATATATATAAGCAGTAAACGCTCCGGATATAAAATCCAGGCTCATCGAACAGAGTCTAAAAACAATTTATATATATATATATATAAGTAATAAACACTCTGGATATAAATCCAGGCTCATCGAATAGAGTTCGACCACAATTTATATATAAGTATTATATATAAGCAATAAATGCTCCGGACGTGAGTCCATGCTCAATCGAGATATAACTCGATAATGTTAGTCCATATATATAAATATATATATATATATATATAATGAAATAAAAAGCCACGGACCGAAGTTCGGGCATACACACTCAACACGACTCTCAACGTGAAGAACAGTGTGTGCAAAATATGGAGAAAAAGCTTTGAAAGGTGTAAGAAGGCTTACAGTGGACTGCCAAAGAAGACTTCTAAAGCTTTAAATGGATGAACACTCGGTTTCCACCGGTAAAAATATAGCAATATATGAGCTCACAAGTGTTTAAAATTAGAAAGCACTAAGTTTATAGTGTGTATAGAGCAAATTGGATAGGGCTTCCTCGTCATTTTCTCTTACAAAATGACCACCCCAAGCCCTCTATTTATAGAGGGGGGAGTCGCAGGTGCACCTGCAGCTGTACGGGGTGCCCCAGGCTCCGCAGGTCCTGCCGTCTCGAAGTACGTGCACACATGCAATATGTTGTCTGTTTGAACTTTCAGAACTTCAATCCGGGCCTCTGATTGAGGTTTATAAGACCTTTTACAGAGTGTTGTTGTCGAGTGCTACACAAATGACATGGGATTAGAGGTTGTGCGAAGTCAGGAAGATGGGACCATGCCCTTGGTCTTTAAGTCTTCAAATTCTACCCGATGTGCTGTCTTGTGTAGTAGTTGTGAGACCCCGAATTTTATGAAATGAAAGTATTCAATTTTTATAATTATTATTCTATTTAGTAAATGATTAGATTGATAAAATTAAAGTAATACGCGTGGTTGCACAGTGGCACACGGTATTGTACAGTATCTTTGATTATTGATGCTTACGTAAGAAATCACTCAGTTATACTCAATTATTGCTACAGTAATGGCTGCATCATATCTCTCATATTATTGATTCAATTATTATCACAGTATCATCTGCATAATATGTTATATTATTAAATCAATAATTGAGACGAAAAAGTTATTCATATTATTATTTGCAATATTGACAATGTCTAGAAGTTCTGTCAAGGAGAGGTTTGGTCACCTAATTACGCGCCAATAAGGAGAAATCCTTATCGGAAAGTCCCCTCTTTCCTGGGAACGACCTGGTTGTTAAATATTGTGAATTGTAATATTAATGATGAATAAATTCGTGTTGATTAAAGATGAAATTGATAGTTCCATTATGTGAGAATTATTAGTGTTAGTGGAAATCGACATTTATTTCGATAATAATTGATGTCTGGAGGTTATATTGACCAATCGGGTAATTAACCAGATAAATGAGCAATTAATTACTATTAATTCATATGCTTATAACTATGTGTTCACATGTGTGTATTATTGATTCACATGCATGTACTATTAGGGGTGGTGGTGCAAGATTGATAATACTTGCATGACTAAATTAAAAATGGAGGTATAGATGAAAGTACTATACTGTAATTATTTTATTCACATGTATAGAACTATTGATTCATATGATTGTATTATTGATTCACATGATATACTATTAGGGGAGGTGGTGCAAGTTTGATAATACTTGCAAGACTAAATTAAAAATAAAGGAAAAGATGAAGGTATTATACTGTAATATTTTGAGCCCCAAAACGTTCAATTATCGAAACTATATTTTCCTATAAATAGAAGCTCATTCTTCCTTTATTCTCACCAATTCACTAAGACTCACAAGAGCAATTATAGAGAGAGAAGCTATGGGGAGAAAGAAAAAGAGTAGTCTGTTACTTCACTACTCTAGTATCCAGTCTTCTTCTGAGGTAAGGGGTATTATTTATTTCATATCCTGAAGAGCTATTATTTTTCGTATTCGTATGAATATTATTTTCATTCAATATGACCGTGGCGCAGTACGAAGCTAAGTTTGTCGAGTTGTCTCGGTTTTCGTCCCACTTGGTTGATAATGAGGAGAGAATGACGCAGATGTTTATAAGAGGTTTGAAACCCGATATATGTCAATATCTCATTTCTAACAAACTTTGTTTATATTCAGATGTAGTGAATAGGGCTCAATTATTGGAGCGCGATAATGAGCCAGCCAAACCAAAAGGTAACGACCAATAACACGATAATAATCGTACCGGTGGCAACGGCCATCAGAACAATGATAACCATCGTGGGGGAAATTATCATGGCAAGAATGATAACCACTCCGGTGGTAATCATGACCAAGTTAATAGAAGTGGAAATTTCAAGAAGAGAAGGTTCAATAATGATGGAAAGACAGCAGCACCAGCACCCATTTTAAAGGAAGGAGAACTACCGTCGGTCGTATGTTTTAAATGTGGAGGGGAGGGACATATCAGTCTAAATTGCGTGATGCAGTCCAAAACATGTTAAAATTGTGAAAAAGAAGGTCACCTAGCCCGATTTTGTCGTGCACCAAAGTAAAGTCTAACTGGGACGGTGGCACCAAAGGCAGATACGGACAAAACAAAGTCGGTGGTTTCAGAAGAGCATTTTTTTTGACTTCTCAAAAAGAGAGTAACTCGAACGAAGTTAGCATAGGTTAGTTAATTATAAATTCTTGCAAAGTCTATAACTTATTAGATGCCGATTCTACCCATTCTTTCATCTCTCTTGCTTGCGCTCAACATTTTAATTTGTCCCTAGAGAAGTTAGACTTTGACTTATTGGTTGAAACTTCATTAGTAGAAACCTTCGTTACCTCCACTATTTATAAATCTTGTTGATTCAAATTGAAACTTTCACGTTACCTGTCGATCTTATCTCTATGAAAATAATTGTCTTTGATGTGATTTCAGGAATCAATTGGTTAACTAATCATCATGCTTTTCAAAAGGTTGTTAGCTTTCATATTCCTAACCAACCTGTTATGCGAATTCAAGAAAACCACTAAAGTCAATCATTGTCACATCAAGTCATAAGTAAACAGCCCCGATCTTTTCGTTGTTGACTTCCTTGTGTGGAATGCACCGAAGCCAAACTTTTTGTAGGGGACGTCGTGAATAAAGGTGGCAAGTTGATAGGTATCAATGTGATTTACTATCCAAGTCTTGGATGAGAGTCACAGTTTTGAATGATATTTCTATTGTTAATAAATTTCGTGACATATTCTTGAATACTTCTTAGCCTACCCCTAGAGTGTGAAATCGAATTTTGTATTGACCCCAGTACAAAACCCATTTTTAAAACCCTTAAGTATTTCTTCACCCAAAACGAACATATCATACGCCAAGAACGTTGGCTCGAGCTGTTGAATATTACGATTATACCATTCAATATCATCGTGGAAAAGCGAACGTGGTAGCTGACATGTTGAGTAGAAGATCGTATGCGTTTATGAGTGCGATATTCTTAACACAAAGACCCCTTTCATACGACTTACAAATGATGAAGATAGAGTTAAAGACTCTAGGGACCCACATGGTGATATCAAATATACGAGTAGAATCGACTTTAATCGATAAAGTTAAAAGCTGTTCAAGCTACAGACGCGGAGCTGATGAATGTGAAGAAGAAGGTTCAAGAAGGTGTTATCTCAACCATCAATTTAATTGGCCCATTTGAAATCCTCGATCGAGTAGGAACTATGGCCTATAGAATAACTTTACCGCCAAGTATGTTGCGTGTTCATAACGTTTTTCACGTATCGATGTTACGTAAATATGTGGATGACCCGAACCACATTATTGAATTAGAACTAGACGAGATAGCATAAGATTTAACGTATGATGAGATACGTGTTAAAATCTTGGATAAGAAGGATCATATTCTACACTCAAATGTTATACCTCAAGAGTTGGAATATGAAGTGAAGTCAAGGTATCCTCACCTATTCGGCATACCAGGTACGTACGTAAATTTTGAGGGTGAAATTTCATAAGGAGGGGAGATTGTAAAACCCCGAATTTTATGAAATAAAAGTATTCAATTTTCTTATAATTATTATTTTATTTTGTAAATGGTTAAATTGATAAAAGGTTAAAGTTAAGGGTGATATGTGAAATTTTTTGCAAAGTATGCAAGTTGTTATAAAATATTCGATTGGTCGGGGAATATTCGTTTTAACAGAGAATATTCGTACGACGGAACAATTATTGGTGGATCCCACAATAGAAGTATTGTCGTAGTTAGAAAATGACAGAATTATCTTTTTATAACGGCGAAAATGTTACCGTTAAAACTGTTGAATTACTCGGTAGTAAAAGTATAGTAATACGCGTGGTTGCATAGTAGCACACGGTATTGATTATTGATGCTTACGTAAGAAGTAACTCAGTTATACTCAATTATTGCTATAGTAATTGCTGCATCATATCTCCCATATTATTGATTCAATTATTGTCACAGTATCATCTGCATAATATGTTATATTATTAAATCAATAATTTAGATGACAAAGTTATTCATATTATTATTTGCAATATTGACAATATCTAGAAGTTCTGTCAAGGAGAGGTTTGGTCACCTAATTTCGCGCCAATAAGGAGAAATCCTTATCGAAAAGCCCCCTCTTTCCTGGGAATGACCTGGTTGTTAAATATTATGAATTGTAATATTAATGATGAATAAGTTCGGATTGGTTAAAGATAAAATTGATATTTCCATTGTGTTGGAATTATTAGTGTTAGTGAAAATCGACATTTAATTCAATAATAATTGATGTATATAGGTTATATTGACCAATCGGGTAATTAACCAGATAAATAAGCAATTAATTACTATTAATTCACATACTTATAACTATGTGCTCACATGTGTGTACTATTGATTCACATGATTTACTATTAGGGGAGTTGGTGCAAGATTGATAATACTTGCATGACTAAATTAAAAATGGAGGTATAGATGAAGGTACTATACTATAATTAACTTTTTCACATGTTTGGAACTATTGAGTCACATAATTTACTATTGATTCACATGATTTACTATTAGGGGAGGTGGTGCAAGTTTGATAATACTTGGATGACTAAATTAAAAATGAAGAAAAAGAGAAAGGTATTATACTGTAATATTTTGAGCCCCAAAATGTACAATTATCGAAACTATATTTTTCTATAAATAGAAGCTCATTCTTCCTTCATTTATCACCAATTCACTAAAGCTATAGAGAAATTATTATAGAGAGAAATTATAGAGAGAAAGGAGAAGAGAAGTCTGCTACCACACTATTCCAGTTTTCTTCTAAAGTAAGGGGTATTATTCTTTTGTATTCATGAAGAGAGTTATTTTCTTTCACTACTCGTAAGGGTTGTTATTCCATTCCTTATTATTATGTTAGAATAACATGTCTATGCGAAGTACAGTATACATGGTAAAATTCTTCTGTTATTCCATTCTTTATTATTCTGTTGGAATAACCTGTCTGTGCGGTCTATCGCATGCCTGGTGAATTCTGTTGTTATTCCATTCTTTATTATTCTGTTAGAATAACCTGTCTACGCGGACTACCGCATGCATGGTGAATTTTTCTATTATTCCATTCTTTATTATTCTGTTTGAATTACCTGTCTATGTGGATTACCGCATGCATGGTGAATGATCCTTTGTATTCATTCCTTATTAAATTGTGGAAATGATCTGTCTATGTGGATTACCGCATAGCGGGTGAAAATCCATTTGCAGTTTCGTATATTATATTATACTCGTCTGAGATATCATTTCTTTTGTACTCGTCATGGAATATCATTTTCTTTGGTATTTTTTTACAAGTTACTATTCACAGGTTACTATTCACCCGATTACTATTCTCTCTAGTATTATTCTCTCGGGTATTCGGGACACTTTTCGTACAGGAGTACTATTCACGAGTTACTATTCACCTGATTACTATTCACTCTAGTATCATTCACTCGGGTATTCGGGACACTTATTGTATCGGGGTACTATTCACGGGGTATTATTCCCGAAGTACTATTCACGTGGTATTATTCCCGAAGTACTATTCACGGGGTACTATTCACCCGAAAAATATATTTCTTTTCTGTCCAAATTATTTTTGGTACATGAATATTATTCTTGAATTTTACTCTACAAAGCAGTATCATGTTGACAATTTGGACGTTATTAATTTCTAGATAAATTAAATTATAAATCTTTAAAATTTATCCTTGAACTTGTTTTATTGAATTATTATGTCATTGTCATCATCCTCATACTTATATTGTGATTAAAGTCATCTTTGGCTTACGTGCGTAGATGGACTTGGTATGATTATGACCAGGGATTATTCGGTATAATCATGACCGTAATGTGATGAATGATGTGGTAAAAGTCCTCATTGGCTTGTAGTTCATTGATGGACAGTTGTTGGTATGATTATGATCAGGGATTATTCGGTATAATCATGACCATTGATGATTACATGAATATCCTTGGCCCGTAGTGCAGGGATGATTCGATGATGTGGTTTATTTATTAAGCTGAGTCTCAGCGATAAAGTTGATAAAAAACTTTTTAAATCATAGAAAATAGTAGATTTTATGCTCTACTTGACTCTTCTAATAGATTGCTTATTCCGCTGCAGTTGTTTATCTAAAACTTGTTGTCTACTGTATTCAATCAGTTGTTATACTATTGAAGGCTAAGTATAATTTATTCTGCATTATCTTAGTTATAATATTTCTTACTGGGCTAGTTGAGTTCACCCTTTCTTTCATTGTTTTCTTCAGGAAATGAGAATATAGTTGGGACGAGTTGGGGAACGGATTGACGGTTCAGATGGTTGTTTTAGTAGTCCTCATTATTGTGTAAAATAGTGTGATAATAATTATAATGAGGACTCCATTGAGAGTGGATATTGTCTAGAAGGCAATATTCTTATTTAAACTCTGAACTATGTTTTGTCATATTTTATATGACAGTTGTATAATTAAGTTTGTATTTGATTTATGTACCATGTATCTGGTGACTCAAGATGGGTTGTATACCTGTTTTGGGGCGTCACAGTTGGTATCAAAGCTTAGGGATATGATCCCTAGCTGAGATGTAAGACAAGAACTAGGAGGGGAGAGACGGAGAATTTCTTCACTAGTATGACCTACCTAAGTTTATTTGGTATTTGATTGGTCGGTCAGAGTATAGGGATAATATGTGATATGTTAATTAACCCTTGTTTAGTGATAGTCTTTAAAAATGGCATCTGAAAATGTTGAGATCAGCAATGAAGCATATGAGACCGTTGAGTCACCAACGATCAATACCCAGGATAATGTGCAACAGGAAGACAATAATCCTCAGATAAATAACAACACCGATCAAATGATGAACGATGGGATTTTCAGAGGCTTTATGTAATTCTTGCAACATCAGGTAAGAGAGACTCCTGTTCAAAATACAGGTAAAAATAATGGCAACCCACGACTGGTCACTATTAAGAAGTTCAAGGAGCTGGGACCGCCGGAGTTTTTGGGAAAGCTAGAACCACTTAAGGCGGAGACGTGGTTAAAGCAGATCACCAAGATATTTGATATCTTAGGATGCTCAAAGGAGCAAAAGGTTCCCTTCACCACCTTTATGTTACGAGTAGAGGCAGATTACTGGTGGGAATCTGTAAAGCATACTCAACCTGTCGCACTGAAGATGTCTTGGAAGAAGTTCCAAGAACTGTTCAACGACAAGTAATTTCCTGAAAGTATTTATCACGTGAAGGAGGTAGAGTTCATTAAGCTTGAGAAAAACAACATGACTGTGGCGCAGTACGAAGCTAAGTTTGCCGAGTTATCTCAGTTTGCGTCCCACTTGGTTGATAATGAGGAGAGAATGACGCGGATGTTTCTAAGAGGTTTAAAACCCGATATACGTCAATACCTCATTTCTCACAAACTTTGTTTATATTCAGATGTAGTGAATATGGCTTCAGTTATTGGAGCGCGATAATGATCCAGCCAAACCAAAAGGTAACGGCCAACAACACGATAATAATCGTACTGGTGGCAACGACCATCGGAACAATGATAACCATCGTGGGGGAAATTATCATGCCAAGAATGGTAACCACTTCGGTGGTAATCATAGCTAAGATAATAGAAGTGGAAATTTCAAGAAGAGAATGTTCAATAATGATGGAAAGACAGCAGCACCATCACCCGTTTCAAAGGAAGGAGGACGACCGCCGGTCGTATGTTTTAAATGCGGAGGGGAGGGACATATCAGTCCAAATTGCGCGATGCAGTCCAAAGCATATTACAATTATGGAAAAGAAAGTCACCTAGCCTGATTTTATCGTGCACCAAAGTCAAGTCCAGCTGGGACGGTGGCACCAAAGGCGGATACGGACAAAACATAGTCGGTGGTTTCAGGAAGAGCATTTTTTGTGACTTCTCAAAAAGCGAGTAACCCAAAGAAAGTTAGCACAGGTTAGTTAATTATAAATACTTGCAAATTCTATACCTTATTAGATACCGATTCTACCCATTCTTTTATCTCTCTTTCTTACGCTCAACATTTAAATTTGACCCCAGAGAAGTTAGACTTTGACTTATTGGTTGAAACTTCGTTAGTAGAAACCTTCGTTACCTCCATTGTTTATAAATTTTGTTGATTCAAATTGACACTTTCACGTTACCTGTCAATCTTATCTCTTTAAAAATAATTGCCTTTGATGTGATTTTAGGAATCGATTGGTTAACTACTCATCATGCTTTTCGTAAGGTTGTTAGCTTTCATATTCCTAACCAACCTGTTATGCGAATTTAAGCAAACCACTAAAGTTAATCATTGTCATATCAAGCCATAAGTAAAGAGCCCCGATCCTTTCGTTGTTGACTTCATTGTGTGGAATGCACTAAAGCCAAACTTTTCGCAGGGGACGTCGTGAATAACGGTGGCAAGTTGATAGGTATCAATGTGACATAGTATCCATGTCTTGGATGAGAGTCACAGTTTTGAATGATATTTCTATTGTTAATAAATTTCCTGACGTATTCTTGAAGACTTCTTAGCCTACCCCTAGAGCGTGAAATCGAATTTTGTATTGACCCCAGTACAAAACCCATTTCTAAAAACCTTAATTATTTCTTCACCCAAAACGAACGTATCATGCTCCAAGAATGTTGGCTCGAGCTGTTGAAGATTACGATTATACCATTCAATATCATCGTGGAAAAGTGAACGTGGTAGCTGACGCGTTGACTAGAAGATCATATGCGTTTACGAGTGCGATATTGTTAACACAAAGACCCGTTTCGTGCGACTTAAAAATGATGAAGATAGAGTTATAGACTCTAGGGATCCACATGGTGATATCAAATATACGAGTAGAATTGACTTTAATCGATAAAGTTAAAAATAGTTCAAGCTACAGACACGGAGCTGATGAATGTGAAGAAGAAGGTTCAAGAAAGTGTTATCTCAACCCTCGATTTAATTGGCCCATTTGAAATCCTCGATTGAGTAGAAACTGTGGCCTATAGACTTGCTTTACCGCCAATTATGTTGCCTGTTCATAACCTTTTTCACGTATCGATGTTACGTAAATATGTGGATGATCCGAACCACATTATTGAATTAGAACTAGACGAGATAGCAGAAGATTTAACGTATGATGAGATACGTGTTAAAATCTTAGATAAGAAATGTAAGACCCCGAATTATATGAAATAAAAGTATTCCATTTTTCTTATAATTACAATCCAATAAATGATTAAATTGATAAAAGATTAAAGTTAAGGATGATATATGAATTTTTTTCAAAATAGACAAGTGGTTATAAAATATTCATTGTTGTCGGGGAATATTCGTTTGGTCGTGAAATATTCTTTCTTTCGGAGAATATTCGGACGACGGCGCAGCCATTTGTGGGCCCCATAATAGAATAACTGTCGGATGAAGAAAACGACAAAATTAAGTTTTTATAAATAACGACATAATTTTTACCGTTAACACTGTTGGATAATTAGTGGTTAAAATACAGTAATACGCGTGGTTGTACAGTAGCACACAGTATTACACAGTATTTTTGAATTATTGATTCTTACGTAAGAAGGCACTACTCAATAATTGTTACAGTAATTACTAATTAATATTTTATTTTATTGATTCAATAATTGATGCGTTGATATTTTATATTATTGTTGTTTCAATAATTATCACTGCACAATATTTCTCATTATCTGATCAATAATTCGTATTATTTGAATAATATTATTAGATAGCATTATTGGCAATGTCTAGAAAGTTCTGTCAAGGAGAGGTTTGATCACCTAATTGCGCGCCAGTAAGGAGAAATTCTTATTGGAAAGCCCCCTCTTTCCTGGGAACGGCCTGGTTGTCATAATTGTGATTCTGTAATATTATTTGTGAATAATTAATTATTGATTTATATGATAATGAAATATTTATTTGATGTGGATATAGATGATGGATTTATTTATGTGGTTATAAATGAAGGAATTAACGTTGAGGTGTTTTATCAGTATTTTATCGGATTGGATGTATTAAAAACTCAAATCGGTGTTCTTAAAGCTTTACTACGTGAGTTATAATTTTAATATAATCGTTGGATCGTTGTAATTTTTGGATATGTTATATATACATATATAAGTTGAGTATATGTCCACAAATTTTGAACCGTTAAAAATTAACGTATGATTCGTTATGAATTTTAAAAGGTGTTGAAACGATGTTTAAAATCATCTGTTTATGGATTTCGGATATTTTATGTTTGGAATTTGGAAAAACTTAAACTTTCAAAGTTATAGATAATTAAATTTCCTATGGAAACTCGCGAGTTTCGAATTTTTCTGATAACCGGGATATTTTCTATGAATTGTTGAAGTTTCGAAAAATAAAATAATTTTTATTAAATTTATGGGGGGACCCACTTTTGGTTTTTCAAACACATGGGCTGCTGGAAATTTTTCCAAGGTGGTGGCTGGTCATGGTCTATATAGCATGCGTAGGAAATTTTGATTAATAATAATATTATTTTATTATTTAGTCTCCTTTGGCGTTCTAGCATTTTTCTATAAATAGAAGCTTAAGTTGGAATTGAAAAACACACCAGAAACAAGTTTTCTTTCTCTCTATATTATCAAGCATATTTTTGAGAGTATTTAGATACTTTGAGAGTTGCTATTTAGTAAAAGTTTCCTCCGGTTTTTCATCTGAAGTACTGCTCTCTTGAGATAAGGGATTTTAAGGGTTATTATGTTTTTCAGTTCGTACTTCTTCCGTCCTTCAGAAAATTCTGGAAAAATTTGAAATGATATTTTGATGAGTTTTATAGATTGTTTCCAAAAATGATAATTTTTGGATGTATAGATTAAGAGTTATGAATTTTACGGGAAAAGACTATTTTAAAAGTAACTGCTTATAACTCCTTCTGGTTAACTCCAAAATTGATAAAAATTTTATTGGGAGTACATCTATATAATATCAGTGTACTCTGTAAATTTTGGAATTTTTAGATAAAAATACAATTTATGATAAATATCTAAATATTCGGTGTTTTTGGCCATATGAAAAATAGTAAATGACATTTAAAAATTCTGATAAAAATATATGTTCAATATGAGGACTATATTCTGCTAAATCTCAGAAAAGAAATATTTTTGGAACTGATTTGGTATTTTTCATGAAAATGGACTAGTTATGAGTAAATGAATTAAATGTGTTATGTGAAGTAAGAAAATTGGAAAATAGGATTTTATGGCTTGAAATCCTATATGAGGTATATTCAGATTTTTGATGAGAGTTTAGGTTATTGGTGAAGAAATCTTATGAGTTTGACATTTTAGGATGATTAAATGCATTATTTAGTAAAATATAAACAATTAAAATAAATTATTTATAAGCTTAAGAAATATTATTCTTTCAATATCATTATACCGAAATATTGTTATGGATTTTATTGTGAAATTTCTACCTTTTTGTGTCGGGTTTACTATTCATGAGTTATTATTCACGAGTTACTATCCATGAGTTACTATTCACGACAAAATTGATTTCTTTTTCTAACCAAATTATAGTTGAGTTATGAATATTACTCTTAAGATTAAAATTATATGTTGATCATATTATTTTTATTATCATATATAACATTTTTATAATCCTAACGATGATATTTCTCTTTGACTTGAGTGTAAAGTTGGGTAGATTTTTGGTATGATCATGACTATGGGTTCTCTTTGGCCAGTAGTGCAAAGTTGAATGGTTGACTGGTATGATCATGACCATTGAATTTATAATTGAATATCTTTAGCTTAAGTGCAAAGGTGAATTGATCAACATGGTTATAATTATTGTTTATATAAATTCTGAAATTATTATATATTTCTTTGAGATATTAATATATTTAGTCTGTGGTGCAAAGATGACATGTTTTTGAATATCTTTGGCCAGTAGTGCAAAGATAAACTGTTGATGAATATCTTTGGCCTGTAGTGCAAAGATTAATTGTTGAGGAATATCGTTGGCTCGTAGTGCAAAGATGACATGTTATTGAATATCTTTGGCCAGTAGTGCAAAGATGAACTGTTGATTAATATCTTTGGCCCGTAGTGCAAAGATAAATTTATTAGTATGATTATGAACAGAAAATGTGATTTGGTGTAACCATGATCTTTGATGTTTCAGGTAAATATAGGTGATAAAAATTATCTTCGTCCTGGATGAGAAGAAGAATTTAGAACTACAATTATGATTATGAATTATTCATATAATTATGAACCAGAATTATTGATTGATGTTATAGGGATAAAACATTGTTGGTGGATTTTTAACATGGAGAAGATAATAGACTTTATAGTTTATTTGACTCTTCTAATGGATTGCTCGTTCCGCTGCAACTATGGTTGAAATTTTTTATCATCTACCATATGTTCTAAATCTCTGATTTATTATTGATGAAGGCTATTGATAATTTAATTATCTTTAGTCATGATATTCTTTACTGAGCTAGTTGTGTTCACCCTTTTGTTTTACAATTCCTTTCAGGTAATAAGAGTGTAGCTGGGTCGAGCGAGGGTAACAGGAGAATAGAACGGTGGTCTCTAGCTGTGGAGTTCTCCCTAAACAGTATAGACAAGTGTGTTGTATACATCTTTTAGTAGTTATATTTGGTGAATCATATAGGGAGAGGCGAACCCAACGTTGGAAGGGTGTTTTGCCACTTTCATACAAGATGTCTAATGACATACAACCTCGTGTCATCATAATACAGGGTTGTGCTCATCCACTTGCTGAATATATTTACGAGCACTACCTATATAATCTTTGTGTTTGTTTGAAGTATAATTCTCAATTTGAGACAGTGGAGATAATGATAAATCAAGAGAAGACTCACCATTGGGAAGAATATGATAGTAATCTTCTCGTTTTTCTTTGGAGTATATTGGGTCAACCAAGGATAATTCTGTGGCCATATGATATCTATCATAACCTAAAAGCATGGCCTCACATGTATGAAGGTTTTCTTGAGCACTTCCCAAAGATTTTAGTTTCTAAAACAGTTTTTGACTATACCTTTATGTAAGGTGTCACTGTGAGGTGTTGTCCACGGTTGGGACATGTGTCACATTTGGTATATATTTGTATCCAAACTCACAGTATATGTGTTGTTGTATTTTGCACGATAATTGTTGTAATAAAGTTGTAGTTGTTTTCTGTACCATGTATTTGGCGACTCAGAATGGGTTGGATGGAATGGACCTATTTTGGGGTCATTACATTTGGTATCAGAGCTTAGGGATATGGTCTCTGGCGGAGATCGGGGAATAGGACTAGGAGGGGAGAGGTGAGTAAATCCTTCACTAGTGTGTCCTACCTAAGCTTAAATTGTTGGTATGGATATTATGTGATACGTTAATTTGCTTAATTAACCCTTATTTTATGGCAGTATTTGAGAATGACAGCTGAGAATGCTAACAATAGATTGAATGAGACTATGGGGATACCTCTAATCACTAACCATGATAATGTGATGTCAGACAAAGAAGGAATTAGAGATATCCATGTGGTGAGTGAAGAATTGATAGTTGCACCCGAGATAGTCACAGAGGTGACAGTTGAGAGTTAGGAAGAAGATGAAGAAGAGGTACTTGAAGAGAGTTTATTAGAGGTATTATATGATCAAAATGTAGAATTTCAAAATTGTATTCATGAGTTAGAAGAGCAGGCTGAAGAACGACAGGCGGTCGTGGAACAAAAGGATATAACAATTCAAGCTTGTGTTACCCGACATGTGATGCTTGAACAGAAGCATTCTTTGGCAAAGTATAAGATGATAAAGATGGAATCTGAGCTGAAAAAAGAAAAAACTGAACGAGTAAGAATGAGTGATGCATGGGTAAAAGCCACACGACACGTGAATATTGTGGAAAGAGATGTCCGATCTAAAAAGGCTAAAATAGATGACATGAATTTCTCTTTTTAGGAAAGCAATTGGGAGAACCCAACATCGAGTTTTGAATTACCCTGTACATAGCGGTCAACCTGAATTCGATATGGATCGAAGATTGATGATTCAGATCATGAAACAGGAGTACGACGAGGCAGTTGAGGGAGAAATTTGTCCTATAGAAAAATATATTCCAACGGTAGTGATGACGCCAAATGCTTCCCCAGACAAGTCAAAGCCGGGTAGTTTGAGGGATGGCGGTTGTCATGACTCCCCAACAAATGAGGAAACCAAATGAAGTTATCACGAGAAATGAGCAATTGACAAATCATGATGACCGTGGAGATAGAATCTGAAATGAAAGCAAGGTATTCTCAACTTTTTGAAATACCAGGTACGTAAATTTCGGGGACAAATTTCATAAGGAGGGGAGATTGTAAGGCCTCAAATTTTATGAAATAAAAGTATTCAATTTTTCTTATAATTACAATCCAGTAAATGATTAAATTGATAAAAGGTTAAAGTTAAGGGTGATATATGAATTTTTTTCAAAATACACAAGTGGGTATAAAATATTCATTGTTGTCGGGGAATATTCGTTTGGTCGTGGAATATTCTTTCTGTCGGAGAATATTCGTACGACGGCGCAGCCATTTGTGGGCCCCATAACAGAATAACCGTCGGATGAAGAAAACGAAAAAAATTAAGTTTTTATAAATAACGGCATAATTTTTACCGTTAACACTGTTGGATAATTGGTGGTTAAAATACAGTAATATGCGTGGTTGTACAGTAGCACACGGTATTACACAGTATTTTTGAATTATTAAATCTTACGTAAGAAGGCACTAATCAATAATTGTTACAGTAATTACTGTTCAATATTTTATTTTATTGATTCAATAATTGTTGCGTTGATATTTTATATTATTGTTGTTTCAATAATTATCACTGCACAATATTTCTCATTATCAGATCAATAATTCGTATTATTTGAATAATATTATTAGATAGCATTATTGGCAATGTCTAGAAAGTTCTATCAAGGAGAGGTTTGGTCACCTAATTGCGCGCTAGTAAGGAGAAATTCTTATTGGAAAGCCCCCTCTTTCCTGGGAACGGCCTGATTGTCATAATTGTGATTCTGTAATATTATTTGTGAATAATTAATTATTGATTTATATGATAATGAAATATTTATTTGATGTGGATATAGATGATGGATTTATCATTCACTCGGGTATTCGGGACACTTTTCTTGTCGGGGTACTATTTACGGGATACTATTCCCGAAGTACTATTCACGGGGTAATATTCGCCCAAAAAATATATTTTTTCTGTCCAAATTATTTTTGGTACATGAATATTATTCTTGAATATTACTCTACAAAGCAGTATCATGTTGGCAATTTGGACGTTATTGATTTCTGTATAAATTAAATTATAAATCTTTAAAATTTATCCTTGAACTTGTTTTATTGAATTATTATGTCATTGTCATCATCCTCATGCTTATATTATGATTAAAGTCATCTTTGACTTATGTGCATAGATGGACAAGGTATGATTATGACCAGGTATTATTCGGTATAATCATGACCGTAATGTAATGAATGATGTGGTAAAAGTCCTCATTGGCCTGTAGTTCATTGATGGACAATTGTTGATATGATTATGACTAGGGATTATTTGGTATAATCCTGACCATTGATGATTACATGAATATCCTAAGCCCGTAGTGCAGGGATGATTCGATGATGTAGTTTATTTATTAAGCTGAGTCTCAACGATAAAGTTGATGAAAAAATTTTAAATCATAGAAGATAGTAGATTTTATGCTCTACTTGACTCTTCTAATGGATTGCTTATTCCGCTGCAGTTGTTGATCAAAAACTTGTTGCCTATTGTATTATATCAGTTGTTATACTGTTGAAGGATAAGGATAATTTATTCTGTATTATCTTAGTCATAATATTTATTACTGGGCTAGTTGAGCTCGCCCTTTCTTTCATTGTTCTCTTCAGGAAATGAGAATATAGCTGGAACGAGTCGGGGAACAGATTGATGGTCTAGATGGTTGTTTTAGTAGTCCTCACTATTCTGTGAAATAGTGTGATAATAATTGTAATGAGGACTCAATTGAGAGTGGATATTGTCTAGAAGGCAATATTCTTGTTTAAACTCTTAGCTATGTTTTGTCGTATTTTACACGACAGTTGTATAATTAAGTTTGTATTTGATATATGTACCATGTATCTAGCGACTCAAAATGGGTGATGTTTACCTGTTTTGGGGGAGTCATATTAGTCATAATATTTCTTACTGGGCTAGTTGAGCTCACCCTTTTCTTTCACTGTTCTCTTCAGGAAATGAGAATATAGTTGGGACGAGTCGGGGAATTGAGTGATGGTCTGAGATGGTTGTTTTAGCAGTCCTCACTACTTTGTGTGATAATAAGTGTAATGAGGATTGTATTTGAGTTTTTAGACTGTCTATGAGACAATATTCATGTAAAAACTTAGCTATGTTTTGTATTATATATTACCCGATAATTGCATAAAAGAAGTTTGTATTTGATTTATGTAGTGTGTATTTGGTGACTCAAGATGGGTGATGTATACCTATTTTAGGGACGTTACAGTAGTCACACGGGATTGGAGCTATTTGGTTCTTGTAGGACACTGATGTGTAGAATGTATGTTGAAATGTGTTGAGACGGCGCACATGTGGGATTGAGGTGGCAAAATTATGATTTTGCCCCTCACCGGGCTTATCTCCGGTTTGGGCTAATATAGCAGTCGTTGCTCAGGGTTATCTATGAGATTGGGCTGCTGCAAGTGCTGAATGTCCTCAGGGTTATCTCTGAGGTGTTCCTAACCCCCCGGGGTTATCTCCAGGTTTGGACTGAGTGCCTCGGGGTTATCTCCGAGGTTAAAGTTGACTTCAAGGGTTGAAAGGAGCTTTTTCGGGGTTATCACTGGAAATGCACCTGCACTCCTCGGTGTTGTTTCCAAGGTTGGAACTAAAACTCCCTGTGTTTTTTCTAGGATTGGACATCCCGGGGTTATCTCCGAGATTGAAAAGTCTTCTCCGATGGGATTTCCGGAACTACAACTGCTTTGTCCTCCAGGGTTATCTCTAAAAGATGATTCTGCCCTCCTGTAATGTTAGTAACAGGAATGCAAAATTTTGAGTGTCTACAGATGCCTCTCTTTATCATATTCATGCAATGCAATGGCATGTATAGGATAAAGAATACTATACACTTGAAATGTGACAAGATAATCATGATGCGATGTACAACAGCATGATGCAAATGTATGATTCACGTGGTTTATTGGATTGTTCTCCAACGGAATGTGATTATTATTTGCTCCCACACTTTTCGATGGGGACTGAAGTTATCACTGACCACCCTGACAAACTGCTTGGACTTGTGATCCAAAGCTACCAGGAACTTTCAGGATGTTGACATTGGGGTTATCACCAAAGTCCTTAATCCTTAGTACAGACTTTACACAGAGGATGTATCTCTCATGTCCAAGAGACTTTGTGGGGATGCGTTTTTTCTGATGAAGTTGTGTATAAAATATTCCATCATCAGTCCTCCCCGATGAGGATGGTTCTTTCGGGTTTGTATCTTCAGGTCTTTCTGCTGCTCTGTCGGAGTTACTGCCAACAGTCTGTGTTGTTAGGGCTGCCTGACCCTCGCTGAAATGTACATCAACGGATTAGCTCCCTGCTGGGTAAAGCGTCAAGGATGCTTTATCTTCGTTAACATGTGCATCAACGGATGAGATCCTTGCTGGGAAATAACATCAAGGCTGTTTGACCTTCATTGACATGTGCATCAACGGATGAAATCTTCACTGGGGAGAAGTATTTTGGAGTTACGACCCCAAAACTGATGGCATTGGACCTTAGTGAGGTATTGTCGAGTATAGCTTGCAACTGTTGTGATCCTTGGTATAGTGAACCCTGTGTCTGGGCGAATACCAATGAGTGACATGTAGACCGACAGTTTGGTCTTTAAAAACCAGGATTTCAGGTTATTCCGCTCAATCGCGTAACATTTTTATTCCTGATTTGTCCTTTTCATCTTGCGAGATTTCCTTTGCAACTCCAACTGGACTGAGCCAGAGGGGTGGGTTCCACCTAGGGGAGCCGCAGGTACACCTACGGCCACCCGCAGGTGGTTTTAAGCTACATGTTGGTTTCATAATTCATTTCCAAGTTGCGCTACACAAGAAATCCGTGAGCTCTTCTTCAGATCTGCTGAGTTCGGGAGTCTTTCTGCAAATTTTGTCACCGTACAAGTGTTCTACACTGTCCTGGTAACGTATGCATGTCTTCTTTTCTAGTTTTTATCCATTGAAAAATGAATTATCACATAAAATGCTTCTAAACACATAGTAGTGAATATGCATGCCCATATGACATGATAAAAATTATTTAACATAGTAAATGTTAATATTTAACCATGCTAAACATAATGATGTAAAAAATTTTAACTTTTGAAACAGTCAAATTGGCACCTTTTTCTGCTATTTCTTATCCTATTTGAGGACAAATGAGCTAAGGTGAAAAATTAATCCTTGTAATTAGGCTATCCTTACGGATTATAACTTTAATATATGTATGCATATAGGATGTTTATGACTGTGAGCAGGTGTGCTACTGAATGGCCACCTAGTCATGCCTATGTGCATGTGGATAGTTTTGTTTACAAAGGAGACTGGCAAATTTTTTCCAAAATGTAGGCATTGGGTAATCATGCATTATTAACTCTACTGTAGGCTTATGTTAAAATAATGCATGCATACATGTAGTCATAAAATGCATTTTAAAAGAGCTCCAGGTTAGAGTTTACCACACCCTTTCTGAGGTGATTTGGGGACTTGTGTCCAGATATAGGGATCCGGATCAGCCGAGTAGTTCTCGCAGGACTACTTCAGGTGTGCGGAGGAGGGCTTCTGACGTGCCTCGACCCCGTTCAGTTAGACAGCCTCGCCGTCTAGCGGATGCGATGATACGTCCTGTCTGGGTTAGCGTACCAGATGTTGACGACGATGAGGATGATGTACCGGTTGCGGACCCTGCTCCTGCTGCTCATGTTCCCCGTAGGGATCTTTCAGGCATTAAGGCGATGAACCCAGAGCTGCTGGGTGATTTGAGTCGACACCCCTCAATTTACTTGCATGAAAACAAGGTACAAGCTGGATTTTGATCTTCCCTTCTTTCCTATTGATGAGGAGTAAAGGTTCTGATGTTGATCTACTTTGTAATAAAGGTTCCTGGCTTCACACAGTCTAGAGGGAACTAGTTCAACATTCACTCTATGTATCAGGCTCTGCATCCTGACTATCGATTGATTATGCATGGTTGGGGCTTTGAGGCGTTCTTTTTCATCCTCCCCCGTCGTTATCCCTGGGGTTATCTCAGGGCGTTTTCTGAGCGCTGGTTTCACCAGACTCAGTCTCTCTATTTGTTAGACTGTGAGGTGATGATAATGCTGATGGATTGGCGATTTATCACCGGTATGGAGTTTGGGGGGGCGCCAGTGCCATGTACGACGGATATTACCCCGAATGCCGTTTGATCCTTGGTAGGAGTCTCGACTGAGGCGCTCAAGGGTATGACATTCCATACAGGTCCTTTGAGCATAGATGCTATGAGCGGGTTATTGAGTGAGCCCATACCCGATGATGTGAGAGTCAGGGATCGTATTCTTCGACGATTGTTCTTGATAATCATTAGGGGCTGCTTCATAGTAGATAACTCTTCCACGGTATCATTCGTTTTGGTGAGCGCCACATGAGATGTGGACAGTATTGGAGAGTATGATTGGGGATCCTACACCTTCGCCTATTTTCTCAGGGGCATGCGCATGCGCTCGTAAGGTTTGACAGAGGCTTGGTTAGGATTTTACCCATTTTTGCTGGTGAGTATTTCTCTTTTGATTTCACATGTACAGGTTAAGAGTGTTGACTGATAGCTGATGTTTACCTTTGTGTTGGCAGTTCCGGGCCTATGAGAGGCTCTCATGTTTGCATCCTGTGAGTGTGCTAGGTTTGGAGACTTATCCACGAGGACGGCGATGACATCACTCCATATTGACGGAGGTTCCTGTAGCTGAGGGTTTCACCCATTGTCGTCTATAGTTGGAGTTATTGACAACTGATGTTATCACATGAATTCCCTATTATGGGGAACATTTATCCGTTGGGTTTGAGGATGGTTACCCGACTGGTGTCGAGTACGTGATATCCACCCGTAGGATTCCTCTCTTCACTGATGGAGGATGGAAGCTCTATTTAGGAGAGCATGCTATTAGGAGCACCACAGGGGAGATTCGTTCACCGATCTTGCCTCCTACCAGGCGTTATTGGCCTATTTCACAGTCACCCATCATTGATATCTCATTAATGGATGTTGACGGTTTTACACTATCAGAGGGTCCTTATACTCAGGAGATGTTCCAGCATTGGTGGTCCCCTCGTACCATCGGTGCCCAGACCAATGCCACTCAGTTTATGGGGATATGGTTCCTGGATCTGTGATGATGATGGATTAGATGGCCTGGGTCCGAGATTCGACTCATTTAACACAGATTAACAGTTTGACCCGGCAGTTGGACCGGGCACATTTATTTATTCGGTATTTGGACAGAGATCCTTCAGAGGCAGATACTTTTGATCCTTCCAACTCAGGTACTAGCCCCTCAGGTGACCCATACGGATTTATCGGTGTAGGCCTGATATCCCCGTTGATGCAGATATAGTGACTCAGGAGGAGTTACATCAGGTGGACATGATTGATTGTGATGCCCCCAAAATAGGTTCTATCCACCCAACCCATTCTGAGTCGCCAAATACATGGTACAGAAAACAACTACAACTTTATTAATATAATTGTCGTGCAAAATACGACAACACAAATACTGTGAGTTTAAATACAAATATTGTCTTCTAGACAATATCCACACTCAAATAAATCCTCATTACACTTATTGATACATTATATTACAAAATAGTGAGGACTACAACTGCCTTGGACCATCACTCCATACCCCGGCTAATTCCTGCTAAATCCTCACCTCTTGATAAGAAAAATAGAATAAAAAAGAAAAGGGTGAGCTCAACTAGCCCAATAAAGAATATTATGACTAAGATAATATACAACAAATTATCCTTAGTCTTCAACAGGGAAAAATCTGATAGAATATAATAGACAACTAGTTTTAGATCAACAACTGCAGCGGAAACAACAATTCATTATCCCTGTAACATCAATCAATATACAGCTTGAATCAAGTATTCATCTTTGCACTACGGGCCAAAGATATTCATTTGTATCATCAGTTGGTCATGTTCATCTTAACACCTGTTCATCTTTGCACTACAGGCCAAAGATATTCATCAGGTAATCATTTATCTTTGCACTACAGGCCAAAGATATTCATCAAGCTTCACCACTAAAGACTGAGGATGATGAAAAACATTTTAGAGAAAAGCGAATCCAGTGAGACAGAAGGACAAATATTACGGATTCATATTTCGGTTTATCCAAATTCAATAATACTCCA
Organism: Panax japonicus; assembly: GCA_020205505.1. NCBI lineage: Eukaryota > Viridiplantae > Streptophyta > Magnoliopsida > Apiales > Araliaceae > Panax > Panax japonicus. Next base: position 66,533,992 of record CM035093.1, read on the forward strand.
TAATAACCAATTCTAAAGTAGAATTCAAAAATAAAAATCAAAACATGGATACAATCAAAGATAGTAACCATAAAAGACATCTTGGACAAAAAGGAAAATTTTCATTTTTCGGTGAATAGTGTTGTATACGTGAATAGTAACCCCGACACAAAAGGGTAAAAATTCTACAATAAAATTCATATCAATATTTCGGTATAATAATATTGAAAGAATAACATCATTACGAAAAAAAATAGCATCCCTTACCTCAAAAGAACAATATGTCTGAATGGAATATCGGATATGATGCTGAAGGAAACTTACACTAAATAGTAACTCTCAAATTATCTAGATACTCACAAAAATACGCTCGATAATATAGAAAGAAAGAAAACTTGTTTCTGGTGTGATTTTCAATTCTAACCTAAGCACATATTTATAGGAAAATGCTAGCACGCCGAAGCAGACTTGACCTACAACCTGATGGCTTTATCTGCTACTATTCCCACCCACCACATTTAAAATAAAATTACAGTACATTTCTTCACCAACCATAGGTGGGGCCCACTCATTCTAGAATTTTCCACCAAAATGATAAATTTAGAAACTTCAATAATTTTTGAACCAGTCACCTCTTAAAATTCATAAAAAATCATACGTTCATTTTTAACGGTTCAAAATTTGTGGACATATACTCAACTTATATATGTATAACATATCCAAAAATCACAACGATCCAACGGTCAGATTAAAAATTATAACTCACGCAATATATCTCAAGAACACTAATTTTTCGAATTATGAGTCCTTCTGACCAGTTTCCTTTATTTATAACCACATAAAATAAATAAATCCATCATTTATATCCACATCAAATAAATATTTCCTTATCATATAAATCAATAAATAATTATTCACAAATAATATTATAGAATCACAATAATGACAACCAGGCCGTTCCCAGGAAAAAGGGGGCTTTCCAATAAGGATTTCTCCTTACTGGCACGCAATTAGGTAACCAAACCTCTCCTTGACAGAACTTTCTAGACATTGCCAATAATGCTATCTAATAATATTATTCAAATAGTATGAATTATTGATCTGATAATTGAAATACTGTGCAATGATAATTATTGAAACAACAATAATATAAAATATCAACGCAGCAATTATTGAATCAATAAAATAAAATATCAACGCAGCAATTATTGAATCAATAAAATAAAATATTGAACATTAATTATTGTAACAATTATTGAGTAGTGCCTTCTTATGTAAGAATCAATAATTCAAAAGTACTGTGCAATACCGTGTGCTACTGTGCAACCACGTGTATTTCTATATTTTAACCACCGGGTATTCTAACAGTGTTAACGGTAACAACTACATCATTATTTATAAAAACTCAAACTTGTCATTTTATTCATCCGACAGTTATTATGTTATTAGGCCCATAAATGACTGCGCCGTCGTACAGATATTCACGACAAAAAGAATATTCCACGACAAAACGAATATTTCCCGACAACAATGAATATTTTATAACCACTTGCTTATTTTGCAAAATTTACACATTTCACCCATAACCAAAGCATTATATCAAATTAACTCCTTATTATTTTAAGATAATAAATAAAGAAAATTTAATTTTATTTATATATAAGAAAAAATACTCGGGGTCTTACAACCTCCCCTTCTTATGAAATTTGGTCCTCAAAATTGACGTACGCACTTGGTATTTCGAAAAGGTGAGGATAACTCGCTTTTATTTTTGATTTCAACTCCCAGGTCATTTCTTCAATAGTATGGTTCCTCCACAAAACCTTAACTTGTTGTAAGACCCCAACTTTTATTAATAAAGATTAATTTTTGAATATTATGGTGTGATTATAATATAATGTTATAGTTGTGGGTAATATTTAAAATTTTGCAAAGTAAGCAAGTGGTTATATAATATTCGATTGGTCGGGGAATATTCGTTTTAACAGAGAATATGCGTACGATGACACAATCATTGGTGGACCCCACAACGAAAATATTGTCTTAGTTGGAAAACGTCATAATTATCTTTTTATAAAAATAACGGAGGAAGTTTTATCGTTATACTGTTGAACTACCAGGTAGTAAAAGTACAGTAATACGTGTGATTGCATAGTAGCACACGGTATTGATTATTGATGCTTATGTGAGAAGTCAATTAACTATACTCAATTATTACTACAGTAATTATTGCATCATATCTCTCATATTATTGATTCAATTATTGTCATAGTATCATCTGCATAATATGTTATATTATTAAATCAATAATTGAGACGACAAAGTTATTCATATTATTAAATCGCAATATTTACAATATCTAGAAGTTCTATCAAGGAGAGATTTGGTCATCTAATTGCGTGCTAATAAGGAGAAATCCATATCGGAAAGACCCCTCTTTCCTGGGAACGACCTGGTTGCTAAATATTGTGAATTATAATATTAATGATGAATAAGTTCATGTTGATTAAAGATGAATTGGATAGTTCCATTGTGTTGGAATTATTAGTGCTAGTGAAAATCGACATTTATTTCGATAATAATTGATGTCTTGAGGTTATATTGACCAATCGGGTAATTAACCAGATAAATGAGCAATTAATTGCTATTAATTCATATGATTATAACTATTTGTTCACATGTGTGTACTATTGATTCACATTCTTGTACTATTAGGGGAGGTGGTGCAAGATTGATAATACTTGCATGACTAAGTTAAAAATGGAGGTATAGTTGAAGGTATTATACTGTAATTCGTATTTTCACACAATTATAACTATTGATTCACATGATTGAATTATTGATTCACAATATTTACTATTAGGGGAGGTGGTGCAAGTTTGATAATACTTGCAGGACTAAATTAAAAATGAAGAAAAAGAGGAAGGTATTATACTGTAATTTTTTGAACCCCAAAACGTGCAATTATCAAAACTATATTTTTCTATAAATAGAAGCTCATTTTTCCTTCATTTCTCACCAATTTCCTAAAGCTTTAGAGCAATTATTATAGAGAGAGAAATTATAGAGAGAAAGAAGAAGAGAAGTCTACTACCTTACTATTCCAGTATCCAGTCTTCTTCTAAGGTAAGGGGTATTATTCTTTCGTATTCATGAAGAGAGTTATTTTCTTTCAATACTCATAAGAGTTGTTATTTCATTCTTTATTATTATGTTGGAATAACCTGTTTATGCGAAGTACCGCATACATGGTGAAATTCTTCTGTTATTCCATTATTTATTATTCTGTTGGAATAACCTGTCTGTGTGGTCTATTGCATGCCTGGTGAATTCTGTTGTTATTTCGTTCTTTATTATTCTGTTGGAACATTCTATTTGTGCGGATTATGCAAGATCTGGTTCCATTCTTTATTATTCTATTGGAACATCTTGTCTGTGCGGATTACGCATGACCTGGTTTCATTCTTTATTATTCTATTAGAATATCTTGTCTGTACGGATTACGCATGACCTGGTTCAATTCTTTATTATTCTGTTGGGAATAACCTGTCTGTGCGTTCTATCGCATGCCTGGTGAATTCTTCTGTTATTCCATTCTTTATTATTCTGTTGTAATAACCTATCTATGTGGATTACCGTATGCATGGTGAATGATCCTTCATATTCATTCCTTATTAAATTGTGGAAATGATTTGTCTACGTGGATTACCGCCTGACGGACGAAAATCCATTTGCAGTTTCATATATTCTATTATACTTAGTTGGTTAAAGTTTTGGCTTCTATATTTGCGATTCATCCAGTATATTTTCATAGAAATATTCTTCTGAGCATTCTTAAATTTTACTCCACAAAGCAGTATCATGTTGACAATTTGGACGTAATTGATTTCAGGATAAATTAACTTATAAATCTTTAAAATTTATTCTTGAACTTGTTTTATTGAATTATTATGTCAATGTCATCATCATCATGCTTATATTGTGTTGAAGGTCATCTTTGGCTTACGTGCATAGATGGACTTGGTATGATTATGAGCAGGGATCATTCGGTATAATCATGACCTATAATGTTATAAATGATATGGTAAAAGTCCTCAGTGGCCTGTAGTGCATTGATGGACAGTTTTTGGTATGATTATCACCAAGGATTATTCGGTATAGTCATGACCATTGATCATTTAATGAATATTATTGGCCCGTAGTGCAGAGATGACTCGATGATGTGGTTTATTTATTAAGCTGAGTCTCAGCTATAAAAATTGATGAAAACATTTTAAATTATAGAAGATAGTAGATATCATGCTCTACTTGACTCTTCTAATGGATTACTTATTCTACTGCAGTTAAACTTGATCTCTATTGTATTTTATTATTTTAACATTATTGAAGACTAATGATAATTTATTCTTCATTATCTTAGTCATAATATTTTTTACTGGGCTAGTTGAGCTCACCCTTTTGCTTTCATTGTTTTCTTCAGGAAATGAGAACGTAGCCGGGACTAGTCATGGAACGAAGTGATGGTCCTAGATGGTGTATTAGTAGTCCTCACTATTCTATAAAATAGTGTGACAATAAATGTAATGAGGACTCTATTTGAGAGTGGATATTGTCTAGAAGGCAATATTCTTGTTTAAACTCTCAGTTATGTTTTGTCGTATATTACACGACGGTTGTATAATTAAGTTTGTATTTATATTTTGTACTATGTATTTGGCGACTCAAGATGGGTGATGTATACCTATTTTGGGGGCGTCACAGTTGGTATCAATGCTTAGGGATATGATCCCTGGCTAAGATGTGAGACAAGAACTAGGAGGTGAGACGGGGAATTCCTTCGCTAGTATGACCTACCTAAGTTTATTTGGTATTTAATTGGTCGGTCAGAGTATAGGGATAATATATGATATGATAATTAACCCTTGTTTTGTGGCAGTATTTGAAAATGGCATCCGAAAATGTTGAGATCAGCAATGAAGCACATGAGACCGTTGAGTCACCACAGATTAATACCCAGGATAATGTGCAACAGGAAGATAATAATCCTCAGATAAATAACAACACCGATCAAATGATGAACGATGGGATTTTAAGAGGCTTTATGAAATTCTTACAACATCAGGTAAGAGAGACTCCTGTTCAAAATACAGGTGAAAACAATGGCAACCCACGGCTGGTCACTGTTAAGCAGTTCAAGGAGCTGGGACACCGGAGTTTTTTGGAGAGCCAAAACCACTTAAGGCAGAGATGTGGATAAAGTAGATCAACAACATATTTGATGTCTTGGGATTCTCCGAGGAGTAAAAGGTTCCCTTTGCCACCTTCATGTTGCGAGCAGAGGTAGATTACTGGTGGGAATCTGTAAAGCGTACTCAACCTGCCGCACTGAAGATGTCTTGGGAGAAGTTACAAGAACTATTCAACGACAAGTATTTTCCTGAAAGTATTCGTCACATGAAGGAGATAGAGTTCATCAAGCCTGAGCAAAAAAATATGTCCATGACACAGTACGAAGCTAAGTTTGCCGAGTTGACTCGGTTTGCGTCCCACTTGGTTAATAATGAGGAGAGAATGACGCGGATGATTCTAAGAAGTTTGAAACCCGAGTTACGTCAATATATTATCTCTCATAAATTGTGTTTGTATTCAGATGTTGTGAATAGGGCTCAGTTATTGGAGCGTGATAATGAGTCAACCCAACTAAGAGAGAGCAGCCGGCAAGTCGATAATACCAATGGTAGCAGTTATCGAAGCGGTGACAACAAACGTGGAGGGAATCAACATGCCATAAATGGTAATCACTTCGGTGGTAATCATGGCCATGACAATAAGAGTGGATATTTCAAGAAGAGGAGAATCAATAATGATGGAAAGACGTCAGCACCAACACCTATTGCTAAGGAATGAGAACGACCACTGGTCGTATGTTACAAATGTGGAGGGGAAGGACACATAAGTCCAAACTGCACGATGCAGTCCAAAGCATGTTACAATTATGGAAAAGAAGGTCACCTAGCCTGATTTTATCGTGCACCAAAGTCAAGTCCAGCTGGGATGGAGGCATCAAAGGGTGTCCTAGACAAGACAAAACCGGTAGTTCAAGGGAGAGCGTTTGTCGTAACCTCCCAAAAAGCGAGGAATGCGAATGAGGTGATCACGTGTAAGTTAATCATAAACTCTAGCGAAGTTTATACTTTATTTGATACCGGTTCTACCCATTCCTTTATTTCTCCAGCTCAACGTTTAAATTTGACTCCGAAGAAATTAGACTTTGACTTATTTGTTGAAACTCCGTTGGGAGAAACCTTCATTATATACATGGTTTATAAGTCTTGTTTGATTCAAATCAGTAACTGCACGTTACCTGTCAATCTTATTTCCTTACAAATACTTGCATTTGATGTGATTTTAGGAATTGATTGGTTAACTACTCATCATGCTAAAATCGCTTGTTTTCGTAAGGTTGTTAGCTTTCATATTCCTAACCAACCTATTATACGAATTCAAGCAACCAAACCACTAAAATCAATCACTGTCATATCAAGTCATAAAGCTATTCGTTTATTGAAAATAGATGTCAAGTTTTCTTAGCCCATGTCACGAATTTAAATAAAAATACGTCAGATTTGAATGATTTTTCTATTATTAATAAATTTCCTGACGTATTCCCTGATGAACTTCCCGACCTACCCCAAGAGCGTGAAATTAAATTTTGTATCGACCTTGAATCCGGTACAAAACCCATTTCCAAAGCCCCATATCGAATGACTTTTATTGAACTTCAGGAGTTACCAACTACAAGAATTGTTAGACATCGATTGCATTCGTCCTAGTACGTCTCCTTGGGGTGCTCATGTTCTATTCGTGAAGAAGAAAGATGGAAGTATGCGACCGTGTATTGATTATCGGGAGTTGAATCATGTCACCATCAAAAATAGGTACCTGTTGCCTCGCATTAATGACCTGTTTGACCAGTTACAAGGAGCCAAATTCTTTTCAAAGATTGATCTTCGTTCCAGATATCATCAGTTGAAGATTAAAACTGATGACATTCCAAAGACTACTTTCAGAACTCGGTACAGACATTATGAATTCCTAGTCATGCCTTTTGGATTGACTAATGCACCTGCTGCCTTCATGGACATGATGAACCGAGTATTCAAGGAATATTTGGATCACTTTATGGTCGTCTTTATTGGTGACATCCTCATATACTCCAAAACCCGTGAAGACCATGAGCAACACATGAGGCTGATACTCCAAAAGCTTCGTGAAAACAAGCTATATGCCAAGTTGAAGAAATACGAATTCTGGCTTGAGGAAGTTGCATTCCTTGGGCACGTAATATCAAATCATGGAAAATCTGTAGACCCAGTAAAGATTGAAGCAATTCAAAGCTGGGAGTAACCTAAGTTAATGACCGAAGTACATAGCTTTCTCGGCTTAGCTGGTTATTATCGGAGATTCGTAGAAGGGTTTTTTCGAATCGCTACTCCATTAACTCAGCTGACTCAAAAAGATACAAAGTTCAGTTGGAACGAGGAATGTGAGAAGAGTTTTCAAGAACTCAAGAGAAGACTTATTTCAGCACATGTTCTGACAATACCATCTGGTTTGGAGGGATTTGTCATCTACAGTGATGCTTTGGGCAAAGGGTTAGGATGTGTTCTCGTGCAACATGGGAAAGTCATAGCCTATGCCTCACGACAACTCAAAGAATATGAGAGGAATTATCCTACTTATGATCTAGAGTTGGCAGCAGTCATTTTTGCGCTTAAGATTTGGAGGCATTACCTATATGGAGAGAATGTGGAGATTTATACAGATCATAAAAGCCTCAAATATTTCTTCACTCAAAAGGAAATCAACATGCGACAACGACGATGGCTTGAGCTATTGAAAGATTATGGTCAAACCATCCAATACCATCTTGGAAAAGCAAACGTGGTAGTTGACGCATTGAGTAGAAGATCATATACGGGTACAAGTGCAATATTATCAACGCATAGGCTCATTTTGTATGACTTACAAAGGATGGAGATAGAGTTAAAGACTCAAGGGACCCATATGATGATGGCGAATATACGAGTAGAATCGACTTTAATTGATAAAGTTAAAGCTGCTCAAGCTACAGACCTGGAGCTATTGCGTATGAGGAAGAAAGTGCAAGAAGGTGTTATTTCAGAAGGAAGAATCGATGAAGAAGGAATACTTCGAGTCAACTCCAGACTTTATGTTTCTAATGATTCTGACTTGAAGTATAAAATCATGATGGAGGCGCACAACACACCATTTGCAATCCATCCTGGGAGTACCAAAATGTATCGTGATCTTCGACATACATTTTGGTGGAGAAATATGAAGAGAGAGATAGCGGGGTTTATCTCAAGGTGTCTAACTTTTCAACGAGTCAAGGCGGAGCATTAAGTGCCAAAAGGTCCATTGCAACCACTTAAAATTCCAGAATGGAAGTGGGAGCACATTACCATGGATTTCGTTACTGGTCTTCCCAAGGTTTCTCAAGGCATAGATGCGATTTGGGTCATTGTTGATAGATTGACCAAGTCTGCTCATTTCTTACCGATACGAGAAACTTATACACTTGAACGTCTTGCTAGTATGTACATATACGAGATTGTAAGATTGTATGGTATGTCAGTATCCATAGTTTCTGATCGACACCCAAGATTCACTTCAAGATTTTGGGTTAGTTTGCAAAAAGCTATGGGCACGAATTTACGATTTAGTTCGGCATATCATCCTCAAACGGATGGGCAGTCGGAAAGGACTATTCAAACTCTTGAAGATTTATTAAGACTTTGTGTCCTTGACTTCAAGGGAAGTTGGGACAAGTTCTTACCATTGGTGGAGTTTTCCTACAATAATAGTTATCAAGCAAGTATTGGCATGGCTACATTTGAGGCGTTGTATGGAAGAAAGTGTCGTTCTACAGTATGCTAGGATGAGGTGGGTGAAAAAATATTGTTGGGACCGGATTTGGTACGTATGACTATAAAAAAGATTCAAACGATCCGACAACATATAAAAACCTCACAAGATCGACAAAAGAGTTATGCTAATCTTCATCGAAAGGACGTGGAATTCAATATTGGAGATCATGTGTTGTTACGTGTTGCTCCATGGAAAGGAGTTACAAGATTTGGAAAGAGAGAAAAGCTCAATCCTTAATTCATTGGCCCATTTTTAATCTTTAATCGAGTAGGAACTGTGGCCTATAGACTCGCCTTACCGCCAAGTATGTCTCGTGTTCATAACATTTTTAACATATCTATTTTACGTAAATATGTGAAAGACCCGAACCATATTATTGAATTAGAACCAGACGAGATAGATGAAGATTTAACGTATGAAGAGTTACCTATTAAAATCTTGGATAAGTAGGATCATATTTTATGCTCCAAGGATATACCTCAAGTTAAAGTTTTGTGGAGAAACCACGATGTGGAAGAAATGACCTGAGAGTTAGAATCTGAAATGAAATCAAGGTATCCTCACCTCTTTGACATACCAGGTACGTACCCTAATTTTGAGGATAAAATTTCATAAGAAGGGGATGTTGTAAGACCCCAACTTTTATGAATAAAGATTAATTTCTCTCGAAATATATTTTTGAATATTATGGTGTTGATATAATATAATGTTATAGTTGTGGGTAATATTTACAAATTTTGTAAAGTAAGCAAGTGGTTATATAATATTCGATTGGTCGGGGAATATTCGTTTTAACAGGGAATATTCGTACGACGGCACAATCATTGGTGGACCCCACAACGGAAGTATTGTCGTAGTTGGAAAATGACATAATTATCTTTTTATAAAAATAACGTCAGAAGTTTTATCTTTAAATTGTTGAACAACCCGGTAGTAAAAGTACATTAATATGCGTGGATTGCATAATAGCACACGGTATTGACTATTGATGCTTACGTGAAAAGTCACTCAGTTATACTCAATTATTGTTACAGTAATTGCTGCATCATATATCTCATATTATTGATTTAATTATTATCACAGTATCATCTGCATAATATATTATATTATTAAATCAATAATTGAGATGACAAAGCTATTCATATTATTAAATCGCAATATTTATAATGTCTAGAAGTTTTGTCAAGGAGAGGTTTGGTCATCTAATTGCGCGCCAATAAGGAGAAATCCTTATCGGAAAACCCCCTCTTTCCTGGGAACGGCCTGGTTGTTAAATATTGTGAATTATAATATTAATGATGAATAAGTTTGTGTTGATTAAAGATGAATTGGATAGTTCCATTGTGTTAGAATTATTAGTGTTAGTGAAAATTGACATTTATTTCAATAATAATTGATGTCTGGAGGTTATATTGACCAATCGGGCAATTAACCGGATAAATAAGCAATTATTTGCTATTAATTCACATGATTATAACTATTTGTTCACATGTGTGTACTATTGATTCACATTCTTGTACTATTAGGGGAGGTGGTGCAAGATTGATAATACTTGCATGACTAAGTTAAAAATGGAGGTATAGTTGAAGGTACTATACTGTAATTCGTATTTTCACATGATTATAACTATTGACTCACATGATTGAACTATTGATTCACATTATTTACTATTAGGGGAGGTGGTGCAAGTTTGATAATACTTGCAGGACTAAATTAAAAATGAAGAAAAAGAGGAAGGTATTATACTATAATATTTTGACCCCAAAAACGTGCAATTATCGAAACTATATTTTTCGATAAATAGAAGCTCATTCTTCCTTCATTTCTCACCAATTCCCTAAAGCTATAGAGCAATTATTATAGAGAAAAATTATAGAGAGAAAGAAGAATAGAAGTCTGCTACCTCACTATTCCAGTATCCAGTCTTCTTCTAAGGTAAGGGGTATTATTCTTTCGTATTCATGAAGAGAGTTATTTTATTTCAATACTCGTAGAAGTTGTTATTCTATTCTTTATTATTATGTTGGAATAACATATCTATGCGAAGTACCGCATACATGGTGAAATTCTTCTGTTATTTCATTATTTATTATTCTATTGGAATAACCTGTCTGTGCGGTCTATCGCATGCCTGGTGAATTCTGTTGTTATTCCATTCTTTATTATTTTGTTGGAACATCCTGTCTGTGCGGATTACGCATGACCTGGTTCCATTCTTTATTATTCTGTTAGAACATCCTGTCTATGCGGATTACGCATGACCTGGTTCCATTCTTTATTATTCTGTTGGGAATAACTTGTCTGTGCGTTCTATCGCATGCCTGGTGAATTCTTCTGTTATTCCATTCTTTATTATTATGTTGTAATAACATGTCTATGTGGATTACCGCATGCATGGTGAATGATCCTCCGTATTCATTCCTTATTAAATTATGAAAATGATCTGTCTACGTGGATTACCGCATGGCGGACAAAAATCCATTTGCAGTTTTATATATTATATTATACTCAGTTGGTTAAAGTTTTGGCTTTTATACTCCATGAAATTAGTAGAATATCCTGGATATTTGAGCTTCATCCAGTATATTTTAAATGAAATATTCTTCTTAGCATTCTTGAATTTTACTCCACAAAGCAGTATCATATTGACAATTTGGACGTAATTGATTTCAGGATAAATTAACTTATAAATCTTAAAATTTATTCTTGAACTTGTTTTATTGAATTATTATGTCATTGTCATCATCCTCATGCTTATATTGTGATGAAAGTCATATTTGGCTTACGTGCATAGATGGACTTGGAATGATTATGAGCAGGGATCATTCGGTATAATCATGACCTGTAATGTTATAAATGATGTGGTAAAAGTCCTCAGTGGCCTGTAGTGCATTGATGGACAGTTTTTGGTATGATTATGACCAGGGATTATTCGGTATAGTCATGACCATTGATGATTTAATGAATATTCTTGGCCCGTAGTGCAAGGATGACTCGATGATGTGGTTTATTTATTAAGCTAAGTCTCAGCGATAAAAATTGATGAAAACATTTTAAATCATAGAAGATAGTAGATATCATGCTCTACTTGACTCTTCTAATGGATTGCTTATTCTGTTGTAGTTAAACTTGATCTCTATTGTATTTTATCATTTTAACATTGTTGAAGACTAATGATAATTTATTCTGCATTATCTTAGTCATAATATTTTTTAATGGGCTAGTTGGGCTCACCCTTTTGCTTTCATTCTTCTCTTCAAGAAATGAGAACGTAGCCGGGACTAGTCATGGAACGGAGTGATGGTCCGAGATGGTGTATTAGTACTCCTCACTATTCTATAAAATAGTGTGACAATAAATGTAATGAGGACTCTATTTGAGAGTGGATATTGTTTAGAAGGCAATATTCCTGTTTAAACTATCAGTTATGTTTTGTCGTATATTACACGACGGTTGTATAATTAAGTTTGTATTTTTATTCTGTACAATGTATTTGACGACTCAAGATGGGTGATGTATACCTATTTTGGGGGGGGGGGGTCACACTTGTGTTATAACCTTTGTGCGTAGGATATGCACTTTCCTATCCAAGATCTTGACAGGTACATCCTCGTACGTTAAATCTTCGGCTATCTTATCTGGTTCTAACGTAATAATGTGGTTTGGGTCGTCCACATATTTACGTAACATCGATACATAAAAAATGTTATGAACATGCGACATACTTAGCATTAAGGCGAGTTTATAGGCCACATTTCCTACTCGGTCGAGGATTTCAAATAAATCGAAGGTTTGAGATTTCTTCTCTTCATCGACTCTTACTTCTAGAATAACGCCTTCTTGCACCTTCTTTTTTATATTCATCAACTCCGGTGTGTAGCTTGAGCGGTTTTAACTTTATCAATTAAAGTCGATTCTACTCGTATATTTAACATCATAACGTGGATCCCAAGAGTCTTTAACTCAATCTTTATCGTTTGTAAGTCGTATAAAATGGGTCTTTGTGATAACATCGTACTCGTACCTGCATACGATCTTCTACTCAACGCGTCAACTACCAAGTTCGCTTTTCCAGGATGGTATGGTCAGAACAGGTGCCGAAATGAGTCACCTCTTGAGCTCTTTGGAAAATCTTCTCGCATTCCTCGCTCCATACGAATTTTGTATCTTTCTGGTTCAGCTAAGTTAACGGAATAGCGATTCAAAAAAAATCCTTCCACGAATCTCCGAAAATAACCAGCTAAGCCCAGAAAGCTACGTACTTCGGTCACCGACTTTGGTTGCTCTCAACTGTGATTCATATCCCAATCTTGGATAGTACGTCACAATGGTACCTATCATTTTAACACCACACAAATATAGATTCCCCTACGGAGAGTTTGTCTTTGGTGCATTCCACAAAGGAAGTCACCAAATAGAGGCTCGGGTACCAACTCTTGTATTTGGGTTTTTAACTCCTGAAGTTCAATAGGAGCCATTCGATATGAGATTTTAGAAATGGGTTTTGTACCGGGTTCAAAGTTGATACAAAATTCAATATCACACTCTGGGGGTAGGCCAGGAAATTCTTCAGGAAATACGTCAGGAAATTCAGTAACAACAGAAATATCATTCAAATCTGACGTATTTTTGTTTAAATCCATGAAATGGGCTACGAAAGCTTTATATCCATTTTTCAATAAACGAATTGCTTTATGGCTTGATATGAAAGTGTTTGACTTCAATGGTTTGGTTGCTTGAATTCACATAACAGGTTTGTTAGGAATATGAAAACTAACAACCTTACGAAAACAATCAATTTTGGCATGATGAGTGGTTAACCAATCAATCCCTAAAATCACGTCAAATGCAAGTATCTTTAAAGAGATAAGATCAACAGGTAATGTGATTGTGCCCACTTGGATCAAACAAGATTTATAAACAGTGGATGTAATAAAAGTTTCTCCTAACGAAGTTTTCACAGATAAGTCAAAGTCCAATTTCTCCGGAGTCAAGTTTAAACGTTGAGCACAAGCAGGAGAGATAAAAGAATGGGTAAAACCGGTATCTAGTAAGGTATAGATTTCGTAAGAATTTATAATTAACTAGCCCGTGATACCTTCATTCGGGTTTCTCGCATTTTGGGCAGTCACGATAAACGCTCTTCTAGAAATTACCGACTTTATTTTGTCCGTATCCGCCTTTGGTGCCACCGTCCTAGCTGGACTTGATTTCGCTAAAGGACTAAATCGAGCTATGTGATCGTCTTTTCCATAACTAAAACATACCTTGGAAGGCTGTGAACAGTTTGGACTTATGTGTCCCTCCTCTCCGCATCTGTAACATCTAATTGGCGGTCGTTCTCCTCCCCTAGAATTTGTTGCTGGTGTTGGTGCTGCTGCTGATGTCTACCCATCATTGTTGAATCTTCTCTTTTTGAAATTTCCACTTGACTCATTTCTCCTATTATCGTGACCGCGATTACCACCCGAGTGGTTACTGCTTTTGTCCGTATTTTTCCCTCCTCGCTAGTTATCATCGCTCCGATGACTGCTGTCACCGGTATGACCCTAGTTGTGGTCCCTCGGTTGAACATACTCACTATCTCACTCTAATAATTGAGCCATGTTGACAACATCTAAATACAGAGAAATTTTTTGAGAGATAAGGTATTAGACCTCTCAGAAACATCCGTGTCATACGTTCCTCATTCTCTACCAAATGCGGTGCAAACCTAGATAACTTCGTGAACTTCATCTCGTACTGGGAAACCGTCATGTTGTTTTGTTCTAGTCTAATAAACTCTACCTCCTTCATGTTACGAATACTTTCAGAAAAGTACTTGTCATTGAATAGTTTCTAAAACGTTTCCCAAGACATATTGAGTGCGGCAAGCTGGGTACGCTTCACAAATTCCCACCAGTAATCTACCTCATCACGAAACATAAAGATGGCGAATGGAACCTTCTGTTCCTCCGTGCATCAAAAGACATCGAATATCTTGGTAATTTGCTTGATCCACGTTTTCGCCTTAATCGGATCCGGCTTTCCAAAGAATTCTGGTGGTCCCAACTCCTTGAACAGCTTGGCTGTGACAAAACGCATGTCACTATCATTTCCACCTGTATTTTTTCTACACGAGTCTCCCTCGTCTGATTTTGCATGAACTACAAAAAGTTTCTAAACATCCTATCATTCATTGTTTGCTCGTCAGTGTTGTTTACAGGAGGAATATTGCCTTCCTGTTGCACGTTCTCTTGATTGGTGACTAAACGTGTTTCATAGTCTCATACACTCCATTGTTAACGTTCTCAGCTGCCATTCTTAAAAACTGTCATAAAATAAGGATTAATTATACAAATTAACATATCACATAATATCCCTATATTATAACTGACCAACAAATAAGCTTAGGTAGGACACACTAGCGAATGATGTAATCGTCTCTCCCCTCCTAGTTCTATTCCCCGATCTCCGCTAGAGACCATATTCCTAAGCTCTGATACCAACTGTGACGCCCCCAAAATAGGTTCAATCCACCCAACCCATTCTGAGTCGCCAAATACATGGTACAGAAAACAACTACAACTTTATTAATACAATTATCATGCAAAATACGACAACACAAATACTTTGAGTTTAAATACAAATATTATCTTCTAGACAATATCCACACTAAAATAAGTTCTCATTACACTGATTGATACACTATTTTACAAAATAGTGAAGATAACTATAGCAACTTCCTTGGACCATCACTCCATACCCCGACTAGTTCCTGCTAAATTCTCACCTCTTGAGAAGAAAAATAGAACAAAAAGGAAAAGGGTGAGCTCAACTAGCCCAGTAAAGAATATTATGACTAAGATAATATACAAAAAATTATCCTTAGTCTTCAACAGGAAAAAATCTGATAGAATATAATAGACAACAAGTTTTAGATTAACAACTGCAGCGGAAACAACAATTCATTAGAAGAGTTAAGTAGAGAATGAAACCTACTATCATCTATAAATTTAAAAGTCCATTATCAATATTTTATCCCTGTAACATCAATCAATATACATCTTGAATCAAATATTCATCTTTTCACTACGGGCCAAAGACATTCATTTGTATCACCAGTTGGTCATGTTCATCTCAACACCTGTTCATCTTTGCACTACGGGCCAAAGATATTCATCAGGCAATCATTCATCTTTGCACTATAGGCCAAAGATATTCATCAAGTATCACCACTAAAGACTGGGGATGATAAAAAACATTTTAGAGAAAAGCGAATCCAGTGAGACAGAAGGACAAATATTAGGGATTCGTATTTCGGTTTATCCAAATTCAATAAACTCCATAATATCCAATTTTGAAGTTGAATTCAAAAATAAAGATCAAAACATGGATAAAATAAAAGATAGTAACCATAAAAGACATCTTGGACAAAAAGGAAAAACTTCATATTTTGGTGAATAGTGCCGTATACGTGAATAGTAACCCGACACAAAAAGGTAGAAATTCCACAGTAAAATCCATATCAATATTTTGGTATAATGATATTGAAAGAATAACATCATTACGAAAAAAAAATAACATCCTTTACCTCAAACGAATAGTATGTCTGAATGGAATATCGGATATGATGCTGAAAGAAACTTGAACTGAATAGTAACTCTCAAAGTATCTAGATACTCACAAAAATACGCTCGATAATATAGAGAGAAAGAAAACTTGTTTCTGGTATGATTTTCAATTCTAACCTAAGCACATATTTATCGGAAAATGCTAGCACACTGAAGCAAACTTGACCTGCAACATGATGGCTTTACCTGCTACTATTCCCACCCACCATATTTGAAATAAAATTCTGGCACATTTCTTCACGAACCATAGGTGGGGCCCACTCATTCTAGAATTTTCCTCCAAAATGATAAATTTAGAAACTTCAACAATTTCTGAACCAGTCACCTCTTAAAATTCATAATAAATCATACGTTCATTTTTAACGGTTCAAAATTTGTGGACATATACAGAACTTATATATGTATAAAATATCCAAAAAGCGCAACGATCCAACGATCGGATTAAAAATTATAACTCACGCAATATATCTCAAGAACACTAATTTTTCGGATTATGAGTCCTTCTGAACAGTTTCCTTCATTTATAACCACATAAAATAAATAAATTCATCATTTATATCCACATCAAATAAATATTTCCCTATCATATAAATCAATAAATAATTATTCACAAATAATATTATAGAATCACAATAATGACAATCAGACCGTTTCCAGGAAACAGGGGGCTTTCCAATAAGGATTTCTCCTTACCGGCGCGCAATTAGGTGACCAAAACTCTCCTTGACAGAACTTTCTAGACATTGTCAATAATGATATCTAATAATATTATTCAAATAGTATGAATTATTGATCTAATAATGGAAATACTGTGCAATGACAATTATTGAAATAACAATAATATAAAATATCAACGCAGCAATTATTGAATCAATAAAATAAAATATTGAAAAGTAATTACTGTAACAATTATTGAGTAGTGCCTTCTTACGTAAGAATCAATAATTTAAAAGTATTGTGCAATACCGTGTACTACTGTGCAACCATGCGTATTACTGTATTTTAACCATCGGGTATTCTAACAGTGTTAACGGTAACAACTACGCCGTTATTTTTAAAAACTCAAACTTGTCATTTTCTTTATCCGACAGTTATTCTGCTATGGGGCCCACAAATGACTGCCCAAACGAATATTCCCCGACAACAATGAATATTTTATAACCACTTGCTTATTTTACAAAATTTGCACATTTCACCCATAACCAAAGCATTATATCAAATTAACTCCTTATTATTTTAAGATAATAAATAGAGGAAATTCAATTTTATTTATATAAAAAATAATAATCGGTGTCTTACATTGATGATGTAGAGATTGACACCATTGTCTTCTTCTGGTGTGTATTCTCGTTATATCTTTTGATAGGCCTCTGTTAGATACTGGGTGGTTGTTCCCCATTCTCGCTATATCTTTTGATAGGCCTCTGTTAGTTGTTGGGCGTCTGTGCCCCATTTCCCTGTATTTTTAGCTGTACAGAGATGTATTAAATGATTATGTACTTAGGAATCTATATACTGTTATTCCCTACATCATATTGTCATCTATTGTATATCATGCATGTATCATGTTATACATATGTATGTATGTCCAGAGATATTCAGCATTGACCCCTGAATGGTCTTGTGATATGGCCCCTATAGATGTCTTCTTCGACAGTCAGCCGCATTGATCACACCCCACCAATATTGGTAGCCTCTCGTCTGAGGTCGTGGCATGATAGTTTGTCACCTCAAGACAGGGTGACCATGTGACGCCCCCAAAATAGGTATACACCACCCATTTTGAGTCGTCAAATACATGGTACAGAAACAACTACAACTTCATTAATACAATTATTGCGCAAAATACGACAACACATAAACTGTGAGTTTAAATACAAATATTATCTTCTAGACAATATCCACACTCAGATAAAGTCCTCATTACAACTATTGATGCACTATTTTACATAATAGTGAGGACTGTTGAAACAACTATCTTGAACCATCACTCTATACCCCGGCTAGTTCCTGCTAAATTCTCACCTCCTGAAAAGAAAAATGGAACAAAAAGGAAAAGGGTGAGCTCAACCAGCCCAGAAAAGAATATTATGACTAAGATAATGAACAATAAATTATCATTAGCCTTCAACAAATCAAATAAAATATAATTGACAACAAGTTTTAGATCAATATTCGCAACAGAAATAACAATTCATTAGAAGAGTTTAGTAGAGAATGAAATCTACTATCATCAATGAATTTAAAAGTTCATCATCAATATTTTATCCCTGTAACATCAATCAATATACATCTTGAATCAAATATTCATCTTTGCACTACGGGCCAAAGATATTCATTTCTATCACCAGTTGGTCATGTTTATCTCAACACCTGTCCATCTTTGCACTACGGGCCAAAGATATTCATCAGGTAATCATTCATCTTTGCACTACAGGCCAAAGATATTCATCAAGTATCACCATTAAGAACTGAGGATGATGAAAATTATTTTAAATAACGAATCCAGTGAGATAAAAGGACAATGATTAGGGATTCGTACTTTAGATAATCTAAGTTCAAAAATACTCCATAATAAATCATAGTGAAGTAAACTTCAAGAATGAAGATCAAAATATGGATACAATCAAAGATAGTAACCATAATAGACATCTGGGAAAAGAAGAGAAAAATTTATTTTTCGATGAATAGTGTCGTATTTGTGAATAGTGTCGTATACATGAATAGTGTCGTATACGTGAATAGTAACCCCGACACAAAAATAGAAATTCCACAAGAAAAATCATACTTCATGAACAATACTCGTGAATAGTACCGTATTCATGAATAGTGTCGTATACGTGAATAGTACCCGTATACGTGAATAGTAAGCTCGACATAAAAAGATAAAAATTTTATAATAAAATTTATATCAATATTTCGGTATAATGATATTGAGAGAATAACATCATTTACGAAGAAAATAACATCCCTTACCTCAAAAGAATAATACCTCTGACCGAAAATATCGGATATGATGCTGAAGGAAACTTGCACTAAATAGCAACTTTCAAAGTATCTAAATACTCACAAAAATACGCTCGATAATATATAGAGAGAAAACTTATGTTTCTGGTGTGATTTTCAATTCTAACTAAGCACCCTATTTATAGGAAAATGCTAGAATGCCAAAGGAGACTAAATTAATAAAATAATAATAAAAATTTTCTACACACATTTATTTAACCAAATTATCAGTCATCACAAGTGGGGCCCAATAAAATTTAGAATTTTCACACAAACCAAAAGTGGGGCCCACCCATATTTTTAATAAAAAATATTTATTTTTTAAATTTCAATAATTCATAATAAATAGCCCTTTTATCAGAAAAATATGAATTTTATGTCCATTCCATAGGAAATTAAATTCTCTACAACTTTGTAAAAGAAAGTTTTTACAAATTCTAAATAAAAAATATCCGAAA
This sequence comes from Panax japonicus, assembly GCA_020205505.1. Classification (NCBI taxonomy): domain Eukaryota; kingdom Viridiplantae; phylum Streptophyta; class Magnoliopsida; order Apiales; family Araliaceae; genus Panax; species Panax japonicus. Next base: position 66,554,000 of record CM035093.1, read on the forward strand.
TCCACATACGGGTATATATAGGCTCTTGAAGACAGAATTTTATACACATAAATAATTTGAGTGCTCTGTTTTAAGTTTACTACACGAAAAAAATAGTGGTGCATGCTATTAAATTGATAGGGTTTTTGTGAAGGTTTATTCACGATTTGTCATCATCTTTTCGGATTAATTAATTACTTGAAGACTTTAATTAATTTGAAGGTTTTGGGTGGTGAGATAATTTGAGTTTTCACTCAAATTAAGGTATTATTGTATTCTCTCAATTTCTTAATATTACAAGTTTTTAGTTATAAAACTTAGAAGGACTTTGTATTCACAGATGATTATAGTGGAATTTTTTCGGAGTTTGGCCCGTAGTTTTTACCTCTTAGTTTTAGAGGGTTTTCCACGTAAGATTTTGTGTCTTGTGGTTGGTTTATTTTTCGTATTATTATTTTCTCTGGTTATAATTTATTTGGTAGAATTGCATTATTTGTTTGGCGTGATTTTTTTAATTTATCAAAGACAGTTATAATTGGAAGAGTTTTTCCAACAAAGTGGTATCAAAGCCAGATTCTTTGCGCAATTATTTTTTGATAAATTAAATGGAGGAATCAAGCGGAGCCATGATTAAATTAAACTCATCTAATTTTTTGATTTGGAAGCCTAGGATGAAAGACATCCTTTACTGCAAGGATTTGTATGATCCATTGGAGCTTAATGGGAAAAAGCTAGCGGACAAGACTGAGGTTGATTGGAAAAAGATGAACAGGATGACGATCGATCACATCCAACATTGGATCGATTAGAGTGTGTTCCACCATGTTTCGTAGGAAACATATGTTTATACACTTTAGAATACATTAGAGTCCATGTACGAGAACAAGAATGCTCAGAATAAGACATTTGTGATTCAAAAAATCGTGAACCTAAAGTATAAATATGGTAGCAGTGTATCCGAGCATATGAGCGAGTTCCAAGGATTGGTGAACCACTTGTCTACCATAAAGTTAAATCTTGAGGACGAGATTTAGGCATTGTTGCTTCTCAGTTCGTTACCTAACAGCTAGGAAACTTTAGTTATGTCACTAAGTAATTCAGCTCCAGAAGGAAAGATAACCATTCAGGTGGTCAAGGACAGCATACACAACGAGGAAACAAGGCGAAAGGAGCAGGTTTGAATTTTGAGACACAAGCACTTGTGGCAGAGAATAGGGGTAGAAGTAACTTCAGAGAATCTCAAAAGGGAAACATGAATCGCAATAAAAGCAAAAATTCCAGAAATCATAGGAGCAAATCAAAGACCAAAGAAGGTGTTACATACAGGTGTTTTCATTGCAACAAGGAGGGTCACTTCAAAAGAAATTGCAAGATCTGGTTAGACAAACAGAAAACTGATGAGCAAGGGAGGGTTGAGGAGAAGAATATTGCAGCTACAGTTACTGAGGATGTTTGTTTCTTTCATTTGGGGAAGAAGAATGCTTTCATGTTGTTGATCAGAAGATTAATTGGGTTATTGATACAGGTGCTTCGTATCACGCTACTCCTAAGAGAGAATTCTACACTACGGACAAAGCTGAAGACTTTGGGTTTGTGAGAATGGGTAACACTAATCAGTCTAAGATTGTTGGAATTGATGATGTTTGCATACAGACAGATGTAGGTTGCACTATTACTTTGAGGGATGTTAGAAATGTCCCAGATTTACGCGTCAACTTGATTTCTGGTATGGCCTTAGACAGGGAAGGCTATAAGAATAACTTCGATAGTGAAAAGTGGAAGCTTACCAAGGGTTCGATGGTAATTGCTAGAGGTATTGCTTGTTGCTCATTATACAAAACTCATGTGAAGGTATGTTCTAGCGAGTTGAATGCAATTGAAGATGAAACTTCATCGAATCTGTGGCATAAAAGACTTGGGCACATGAGTGAGAAAGGGTTGCAGATGTTAGCAAAGAGGTCCCTTATTACTTTTGCTAAAGATACTATACTAAACCCTTATGATTATTGTTTTTTTGGTAAGCAGAATAGAGTTTCTTTTAGTAGCTCCTCTAAAAGGAAATCTAAGTTACTTGAAAGAGTATATTTTGATGTATGTGGTCCCATTGAGGTTGAGTCATTAGGTGGCAATAGATATTTTATTACTTTTATTGATGATGTTTCACGTAAAGTGTGGGTGTTTTTTTGAAAACAAAAGACTAGGTATTCAGCATTTTTAGAGTTTCCATGTTATGGTTGAAAGAGAGACTGGAAAATTATTGAAATGTCTTCGCAGTGACAACGGAATGGAATACACTTCAAAGGAGTTTACAGCATATTGTGCTAAACACAATATTCGTTATGAGAAGACAGTTCCTGGAACCCCACAACATAATGGTGTGGCTGAGAGAATGAACCACATTATTATTGAGCGAGTTCGATGCTTGTTGAGAATGGATAAGCTTCCTAAGCAATTCTGGAGTGAAACTGTTCGTACTGCTTGTTACTTGATTAATAAATCTCCATCAGCACAGTTGGATTTTCAGATTCCAGAGAAGATTTGAAGTGGTAAGGATGTGTCCTATTCTTATTTGAGGGTATTTGGGTGCAAGGTTTTTGCACATATCCCCGAGGAACAAAGATTGAAGCTTGATGAAAAATCTACTCCATGTGTGTTTGTTGGCTATGGAGATATAGAGAATTTGGGTACAGGTTATGGGATCCAATTCAGAGAAAAATTATTCAGAAGCAGAGATGTGGTGTTTCATGAACACCAAAATTATGAGAATTTTGGTAATATTACACAGCCCAGAGATAATAGTGTTCCAAACCTCAGCGGAGTTCCTTTGTCATTATAGAATGCCACAATTGGAGAAGGAGGTCAAAATGAAGATGTGACTTATACAGATTTGCATGTTGGTGATGGGTCAGATGCAGAGAGTGTTGAGCAGGGGGGAAACCCCCTCATATTGATATTGAAGAACCTCAGCTAAGAAGATCCACGAGAGAACGTGTGCCATCAGTCAGGTATCCTTCATCTGAATATCTTTTAGTTGCTGAAGAGGGGGAGCCAGGAAATTTTCAGGAAGTTAAGACTCATAAGGAGAAGAGCAATTGGTTGATAGTTATGCAGGATGAGATGGATTCGTTGCAAAAGAATCACACTTATGAGCTTACTACACTTACAAAGGGCAGGAAAGCATTGAAGAATAAATGGGTGTTCAAGCTGAAAAAGGATGGTGAAAAACTAGTGAAGTACAAGGCTCAGTTGCTCGTCAAGGGTTTTTCTCAAAAACAAGGTATTGACTTCGATGAGACTTTTTTCCAGTTGTGAAGATGACTTATATTCGAGAAGTGTTGGGGTTAGTAGCTAGTATGGATCTTGAGCTTCAGCAGCTAGATGTGAAAACTGCATTCCTTCATGGTGATTTGAAGGAGGAAATCTACATGGAGCAGTGTGACGCCCCCAAAATAGGTATACATCACCTATTTTGAGTCGCCAAATACATGGTATAGAATACAAATACAATCCTAAATATATAACATGAGCTATGAGTTTTAATACAAATATTATCTTCTAGACAATATTCAAACTCAAAATAAGTCCTCAATACATTTATTAACACACTATTTCATAGAATAGTGAGGACTACTAATGCTATCATCTGGACCGTCACTCTGTTCCCCGACTAGTCCCTGTTACGTTCTTATTTCCTGAAGAGAACAATGAAAGTAAAAGGGTGAGCTCAACTAGCCCAGTAAGAAATATTATGACTAAGATAATGCAGAATAAATTATCGTTAGCCTTCAACAGTGTTAAACTGATACAATATAACAAACATTAAGTTTAACTGCAGCGGAATAAGCAATCCATTAAAAGAGTCAAGTAGAGAATAAAATCTACTATCTTCTATGATTTAAAAGGTTTTTCATCACTTTTATTGTTGAGACTCAGCTTAATAAATAAATCACATCATCCTTGCACTACGACCAAGGATATTCATTAGTATCACAATCACAAATTATCCATGCACTACGGGCCAAGGATATTTGTGTATTCATCAATAGTCATGATCATGACATAAAATAATTCATCTTTGTACCCTTGGCCGAAGAGAATCCATAGCCATAATCATACCAAAAACTGTCCATCAATGCACTACGGGCCAATGAGAACTTTATCCACATCATTTATAACATTACGGTCATGATTATACCGAATAATCCCTGGTCATAATCATACCAAGTCCATCTATGCACTACAGGCCACAGATGACTTTCAACATAATATAAGCATGAGGATGATGACAATTCAATAAAAAAAGTTCAAGAATAAATTTTAAAGATTTATAAGTTAATTTATCCTGAAATCAATTACGTCCAAATTGTCAACATGATACTGCTTTGTGGAGTAAAATTCAAGAATGCTCAGAAAAATATTTTCATGAAAAGATACTGGATGAAGCGCAAATATCCAGGATATTCTATTAATTTCATGGAGTATAGAAGTCAAAACTTTAACCAACTGAGTATAATAGAATATATGAAACTACAAATGGATTTTTGCCCGCCATGCAGTAATCCACGTAGACAGATCATTTCCATAATTTAATAAGGAATGAATACAAAGGATCATTCATCATGCATGTGGTAATCCACATAGACAGGTTATTTCAACAGAATAATAAAGAATAGAATAACAGAAGAATTCACCATTCATGTGATAGACCACACAGACAGGTTATTCCCAACAGAATAATAAAGAATGGAACCAGGTCATGCGTAAACGCACAGACATGATATTCCAACAGAATAATAAATAATAGAACCAGGTCATGCGTAAACGTACAGACATGATGTTCCAACAGAATAATAAAGAAGGGAATAACAAAAAAATTTCATCATGTATGTGGTATTTCGCATAGATAGGTTATTCCAACATAATGATAAAGAATTGAATAACAGAAAAATTTCACCAAGTATAGGGTAGCCCGCGTATACAGGTTTTTCCAACAGAATAATAAAGAATGGAATAACAGAAGTTCTCTTCATAAATACGAAAGAAATAATACCCCTTACGAGTACAACAAATAATATCCCTTACCTTAGAAGAAACTGGATATAGAAGTAGTGAAGTAACAGAATACTTTTCTTCTTTCTCTCTAGAGTTTTAGTGAATTCATAAGAAATAATGAAGGAATGAGCTTCTATTTATAGGAGAATGGAGTGAATAGTAACTAATTCATGAACGATCCAGATTGATTTACTTTTAAACGGACGGTCCATATTAATTTACTATGCAGTATTAATAAAATATTCTAATAAAACAAAATCTTTTAAATAAAATATAATATATTCTATTTATAATCTAATAAAACGAATAACTTTATAAAAGTATTCTGTTTTATATAAAAAAAATTTACAATGCAAACACTATGCAGGTACTATGCAAATACTATGCATAATAAAAATATTATATATTCTATTTATAGTCTAATAAAACGAATAACTTTATAAAAATATTCTGTTTTATATAAAAAAATTGTTTTATTACATTTATAATAATAATAAAACAAAACTTATCACCATTATTATAATTCACACTATTAATCGACCAGATCGTTCCCAGAAAAGAGGGGGCTTTCCAATAAGGATATTACCTTATTGTCGCGCAATTAGGTGACCAAACCTCTCCTTGCCAGAACTTTTAGACATCATTAAAATTGCTAATAATAATATTAATAACTTTGTTATCTCAATTATTAATTTAATAATATATAAAATATCGACAATAACTGAATCAAATAACGTGAGATACTATGCAACAATTACTATAGCAATAATTGAACAAAACTGAGTGACTTCTCACGTAAGCATCAATAATCAAAATCGTGTGCTACTATGCAGGCGCATATTACTGTACTTTTACTACTGGGTAGCTCAACAGTTTTAACGGTAAAACTTCCGCCATTATTTTCATAAAAATATTTTTATCGTTTTCACAATCCGATAATAATTCTGTTGTGGGGTCCACCAATGATTGTACCGTCGTACGGATATTTCCTGTTAAAATAAATATTCCCCGACCAATCGAATATTATATAACAACTTGCGTATTTCGCAAAATTTATAAATATTACCCACAACTATAACATTATATCAAATTCATTCCATAATATTCAAAAAAATATTTCGAGAAATTTAAATCTTTATTCATAAAATTTGGGGTCTCACAAGCAGCCAGAGGGATTTAAAGTTAAAGGGAGAGATTATAGATTGAAGAAAAGTTTGTACGACCTGAAACAAGCTCCAAGGCAGTGGTACATGAAATTTGATTCATTTATGATGGATCAAGGATACAATAAAAAAGTTACAGATCATTGTGTGTATGTTAAAAAGTTTCTGGATAGTAACTTTGTTATGTTGTTGCTATATGTAGATGATATATTGATAGTTGGGCAAGATGTTAACATGATTCTCATGCTGAAGGGAGAGTTGTTTAAGTCTTTTGATATGAAGAACTTAGGCCCGACTAAACAGATTTTGGGCATGAAGATTTTTCGTAACAGGAAAGCTAAAAGGTTGTGGTTGTCACAAGAGAAGTATGTTGAACGGGTGCTTGCAAGGTTCAACATGGGTGATGCTAAGCCAGTTAGCACACCACTGGCCAATCATATTAAGTTGACAAAGCGCATGTGTACTTCTACTAAGGAAGGGAGAGATGATATGGTAGCAGTTCCCTACTCCTCTGTTGTAGGGAGTCTTATGTATGCTTTGACGCCCCCAAAATAGGTATACATCACCCATCTTGAGTCGCCAGACATCACACTACATAAATCAAATACAACTTAATTAATGCAACTATCGTACAAAATACGACAAAACATAGCTGAGAGTTTAAACACGAATATTGCCTTCTAGACAATATTCACTCTCAATGGAGGCCTCATTATAATTATTATCACACTATTTTATAAAAATAGTGAGGACTACTATAGCCACCATCTCGGACCGTCAATCCGTTCCCCGACTCGTCCCAGCTATATTCTCATTTCCTGAAGAGAACAATGAAAGAAAAGGGTGAGCTCAACTAGCCCAATAAGAAATATTATGACTAAGATAATGCAGAATAAATTATCCTTAGCCTTCAACAGTGTTAAACTGATAAAATACAATAAATATCAAGTTTATCTGCAGCGGGATAAGCAATCCATTAGAAGAGTCAAGTAAAACATAATGTCTACTATCTCCTCTAGATTAAAAGTCCATCGTTAATATTTCATTCATGTAATACTCATCAACAGTTCTTTGTTATACCCAAGACAAAAAGAACTATCATCATCTGTCTTCACCTGAACCACCAAAGATTATAATTAAATCCACAATTCATTTTTATAATCATGTAAATCAACAGTTTCTCCTTGCCACAAAGGCTTAATAGAACGTTTACTCAATATTCTTACCCCAAAGGCGAAAGATATTCAAATGTAATAACAATGATCATACCAATCAGTTGTCTACCTTTGCACTACGGGCCAAAGATATTCAACTATAAAACTAATGGTCATGATCATACCAATCAATTGTCTGTCAGTGCATTACGGCCAAAGATATTCAACTGTCAGTGCACTACGGGCCAAGGATATTCATTATTATACCAGTGGTTATGATCATGTCATACACTTGTCCATCTTTGCACGTAAGCCAAAGATATATAATTATAAAACCAATAATCAACAGTCCATCTTTGCACGTAAGCCAAAGATATACAACTGTAAAGCCAATAATCAACAGTCCATCTATGCACGTAAGCCAAAGATATACAACCATAAAACCAATAATCAACAGTCCATCTTTGCACGTAAGCCAAAGATATACAACTGTAAAAACAATAATCAACAGTCCATCTATGCACGTAAGCCAAAGATGACTTTAATCACAATATAAGCATGAGGATGATGACAATAATATAAGCATTAATTAAACGAAATTAAGGATAAATATTAAAGACTTTAAATTTATCCAGAGTTTAAAAATATCCAAATTGTCAACATGATACTGCTTTGTGGAGTAAAATTCAAAAATAATATTCATGTACCAAAAATAATTTGGACAGAAAGAAAATATATTTTTTGGGTAAATAGTACCCCATGAATAGTACTTCAGGAATAGTACCTCGTGAATAGTACCCCAGCATGAAAAGTACCCCAAATACCCGAGTGAATAATATTCGGGTGAATAGTAATTTGGGTTAATAGTAACCCGTGAATAGTACTCCGACACGAAAAGTGCCCCGAATACCCGAGTGAATAATACTAGAGTGAATAGTAACCCGTGAATAGTAACTCATAAAAAATAACAAAGAAAATGATATTCCATGACGAGTACAAAAGAAATGATATCTCATACAAGTATAATAGAATATACGAAACTGGAAATGGATTTTCACCCGCCATGCGGTAATCCACGTAGACAGATCATTTCCATAATTTAATATAGAATGAATATGAAGGATCATTCACCATGCATGCGGTAGTCCACACAGACAGGTTATTCTAACAGAATAATAAAGAATGGAATAACAAAAGAATTCACCAGGCATGCGATAGACCGCATAGACAGGTTATTCCAACAAAATAATAAAGAATGGAACCAGGTCATGCGTAATCCGCACATACAGGATATTTTAACAGAATAATAAAGAATGGAACCAGGTCATGCGTAATCCGCACAAACAGGATATTCCAACAGAATAATAAAGAATGGAATAACAGAAGAATTTCACCATGTATGCGGTAGTTCGCATAGACAGGTTATTCCAACATAATAATAAAGAATGGAATAACAACCCTTACGAGTATTGAAAGAAATAACTCTCTTCATAAATACGAAAGAATAATACCCCTTACACAATAATGATATCCCTTACCTCAGAAGAAAACTGGATACTGAAATAGTGAGGTAGCAGACTTCTCTTCTTCTTTCTCTCTATAATTTCTCTCTATAATAATTGCTCTATAGCTTTAGTGAATTGGTGAAAAATAATGAAGGAATGAGCTTCTATTTATAGGAAAATATAGTTTCGATAATTGCATATTTTGGGGTTTGAAATATTACAGTATAATACCTTCCTTTTTTCTTCATTTTTAATTTACTCTTGCAAGTATTATCAAACTTACACCACCTCCCCTAATAGTAAATCATGTGAATCAATAGTAAATCATGTGTCTCAATAGTTCTAAACATATGAAAAAATTAATTATAGAATAATACCTTCAACTATACCTTCATTTCTAATTTAGTCATGCAAATATTATCAATCTTACACCAACTCCCCTAATAGTAAATCATGTGAATCAATAGTACACACATGTGAAAACATAGTTATAAGTATGTAAATTAATAGCAATTAATTGCTCATTTATCCGGTTAATTACCCGATTGGTCAATATAACCTCCAGACATCAATTATTAACGAAATAAATATCGATTTTCACTAACACTAATAATTCCAACACAATGGAACTATCAATTTCATCTTTAATCAACATGAACTTATTCATCATTAATATTATAATTCACAATATTTAACAACCAGGTCATTCCCAGGAAAGAGAGGGTTTTCTAATAAGGATTTCTCCTTATTGGCGCAAAATTAGGTGACCAAACCTCTCCTTGACAGAACTTCTAGACATTGTTTATATTTCAAATAATAAGATGAATAACTTTGTCGTCTCAATTATTGATTTAATAATAATAAATATTATGCAGATAATACTGTGACAATAATTGAATTAATAATATGAGAGATATTATGCAGCAATTACTGTAGAAATAATTGAGTATAACTGAGTGATTTCTCACGTAAGCATAAATAATCAATACCGTGTGCTACTATGCACCCAAGCATATTACTATACTTTTATCACCGATTATTTTATGACAACTTGTTTACTTTGGAAAATTTTCATATATCACCCTTAACTTTAACCTTTTATCAATTTAACCATTTACTAAATAGAATAATTATAAGAAAATTGAATAATTTCATTTCATAAAATTCGGGGTCTCACAATCTCCCCTCCTTATGAAATTTCGCCCTCAAAATTTACGTACTTAGTAGTTCAAAGAGATGAGAATACCTTGCTTTCTTTTTTAGATTGTACCTTCCTAGTTATTTTCTCTCTATCATGATTTTCCCATTTCTCATCTCCTGTATTTCAGATATCATTCTAGAATATAGTTTCAAAATAAGGGTTAATTGACATATCACATATTATCCCTATACTCTAACCGACCAATTAAATACCAAATAAAATTAGGTAGGTCATACTAGCGAAGCAATTTCTCATCTCTCCCCTCCTAGTTCTTGTCTCACATCTCAGCCAGGGATCATATCCCTAAGCTTTAATACCAACTGTGACCCCCCCCCCCCCAAAATAGGTATACATCACTCATCTTGAGTCGGCAGATATCACACTACATAAATCAAATACAACTTAATTAATGCAACTGTCGTGCAAAATACGACAAAACATAGCTGAGAGTTTAAACACGAATATTGCCTTCTAGACAATATCCACTCTCAATGGAGTCCTCGCTATAATTATTATCACACTATTTTATAAAAATAGTGAGGACTACTATAGCCACCATCTCGGACCGTCAATCCGTTCTTCAACTCGTCCCAGCTATATTCTCATTTCCTGAAGAGAACAGTGAAAGAAAAGGGTGAGCTCAACTAGCCCAATAAGAAATATTATGACTAAGATAATGCAAAATAAATTATCTTTAGCCTTCAACAGTGTTAAACTGATAAAATACAATAAACATCAAGTTTAACTGCAGCGGAATAAGCAATTCATTAGAAGAGTCAAGTAGAACATAATGTCTACTATCTCCTCTAGATTAAAAGTTCATCGTTAATATTTCATTCATGTAATACTCATCAACAGTTCTTTGTTATACCCAAGATAAAAAGAACTATCATTACCTATCTTCACCTGAACCACGAAAGATTATAATTAAATCCACGATTCATTTTTATAATCATGTAAATCAACAATTTCTCCTTGCCACAAAGGCTTAATAGAACGTTTACTCAATATCCTTACCCCAAAGGCTAAAGATATTCAAATGTAATAACAATGATCATACCAATAAGTTGTCTACCTTTGCATTACAGGCCAAAGATATTCAACTATAAAATCAATGGTCATGATCATACCAATAAATTGTCTGTCAATGCACTACGGCCAAAGACATTCAACTGTTAACTAATAGTCATGATCCTGCCAATCATATCATCGAATTATCCATGCAATACGGGTTAAAGATATTCGTTATTATCACCAGTGGTTATGATCATGTCATAAACATGTCCATCTTTGCACGTAAGCCAAAGATATACAACTATAAAACAAATAAGCAACAATCTATCTTTGCACGTAAGCCAAAGATACACAACTATAAAACCAATAATCAACAGTCCATCTATTCATGTAAGCCAAAGATATACAACCATAAAACCAATAATCAACAGTCCATCTTTGTACGTAAGCCAAAGATATACAATTGTAAAAACAATAATCAACAGTCTATCGATGCACGTAAGCCATGACTTTCATCACAATATAAGCATGAGGATGATGACAATGATATAAGCATTATTCAAACGAAATCAAGGATAAATATTAAAGATTTTAAATTTATCTAGAGTTTAAAAATATCTAAAATATCAACATGATACTGCTTTATGGAGTAAAATTCAAGAATAATATTCATGTACCAAAAATAATTTGGACAGAAAAGAAATATATTTTTCTGGTAAATAGTACCCCGCAATAGTACCCTAAGAATAGTACTTCGGGAATAGTACCTCGTGAATAGTACCACAGCATGAAAAGTACCCCAAATACCCGAGTGAATAATATTCAGGTGAATAGTAATTTGGGTGAATAGTAACCCGTGAATATTAACTCGTGAATAGTATTCCGACACGAAAAGTACCCCGAATACCCAAGTGAATAATACTAGAGTGAATAGTAACCTATAAATAGTAACTCATAAAAAAATACCAAAGAAAATGATATTACATGATGAGTACAAAAGAAATGATATCTTATACGAGTATAATAGAATATACGAAATTGCAAATGAATTTTCACCCGCCATGCGGTAATCCACGTAGACAGATCATTTCCATAATTTAATAAAGAATGAATACAAAGGATCATTCACCATGCATGCGGTAGTCCACACAGACAGGTTATTCCAATAGAATAATAAAGAATAGAATAACAAAAGAATTCACCAAACATGCGATAGACCGCACATACAGGTTATTCCAACAGAATAATAAATAATTGAACCAGGTCATGCGTAATCCGCACAGACAGGATATTCCAACATAATAATAAAAAATGGAACCAGGTCATGCGTAATCTGCACAGACAGGATATTCCAACAAAATAATAAAGAATGGAACTAGGTCATGCGTAATCGGCACAGACAGGATATTCCAACATAATAATAAAGAATGGAATAACAGAAGAATTTTACCATGTATGCGGTAGTTCGCATAGATAGGTTATTCCAACATAATAATAAAGAATGGAATAACAACCCTTACGAGTATTGAAAGAAAATAACTCTCTTCATGAATACGAAAGAATAATACCCCTTACACAATAATGATATCTCTTACCTCAGAAGAAAACTGGATACTGAAATAGTTAGGTAGCAGACTTCTCTTCTTCTTTCTCTCTATAATTTCTCTCTATAATAATTGCTCTATAGCTTTAGTGAATTGGTGAAAAATAATGAAGGAATGAGCTTCTATTTATAGGAAAATATAGTTTCGATAATTGCACGTTTTGGAGCTCGAAATATTACAGTATAATACCTTCCTCTTTTTCTTTATTTTTAATTTAGTCCTGCAAGTATTATCAAACTTGCACCACCTCTCCTAGTAGTAAATCATGTGAATCAATAGTAAATCACGTGACTCAATAGTTCTAAACATGTGAAAAATTAATTATAAAATAGTACCTTCAACTATACCTCTATTTCTAATTTAGTCATGCAAATATTATCAATCTTGCACCAACTCCCCTAATAGTAAATCATGTGAATCAATAGTACACTCATGTGAACACATAGTTATAAGCATGTGAATTAATAGTAATTAATTGTTCATTTATCCGGTTAATTACCCGATTGGTCAATATAACCTCCAGACATCAATTATTAACGAAATAAATGTCGATTTTCACTAACACTAATAATTCTAACACAATAGAACTATCAATTTCATCTTTAATCAACACGAACTTATTCATCATTAATATTATAATTCATAATATTTAACAACCAGGTCGTTTCCAGGAAAGAGGGGGCTTTCCAATAAGGATTTCTCCTTATTGGCACGCAATTAGGTGACCAAACCTCTCCTTGGCAGAACTTCTAGACATTGTCAATATTTCAAATAATAATATGAATAATTTTGTCGTCTCAATTATTGATTTACTAATAATAAATATTATGCAGATGATACTGTGACGATAATTGAATCAATACTATGAGAGATATTATGCAGTAATTACTGTAAAAATAATTGAGTATAACTGAGTAATTTCTCACGTAAGCATCAATAATCAATACAGTGTGTTACTATGCAACCACGAGTATTACTATACTTTTATCATCGATTACGTTATGACAACTTGTTTACTTTGAAAAATTTTCACATATCACCATTAACTTTAACCTTTTATCAATTTAACCATTTACTAAATAGAATAATTATAAGTAAATTGAATAATTTCATTTCATAAAATTTGGGGTCTCACATATGCGATGGTTTATACACGACCAGATATTGCTCATACAGTTGGCGTTGTGAGTAGGTATTTGTCAAATCCTGGTAGAGAACGTTGGGAAGTAGTTAAGTGGATTCTCAGATACTTGAAAGCTACTTCCAGTTTGTGTTTGGGGTTTGGTGGTTCGAGTCCAATCTTTGGAGGGTTTCTTAGATGCAAACATGACAGGTTCTGAAGAGAAGAAGTCTACTTTGGGATATTTGTTTACTTTTGCAGGGGGGCTGTATCATGGCAATCCAAGTTGTAGAAGTGTGTTGCTATGTCTACAACTGAGTCAGAATACATCGCTGCTACGGAAGCAGACAAAGAGATGTTATGATTGAAACGATTTCTTCAAGAGTTGAGTTTGACACAGGATGAGTACGTGGTTTATTGTGATAGTCAAAGTGCAATCGACTTAACCAAGAACGCCATGTATCATAATCCTACCAAGCACATTGATGTTCGTTATCACTGGCTTCGAAAACTGATGGAAAAGGAATTGATGAAAGTAAAAAACGTTCATACCGACGAGAACCCCTCAGACATGTTGACAAAAGTTGTAACTCACGACAAACTAAAATTTTACAAGGAATTGGCCGGGATGGACTCCAAGTGACGAGGTCACGGTGGAAGCCCCCTCTCATGGATTTGGAAGGGGAGATTGTTGGATTTGTGAGATCCAAACCCATGAGACTATCATATTTAAATTAGGAGCAAATTGTTTAAAAAGCAAGCAACAATCAAGGGAATATATATATATATATATATATATATATATATATATATATATATATGGAAAAGAATTTGGGGATGGCGTGAATTCCGAAGCTAACATGAATTAGGATTCAGGGAGTATATATATCTGAAGTCTATCATGAATTATCTAAGAGCGTTTTTCCAATCCAAAATCAACTTGATGACATCAGGGAGTATATATATATATATAGGGATTCCATCCACAGCAACCGGTTGTTGGGGAGTAATCTATTTTGACCAGCCGCTACTACCTGTACCGGCCTTAGAATATATTTTTTTTATAAGCCGGTACAGGTAGTAGCGGTTGGCCAAAATGAGTTGCTCCTCAACAACCGGTTGATGTGGATGGGATCTCATATATATATATATATATATATATATATATATATATATATATACACATAAAAAATTTGAGTGCTCTATTTTGAATTTACTACTCGAAAAAAATAATGGGTGCATGCTAGTAAATTGAGAGATTTTTTGTGAAGGATTCACGATTTGTCATCGTCTATTCGGATTAATTAATTGCTTGAAGACTTTAATTAATTTGAAGGTTTTGGGTGGTGAGATAATTTGAGTTTTCACTCAAATTGAGGTATTCTTGTATTCTCTTAATTTCTTAATATTTCAAGTTTTTAGTTATAAAATTTTGAAGGACTTTGGATTTACGGTTGATTATAGTGGAATTTTTTTTGGAGTTTGTCCCGTAATTTTTATCTCTTAGTTTTAGAGGATTTTTTACATAAGATTTGATATCTTGTGGTTAGTTTATTTTTCGTATTATTATTTTCTGTTGTTATAATTTATTTGATAAAATTATATTATTTGTTTAGCGTAATTTATTTAATTTATCAAAGACAATTATAATTAGATGAGTTTTTCCAACATTAACAACTCTAATTACAAATGAGAAAATAAAAAGTGACGTTTAAGTCACAACAACACACCTTTGAACAACCTTTCTTCTTCCTGTCGACTTTTATGGCGCTATCACCATACCAAGTCACCAACATTATTATTACTCCATGTAAATTATAATAGTAGTTGTATTAATTGATGTCTTATTAATTATCCCCATCCACCCATCTTTAATAACTACATTAATACATAGTATTAATACTATTAGTCAGCATTCTGCAACTAATTTATTAGGCAATAAAATAAATCAGACGTTACTATAGACTAAAGTCAATGATTTAATTTATTTTATTCGGCATGTTTTTCCGAAGCAACAATTCTGTGGGGCTATTGACCATGACATGCATTTGATTGAAACTTGTGATGGATGTGGAATTTTGGATTATATGTTTGTTTGTTTTTATTTTTTTTTATTTTGTAGATGGATCATTTTAAATACTAATATTGAAATGAGTTTTTTAAAAAAAAAACAGATCAATTGAACTTGACCCATATTTTGAGCTTACTTTTTGATTAAATTTTTGAATTTTTATTATAATAGTATTCCCTCCGTCTTTAAAAGATAAGATTGTCGTTTTTTAAAAAAAATATATTTGTTTTAATTTATTTATCGTTTACAATTTTTTAGAAGAATAAATTATTTATTTTCTTATATCACTCTTACCCCTTAGCTTCTCTCATTGTCACAAGAAATTATCTCCCTTGTATTAATAGTTTTCAACTTCCTATAAAGGATAGTGATGAAATTTCAAACAAATTTTAATTGTCAAATAATAGTAATATTAAATAACTTTCTTAACCCATGCGCAAAAACCTTAAACGAGAACGGAGATAGATAATAGTAGTTTAAAACACTATTTAAGTATACATTTAGACTTCTTATTAAGTATAACTAGATAAGACTATTTTTAATTACTATATAATTAGTGATAAGTATTTAAGTGTTTGTTCGACTAGGTTGATTTATAAAATTTAAGGTAGCATTTACATCATTTTAATCTCCAAACTCATTATGCCAATTTGGTGCGATGCGTTTAATTATCAAATTATGTGTATGTAAATTAAATAAGTTTAGCTTGATATAAACATTTACTAAACGGATAAGGTTTTTAAATGTATTTAAATTTTTAAATGCTCTAAACGTTGAGTAAAGAAATATACATAGTAAGAGTTGATTTTTAAATCCGTTCAATTTTTTATATTGTAATTTTTTGATCGTTTATAATATTTTGTTGTTTTAATATATTTCAGTCGATTACAATATTTGATAAAAGTATATGGGAATTGAAGGAGAAGTAATGAATGATAATTTTGAAAAGATTGTAATTAATGCTCTTAAATTTTCTAAAACATCAAATAATTTGGGACAAATAAAATCACTTAAAACATCATATATTATGAGACAAAGGGTGTATATAATAAGATAATCATCTAAGGGAGTGTTTGATAAAAATTGAATGAATCTGAATCTGAGTGAGCTGAATCTGAATCTAAATCTGAATGAAAAAGTTGTTTGATAATTAACATGTGTGAAATATCTGAATGATATAATTTTATTATTTTACCCCTCTGAAAAAATTCAAAGTTGTTGTAAATTTATTTAATATTACTTAATATAATAGTTAATATTTTTTCTGATTTTTTAGTTTTTTTAATTATTATTTTTTTTACTTTATTCAGCTTGTAATTCAGCTAAAAAAATCTGACTAAGCCATTCAGCTCAATCATATGACTAATTCAGCCATTCAAATGATTTTTTTCCAAAACAAATACACTTAATGATTGACCGATTTAACTATTCAGCCATTCAAATGTATTCGATGCTAAACAAAAATTCCCAAATGAATAGTAGTTGTAAGCATAAGTGAGTTTAATTGTTGACAAATGACGACTATCACAAGTAAAGGCTGTAAAATGAGCAAACAGTTCGGGCTAGATTCGTATTCGTTCGACTCGAAATATAAATGAGTCAAATATGAATATATTTTAAAGTTCGATAAATTACTCGAACCTTCTCAAATTGTAATTTTCTAATTATACTCGGATCATATTAGTTGAAAAAGTTCAAACTACTCGATCCGGAATCGTGCTCGACTCGGTAACTAAATGAGCCTCAATCAAACCTTATTTTATACTCAATAAATTTTGTGAATCAAATCTGAGTAACTCAATACTCAGATCGACTCGATTCGTTTAAACCCTTAATCACAAGTGAATGAAGAATTTCAATAAGTATGCCCACTATTTTGAACCGTCGCCATTTGCATTTTTATTGAATAATTTTGTAGTCGGCGCACGTGTTCGGTGAATAATTAATTTTTAAGTTCATGCCAACAAATCTTACAAACTTAATTATGTCAACAAAATTAATTAAAGGTTTCTATACACTTAATTACCTGATTGGTTTATTTAATTTCTTAACCTTTTCCTTTTGATTAACAAAACATATATTTTTTTTTGTTTTTTAAAGAAGAAAAGGATGACCTGCATTTGTTTATTTACCAATTTAATTGTTTCTTTTATTTTGTTTAAGAATGTATTAATTAAACTTTAATTAACAAAACAAATATGCATGCATTAAGCGTAATTTGAGTTTCGTACAATTCTAGTTAAAATATTAATTTATATAAAGATAACCTGTAAAATTAATGTGTTACTTTATCCAAATGAGAGTAGATCTTATGTTTCCAATTTTCCTTTTCCCTTATGTCTCTCCACTTAAATTTTGACACACAATCTCTTACTTAACATTAATTAATTTTAAAATTAAATAAAAAGACATGTGTCAAAATTTAAGTAAGGGACACAAGGGGAACATAGAATTTGGAGACAGAGGATTTGCTATCTATCCAAATAACCCGTACACAGTCGCCTATGACAACGGTTCAACCGTCGCCATACATATTCTAGTCTAAACCGACGGTTTAATCGCCGCTATAGTCTAAAAAAATCGTCGTCATAGCAAGACTATATATATATACGTATATAGGGGTGTTCAACCGGTTTTTACCGGATCGGTACCGAACCGAACCGAAATCGAAATCCCCCAAATCTTGATACCGGTACCGGTTGGACCGGTATACCGAACCGACGGTACCGGTTTTTACCGAAAATTAATATAATTATTATTTTTAGTAATATTTATTATATTATTATTATTATCATTTTATTATTATTATTATTATCATTATTTTATTATTATTATTATTAAATTATTAATAATAATAAAAAATAGAAAACCGGTATATACCGGTCCGGTTCGATTTTTACCGAACCATAAATATGTCGAACCGAAACCGGTACCGAAAAAACGGTATATACCGATTTTTGTACCAAACCGGACCGGTTCTTTTTTATACCGAACCGACCGGTTCGGTCCGGTTTGAAAAACCAAAAAACCGATCCAAATGAACACCCCTATACGTATAGCCCATATATATATCAACAATATTATACTGATGCATGCACATATACGATTATAAAAATGTAAAAATAATATTCATTTTATTCAAAAAATATAAAATTATTATTGATTTTTTAAAGACAACTTGAGATGTTTTCAAACTCAAAATTTATTTCAATGTAATAATAAATATTACAACCTATCTAAAACATAATACTAATTATAATATTTATTTTTTGTAATTTTTAATAAATATTATTAATTTTGAGTTTGAACATATTTTAAATTAAATTTTTAAAAATTAATAATGATATTATAATTTAAAACGGGGAAATATTATTATAAATACCTATCCAAATACTTCTACAATATGGATTCAAACATTATTACTCGCATCAATAATTTTGAATTATCTATATAATAAAACAGAGCGGCTTCAACAAACAACGGCTCAGATTTAATTTAATAACTCTAATGGCTCTGATTTCATTTCAGCCAAACAAAAAATAAAATAAAAATCAATTCAAAAATTCAAAACAACGGCTCAGATTTAATCTACTGACTGTTATACCTTTGCCTCTTTATTCCGCCTTCTCCTTCTCCTTCTCCTTCTCCTTCTCCTTCTCCTTTTCCTTATCAAGCCTTTTTCGGTCACTATCGCAGGGATCACTATAGCAGGGGTCATCTTCCTCTTCTCCTTCTCCTTCTTCTTCATTTTCGATCGCTATCGCAGAGGTTATCTTCCTGAAAGCAGGGCGGCGGCAGCAGAAACGAGTATCCTCTCCCTCTGCAGGGGTCATCCTCGATCACTATCGCGGGGTCATCTTCCTCGATCACTATCGCAGGGTTCTATCTGATTTTATTTTGGTATCCTCACCCTCTGCACTTTCACTTTAATTTTTTTCAAAGCCATAGAGTTAATCAGAGAAATTTGGATTTGGGTTTGAGTTTTTTTGAAGTAGGTCAATTTTATTTTGAGAGAAAATGATCAAGTAGTTTCAGAAAATGATGGGTGAAAGTCGATGTCCAAAACCCTAACATTTGCTTTTTGTTTTTTATTTTCCTCTTTTATTGCAGTTGATAAGCCACTCAAGATCACATTTGAGGTATTTATATGTGTATAAACTTTTAGTTTCTGGGTTCAAAGTGTTGTTTCTGAGTTTGAGTTTCTGTTCTTTTTAGGTATAAACATGATTGATCCAAAAGTAGAACAGAACAGATAATATAAATTTGAATATTCTTTTCATGCGTTGTGCAGCTTGAGGAAACACCTGTGCAAGAAAAAAAATCCAAAAACCAGATGGCCTTTTAATTTGTTATGCTACCAAACATGAGTTTTGTTATGCTATACTGCATTTTGCTTCATTTGAAATACATTTATAATTTTAAATTTATAACTTTAATTTTGGTACAATCTACTATGTGTTGTAATTGAGATTGATCATGAAGAGTAGAAATGAGCAAAGGTAAGTTATAAATTTGATAATAAAGTGTTGTAATTATATGTGTTGTAATTGAGAGTGAGTATGAAGGGGATGTTGTGATTGTTGTGTGGAGTAATAAGGGTAGTAAAATGTGCTAAACCATAACCAAATACTTATGAGTTTTGTCCTAAAAAGAAATGCACATGTTATGTTCGATAAATTGCCTCTAAGAGGCTTTCAGGTATACAAAAGGTGATTTGGATATAATAGAGAAGTATATAATAGAGAAGTCTTCATATATGTTAGGTGATGTACATGGAGTAATTTATGTAAGCCCAATGAGGGTTGGAACCTGTACCAAGCTAAAGCTAAAGCTAACCACACCTAAATTGTTGTGCTGCATAAATTAGGTTCCTATGTGTGTATGCTTATCTTATGTCTAGGCTTTATGTTATAAGTTGATCACTAATGTTTGAGCAATCTGGGTAACTTTATAATTTTTCATTTGCTTAACATGTACTCCCTCCTTTCCAAATTGAGTCTTATTTGACTTTTTAATTTTCTTCCCCCCAAAATAACAAAAAAAAATTTGAATATCTTATGTCCATGTGTGTTTATGGCAACCTTACTATGCGTAGGAAGCGTCACAAGTAGGTAGATATGGATGCATATGATTGGGAACTTTCATTCATTAACTGTAATACTTATTTGTAATAAAATTTGGTTGATGTTACTTTCATGCACTAACAGTTGATTTCTCCATTTCACTAAAAGTGTTTCTTGCTTACTAACAGTTGATTTCTCCATTTCACTAAAAGTGTTTCTTGCTTACTAACAGTTGATTTCTCCATTTCACTAAAAGTGTTTAGACATACCTGAAGAATGGCCTCAATGTCGGATTCGACATCGGCGTAGAGATGAGCAAAGGTAAGCTAATTGTTTAAGTTATTTTATTATAAATTTGATAATAAAGAGTTGTAATTAGATGTGTTGTAATTGAGAGTGAGTATGAAGGGGATGTTGTGATTGTTGTGTGAGTAATAAGAGTAGTAAAATCTGTGTTAAACCATAACCAAATACTTATGAGTTTTGTCCTAAAAAGAAATGCACATGTTATGTTTGATAAATTGCCTCTAAGAGGCTGTCAAGTATAAATTTATTTTGATATTAGTTTGCATTTTTTGACTAATGTCTTATTTTCAACTTCCTAGGAGAATTCACATGTGAATCACTTGAACAACCTAAGTGTTATTCCATCTTCAACGAAGGGGGAAACAAAAATTGGCTGTTCTATTGGAAAAAAAATGGTTTAATCAACCGGTATGTACTAATCATTGTCGCTTATACACTAAATTGTCTCTTATATTTTTTAGTTCCTCACCCCTCAGTCTCACTCTCACCATTACCCTTCTCTCTCACGCACACACGACTCCATACCATCATCAAATAGAATTGTTGTGGTATGGTATTAATGTTTTTCGGTTAGAGCGATGTACACTATATTGTCGATGATATTTTTGATTTCCTCACCCCTCACTCTCACTCTTACACACGAATCTCACGCATACACGACTCTATTCTTGCAGAGCAGAGAGAGAAAACATAAGTGTCCCATCAAAGCTCCACGTCAGCAGCTCTCTCTCATTCCTCTTTATTCAAATTTCAAACCTTATCTCTCTGTTCTTACGCTCACAGAACTCTTATGTCTCATACCCAGCCAACTCGATCCCCCCAAACAAGTCGACCCCTCTCAATTTCCCTATATCTCTTTATCTCTCATACCCAGACCTAATTGGGTTCAAGGAGCTTGAAAAACGCAGAAGGAGAAGTCGAAGATCTAAGACCTTCTACTCTTGGCTCTCCTCTTCCTCGGCACCTTAGGTCGTGCTGATCGACATTCTACGAATGAGATTTTGATACCCACCCACCAGCCCACTAGTCCAATAATCCTTATCTTGGTATTTTTGTGTGCTTCAATTGAGTTGGAAATTTCAATTTTTATGTTCAATTACAGTTTATTTCCCATGATTTCTTATTTTCTAATCTCAATCTTTACTTCCATTAATTTGGCCTTAACATTGTCAATGAATGAGAACTCCATCTGACAAGGAAATTATAGTTTCTATTAACCTCCATTACAATGTACTATGCAAACGATTGTATCTTGCATATTACGTGTTCGATAAAATGTCGATAGGAAGAGAAACATGTACACCTCCAGCACATACATTCATTTGTTTTGACTTATTACTTTTGATAGGAACTTTTCTTTTCACCTTGAATTCCATATTAATTCATTATTT
Organism: Panax japonicus; assembly: GCA_020205505.1. NCBI lineage: Eukaryota > Viridiplantae > Streptophyta > Magnoliopsida > Apiales > Araliaceae > Panax > Panax japonicus. Next base: position 66,576,623 of record CM035093.1, read on the forward strand.
GAATTCCATAGAATACAAATAATTAAAATTAGGTTGCACATGAACACCTCTCTAATTCAATGGTAGTTACTGTACTAATCGTTATGCTATATTGCCAGGCTATTTATTTAACAATGACTTATTATAAATTATCGTTATTTGTTCAGTCAATATTCTTGGTATTTATCTTAGGAATAAGAATAGAAAACAAAACAAAAGATACTTAGTATTTTAATTCAGATTGTATGAGTTTTCATAAATGTGCTTGCCACCACATTTTCTCTTATGTGACTATGGGTTTCATTTTTATGGAAGGGTTTAAAGTTTTATTTTTAGTCTTTGTGTTCTTTTTATTTAATAGGTTCTTGAAGTATTCATGAAAGATTGATTTTTTAGGATTTAATATTTCCAAGTATAAATTTAGATTACTTTTCTTTTTTCTTTAAGTTAGAGTATGCCTCTAAGTTCAAGTTTTCTTATTACGAAACTTCCAAACTTGGTTAAGTTGCATATGCAAAGAGACATAAGATGTTATTTATGATAACTACACATAGTGATTGCAGAATTACTGTTAGTCCTGCACTCTTAGTGTTGAAAAAGAAAATGTGGAGTTTTTACTTTTGTTTGCAGAAGTAGTTGAAGACATCATTCAAACTCAAACCCATGGTGATTTGAGTATGCAATATATGGACATTTATGATTCATCTAATAAGAGAATTTTTAATTTATATATTTGATATTATTTGATTGTGGTATCATTCTTGAAGGCATAAAGCTATTCTTATACTTTCTCTTTCCTCAATCAAGATATCTTGCTATTAGTTACAAGTTATACTAAGTTGTATCATCTATTTGGTAACTTTAAGCGTGAATCGAAACGTCTATATTGGATAAAGTTCAAAATTCAATGAGCATGATTTAAATTTGTATTGCATTACATTTAGATGAGAGTTTAGTATTTAAAATGTCACTATAGGGCTCTACCAAGTTTGCTTATGTTTAAATTAGATATTATTTATAGTACCTTAGGTTATTAATTGTATATCCTTCAATCCCAAAATGTTTTGGCTTAAAAGACATAATTTAAGCTAATAGTCTTATATCAGAACTAAAACTTCACCAAAGTAAAATTTGTGGTGAGAGCTTTAAACCCTATTTGACTGTCTATGGAGGTTTCTCCAACTTGAAAGTTGGAAAAGATATAAATTTTTTATATTGTTTTTCGCATGTTACCCCTTTACCCCTTTAAAATGCGAAAAAATTAGAATTCAAATGTGAGGCCTTTCATAAGATGAAAAATATACTTAGATTGAACAGTCAGTTGTATTGGCTTTAAAATAAATACTCCCTCTGCTCCGACATTAGAGGTATATCGAATTTTGATGTTTTCAAAACTTAAACAAATCATAATTTTAGGATTTTGCAAATCAATTCGAGAAAGTAAAGTCAAAATATATATCTAATTTTTGAACAGAGGGAATATACCATAGATGTCACTAAAAGTATATTTTTGTACTACTGTAATTGGTTCACTTCTCCTAGCTATTTGTTATGAAATATTTTACAGCTTTTAGAATTATAGAATTGTATGAATACTGAAGTAATCTCAGAAAAATCAAATTAGATTACAAGAAGAATAATGTTGTATTAGATTGTTTGTTCTGTATTGTTCATTTTTATGTGTTGTTGTGGGTTTAATGTTTGAAAGCTACTTTAATTATAATTAAAAGCTACTTAAATTAGAACTACCACCTTAAGAAAAAAGAATTTTCTCTAATTACATGCTCTTATAAATTATTACAGTCAATATTCCTTTATTAAATAATAGGGTTTAGTAACTCAAACAGTACCATTAGATGCATGTGTTCCTGATGATTAAGTGTCACGGTTTCTAATTTTCACTATTTGAATGATACCATTCATTTTGAATTTCTTATTGATTAACACGTTAAGTTAGATGAAAATTAATCAGAGTTAGTGTTGATAAAGTTATATCTAATATTCTATTTAATTACAATTGCTTAAGAAATGCTTTGAACTTTGAATTAAATCTATTACTTGACAACTATTTATGTGGAGAAACTTTTAAATTTATTTTTTATTGTTTTTTTCCTTTCTAATATATCGAATTAAATTAATCCGAATACTGAATTCCTCACTTTCATGTGCCTCCTAACGCGTAATGACTATGATTTATTAGCTTGACTTATTAAACTGGGAATCACATCATCCGTTATGTTATGTTAGGTTGATTGGAGTGAGCTGTATCCAGGGACTTGATTGGCTCCAAATACTTAAACCTTATCACATAGATTCCTATATATTTGGCTGTTCTTTTTGTTTTCTTCCAAAAAATCAAATTCGTTAAAATCCTTTTCATGGACATTATTCTTAATGAAAAATGACACCAATTAAAGAAGTTAAACATAAGATTTCAAGAAAATAAACTCAACCACTTATTCTGATTCAACTTCTAACAGTTTGAAACCTCAACTATCATCAAAATTGAGGGAATTCCTCTCTTACAGAACAATCTATAGTATAAATGTATAGTAAAACAAAATTTAAAAAACTGATAATAGCATTTGGAACAATAGTATTGAATGTATTTTTGAAACTAAGCATAGTTTTGATCAAATGTTAAATTTTTGTCATGATATTCAAGACACGAAATCTGTCTTTGCACCTTCATTTGCTCATGTTTAACTCATGTGTAATTTATTAAGTTTGCTCTTACAGGTTGATCTAAGTGATAGTAACAACATACCTGTCAATGTTTTGTCTGAATGTGCGCTTAATCAATTACATATGGATAAGGTAACACTACTGGTATTGTTAAAAAAATTTATTTTGATATTAGTTTGCATTTTTTTGACTAATGTCTTATTTTTTACTTCCTAGGAGAATTCACATGTGAATCACTTGAATAACCTAAGTGTTATTCCATCTTCAATGAAGGGGAAAGACAAAATTGGTTGTTCTATTGGAAAAGAAAATTGGTTTAATCAACCGGTATGTTGTATTAATCATTGTTTATCTTTTGATAAAAATTGTTTAGAGCATTATACACTAAATTGTCGGTGATATTTTTGAGTTCCTCACCCCTCAGTCTCAGTCTCACGCTCACTCTTACACTTCTCTCTCATGCACACATGGCTCCATACCATCATCGAGTAGAATTGTTGTGTTGTGGTATTATTATGAGAGCGATATTTCTTATGAATTTGATTTTAAAAAGTTATGCTTTTTGGACATGTTAACCTAATGCCTTATTTTGTACTTCCTAGGCGAATTCAAATGTGAATCACTTTAACAACCTAAGAATCGCTCCATCTTCGACGAAGGGAAAACAAAAAATTGGCAGCTCAACTGGAAAAGAAAATTGGGTTAATCAATCAGTATGTTGTACTAATCGTTATTCAAGTATTTATAAAAATTATTTAACACATCATATCTAATAGCTATCTAACGTGTTGGTATTTCAGTTAGAGCAATATACACTATATTGCCGGTGATATTTTTGAGTTCTTCACCCTTCACTCTCACCCTTACACATCTCTCTCACGCACACATGACTCTATTCTTACATGAATTTCGCAGCTCTACATGAATTTGATTTTTGACCTGCTAACATATTGTCTAAATTATGTATTGGTTTCCTTAGTCATTCTTAGTTAATTTCTTAAGATCTTCCACTGGTATTAATCTAATCTAATTTCAAGATGGTTGTTATATGTACATGATGCGTCTAGATTTTGTGTCACTAGGAGATAATTCTCCTCTTAGTAGCATGTGTTTGTTAAGAAAGAGCAGTGCAAGTCCAGATATCCGTCAAAATATTGAGTTGTAATGACAAAATTTAAGAAAATTTCTTAGTCTTATGTGATCTTGATAGATTTAATTAACTAAACAAAGTTCATGGAAGCAAGATGCATCTTTACATTAACCAAGTACTTTATGTTATATATCTTTTGGAGATTATAGCAGTCATTGTTCCTCTTTGTTTTCTTCCTGGGCATATCACAGAGAAATGCTTACCACAAATCTTAAAACTATAAAATCTATAACATTTGGTTCTAGAAGGATGCATTGGTATTGATAATGATAGCCTTGCAGCCCTTAAACATGGGTTCAAGACGTTACAGGTAACCATATTTGTAAAAGTAAATGGATTTATGAAATATGAAGTCTTTTTATCATGCTCTCCTTTTTATTTGCATATTAGAGGTGCGATATCAGAAATAATATGAAGTAAATGGATTTATGAAATATAAATTTTATTGTACATGTAAAAATTGTAATAGAATTTATATTATCTTACTGGTCATGTGTTTCTTTATTTCGTAAGAGATAGGTCAGGGAACCATCCTAGCAAATGTCAAACTTATTGATTCGTTCAATATGATTCATCTACTGTTTGTTGGATTGCTAATGAACCTATCTTTTCTAAACAGACCCTCAATATTGTTGAGTTGTGATAATGAAAGTCATGTGGATTTGTCTTATCTCACTGATGAAGTTGGATCTCTACGACAACTTACCTTAGCATATGGCTCTCCTGTAAGTCTCTCAACTCTTATGCCTTCCAGTAGTGAATGATTTTCTTTTTGCTTATAGATTTCAGTTTATGGTGGTTCAGGTGACTCTTGCTCTTGCGAAGAGTTTGCAAAACCTTTCCATGTTGCAATCAATCAAATTAGATGGTTGCCAGGTTACATCTTATGGACTGAAATCCATTGTAAATTGGTGTATTTCATTGAGGGAGCTAAGTTTAAGTAAATGCATGGTAGTGACTGATGAAGGTCTATCATCCCTTGTGACAACACACAAAGACTTGAGGAAACTAGACATCACATGCTGCCGCAAAATAACTCACATTTCAATTTTTTGTGTTCATAATTTTTTTTTATTTTTTTTTTGTGAATTATACAGTGCCTTCAGGCTAAGAGGCCATGTTTGTTTGAGCCTTGAGGGTGCATACATATATAGAAGTAATTCTTCAACTCCCTCTCTGCAGCGTGAACCAGCCTCTGGATATCACAAAGCAGGATAACTAAATCATTCCTCTCACTACATCAAAGTCTTACTTATATCAATCTAAATCATTCCTCCCACTACATATAAATTGGTGTGCTCATTTTTTTTATAGATAATTCAGGGTAAAGTAAGGGTTCTTATGTTTCGGATTTACAGTTGTTTTATTTTGACTCACATATTTTGATAATTTTTATATTTCAAATATTTTCAAGTATACATTGAAGGATACTTGGTGTAAGCTGTAAAGAGTACTTGGTGGAAGCTGTAAAGTAATGAGTCTTATGCAACATGTTGTTTCTCTATTTTCTGCACGTTTATATTTTTTGTGTTCTGTCTTTTATAAAGTTAACTAATTATACATGGTTATGATGATTTTTGGGTATGGAATGGTGGTTTTCTTGGTGGTTTGGATATGTATTGATGATTCTATGTTTTGTAAACATGTTTAGAATTTATGGATATCTATTTTTAAAGGAAACTCTGCCAAAATTTCTTGAAATTAGTACCAACTAGCTCGATGTTTTGGTGGTTAGATGATTGAGAATGTATTAATTGTTGTGGCGGTATATGTCTTTAGATAAAATTATAGATTTTTTGAATTTTAATCTAATATTTCGTTATGCCTTGCCTTCAGGCACGAGTTATTGCTAGTATATAAATATATAGGGTTGGGGGGATTTTTTTTAAGGCCTAACAAATAATGTTTGTATGATTTTCCGTTAATTAATTAAATAATTTATGAAAAATATTCTTTTAATAATAATTTTGATAAATTGGGTAAAAACATATACATTTATTACAGTAGAAAACAAAAGACATAATCCTAAGACAGACAGAACCGAGAGTCCTACCAGAAAGGAAACGAAGCAGAAAGTTGAAAATGGCCTTTCACCGGCCATCCCTAGTCCCAACCCAATATTCCAAAATCCAAACAGGGCCCTATCCCCCATTACTATTTTACTAGTATTTTATATTCCATTTTCTCTCTCCTCTTTCTTCTTAAATCCACATTTTCTCTCTCCAAAACTTTCTCTCTCCCTCTCTCTAACAAACCAGACTACAGAAGCAGCAGAGCAGCAGCAGAAACCAAAAAATCTGGAATGGCTGTTCTTGAGGAAATCTGGTGCAATGACGAAACCGCCCTTGCTCCCGAAGAGGTACCACTACCATTACCATCTGACCCTTCCTTTGTATAGCGAAGGCTGTTTTGGGAAATTCACAAATGAGCCATATAATGTAGGTGGTCTCTCTGTGGAAACCCCCATCTCCTTAATATTGAGTGGAAAAAGGCAGACAGGATTAGCCAGGCATTATAGTTATAAATATAAATCTTTATATAAATTTGTCATTTTTTTTCCTTTTTAATTAACCCATGAAAGAAAACTCTGATACCCTTTTAAATCTTTGTATTTTTTATATGTTTTTGTTTTAAAATTTTCACATTTCTTGAGATTTAGAAGAGGGGAGAAGCACATGAATCATCATCAAGAATGGTAATGCTGGAAAAGTAGGGTGTATGAAGCATTTTAATGAGGGGTATATTTGTATTGATTTCAAAATATTCTACTTGATGGCTATCAGCCTATCATGATATTGATGATGTTTGCTTTTTTCCCAATTTTCCATAGATAATATAATTGCATGGTTGGTTCATTTTTCAATTTTGTCCATCTTGCCTTAGTTTATTTTCCATTTATGATCTAGAATCTTGATATTGTGGGTATTTTGCAATTTCTTTGCTTCCTAATTTTGCTCCTTTTTTAGGCAAAAGAAAGCATTGAAAAGTAGGATTTGGTCCATTTTTTTGCTGTTAGTGACATTTGAAACTTACAAAGTCACTATAGATTTCTTATAGCATTTGGAATGGTCTATTAAGCTTTTTTCTGGGATATCTTACTAGTAAAAAAATTAATTTACTTTGCTTTGTTTCTTGACCTGACTGACTCTGGATGGACAAGTTTTGAACTTTTCAATGTGGTATTCTATTTCAGTTTATTTGATTGATATCTATTGGAATATTCTGATTGTTTTTGTGCATAAAGGATGAGACGTAGTCTAGTAGAATAAATTGAAATATGCCTTCTTCTCAGCTTTCTTCTTAGGTTCATAATTTGATTTTAGGGACTGGTTAGAGTGATTTCTTCACTTAAAGGTTTGACTCTTAAGGCAAAAGTGGGAAAGACGTGTCCTGCATAACTGTGTAAAATCATAAACTATGTTTTTGTGAAGATAAACAAAAAGTAACTTTTAATTTCCGAAATAAATGGGAAAAAGACCGTAGATTTATCTCTACTATCTAGGAAGCTCATGATGAGGATGCTTCAAGTCTTGCCTGCTAATCACTTGGAATATAAGAGTAACTCTAAAAGTATTTTACTTTCTTGAGTTAGACATCTCTTTGTTATGGATGAGGTGTTTTGATTTTTGAGATTTTCACATGAATCCCACATCGGAAGAAGTTAAGAATGTTGGAGTCTCAAACTAATAGTGTCAGTTGCCTAAATCTTGGTGTATCGGTTTGGTTTCCTTACTCACCGATTCGATAACGAGTCTTGAAATGCAATTTCAAGCATTATCAATCTAAAGTTGCGTATTGGCAAAACTTTTGTGGAACAAAAGGAATAATAATAATAATATCTAACAATAGGACTCTTTTTGTGGAATAGAAGAAGTAATAATAATAAATAAAATACGTATATTTGCATACTAACTAATAAAAATAATAATAAGAAATAAATAAATTTAAAGCTCTAGTGTAACTGTGCTATTGCCCTAAACCTAAAATGAAGCCGAAACTGAGTAAAAAAAAATACTTCTGCAACCTAGGCCGCTACCGTTACTTTGAACCATGAACACATGTGTACACTCTAATTGATTTGGGGTCAGTCATTCAATTCCGCTGCACCACCAGGGCAGTGCACTTTCTTTTGATAATGCCAACCTAGTTGTACTCTGAATCTTCTTTAGCAATTAGTTTGTTCTGTATTTTTTCAACCAAGAGAAACTGATGGTATTCTGGTTCAATCAATTTGGCAATTTTTACTGTTGGTGTAATGTCATGCTCTAAACTGATCTTAGCTGAAGAGTGGCTTCTATTTGAATTAATTATCTCAAATTTATTTTTGATTACATCATTCCCCAGTTTTATGCTATATCATTTAGAGAGCATATTGCTGTTTATTTGGATGTATTATAATCTTTTAATCCGTTAAGGAAAACTATGCTTAAAGATTGAAAAACGTTGGTGCACATCTTTGGCAATAAGTTTCCAGATGGTGCTCCAACTAATATCTTCATCACCAAGGCATTGTCTTCTTGAGCTTTCAAAGCTGGTTGCTGCAACCTCAGGGAGGCCTCAATCCTGATGTGGTAAGATGGAGTAGAAAACGTCCACTCCTCTTTGATAGTCATTATCTTGAGTTTTCATTTTTCTTTCTATTAATCATCAACATATAGTAAATGTATATATGATTTACAGTTGTTTGTTGATTGGTTGGAAAATTCACCAGTTATTGTTATTGTCTCTTATCGTTGCATTAGATGACTGCTTTCATATGAGGCCACTAAAATCTTCAGACTTCTTAGTAAAGTAATGTCGTCTTATACTAATTGATCGTATTGTTCGTACAAATATCTTCATTTCTAAGTTATGGTAGTATGAGTATAGTTCAAAGTTGTCTCAGGAGGAACTGTTAGTTGGTTTTTTCTATTTAAACGTGGGGTGTTCATGAATGGTGCTCTTTACAAATGTTAGAATAATAAATAAATAAAATTGTTGTCATGCTTTCTGAAGTATGTTTACGCATTATTGTTTGGGAGTTTAGAGCATCTGTGGATCGTTGTTACGTGTCTAAATCGAAATCGAAATCCTGGATTTCTTCCTTATTATTTTTTGGTCAGACATGGATTTCTTTTATCTGCTTAACTTGATAGGTTTAAATTATGTGCATACAGTTTCTTATGCATCATTGTATTATCTTAGAATTATCCATTTCAATATTTTTGATAACACGAGACTATTTTATGGCTGCATTATGCCTGTGATTCCTTCTACTGGCGAATGAAGTCATAAACAAGTAGTGAAACAATGTTGAGGAAATAAAAGGGTTGAAATGCTTCTACACAACTCTAGTGTTGTTTAGCCCAAAAGTTGGCTAAGAAGAAGAGGATCCCCATCTTGATATAATGGCCTATGTTAAAATCCAAAAGTACCCGTGTCGACATGACTCGAGATGGGTACAAATGTACAAGTACAAGTGTCGAACACGGCAGTTTGGTAGAAAATGAACCAAAATCTTCTAAAAATAGGCAAATCTATGTTGTATCATTTTAAGAATCCTTCTAGGGGTTTCCGAGTCCATGTAATATAGATAATGGCCACTCTTGCTCCTTAAGGAATCGTATTTATTACCGCGCTGCACCTTTTTTTCTTCTAAATTAAATCAACAGATTTATTCAATTTCAAATCTGTTTTTTTTACTACATTCTCAGTCTTACCTTCTTGTTTCATTTTTTCCTTTTTTTTGATAATTACCTTCTTATTTCTTACCCTATTTTATTAATCATATTTGACATGCTTATATGGGTTGGGGGGGGGGGGGGAATACATAACTTTAGTTGTTTATAATCTTTATCAATAAACATCAAAAAACTGCTTGCTTTCTATAAATTGATCCTCTTATGAGTTATGCATTTTGATACAGAAGCCCAGGGTCATGAATTGGTCATATGAAAATTGCTATTATTGTGATAAACATAGAAAGAACCTCCATTAGAGAACACAAATTGACTGCTTAAGATTATTGTGCTAATAGGGGACATATTTGCTGCTATGTTTTATAAAATTGGTTACAAGTTCATAATTTGCAGTGTGTTTCATAGTTTACTATAATCAGCAAATAGGTTGTTGTGTCGATGCATGATCTGTGGACATTAATTTATGGTGCTCCCTTAAATTATTTCAATTTTATTTTCATAAATATGGTTGGGCTTCTTTTTCGTATCAATTTCTCATGTCACTGTTTGTTCAGGCAAAGTATGCTGATAGTTTTTCTGCCTTGTGTTTGTAAGAATATACCAATCTACTTGCTTGTTCTGGTATGTGGCTTAGAAGGTTAGCTTGTGTTCTCCCCAGTGATATTAGAGTGGACATTTATTTATGGTGCCCCAAAGTGATATTGTGTTATTGGTAGTATGGGATATTATAAGCTTGGACATCCCCTCACGAGGAAATAGAGATTTGAGCCTATATTGTAACATTTGGTACAAGTGTGGTAGAATGTTATGAATAGAAAATAGGAGAAATAGATGTTTGAGCCTATATATTAACATTTTTACAAACAAAAGACACTTGGAAAATATTAATTTTCAAAATACAAAGAGTAAAGCAACATTTTCTTTTATTCCATTTGGACCATTTCATTATAAAATAGCCTAGGTTTATGGTAAAATGATGCCGGAATTATCAACCGTTTCTCATTAAGCTTTAAATATGACCGAGTTAATTGAGACCACACGCATTGGAAATCTTGTGATTTAAATGCCTCGTATTCACAAGGTTTGAGTTGCCTCGGTAAGCATTTGTCTGCCGGCTTTTGGGACATATATAGCCGCCGGCCGGCAATATTTTGTTCCATCTGCATGCCCTCATAATTGTCCTGATTTTTCATCAGATTTATAGCCTGCTATCGGTCCAAAATATTATTATTATTATTATTATTATTTTACTTTGATTTTCAAAAAATGTATAGTATTTTTTTCAATTGAAATTTTTACAAAATTTAGTGATTTTTGTGTAATTTTGATACATATAAAATACAGTGTTATACAGTATGTACAACACTTCTTTTTATATGTATCCAAATTAACCTAAATAACTGGATTCTATAAAAATTGTCATTGGAAAAAATACTAAATATTTTTTGAGAGTAAAAAAAAAATTTGAATCGATCGCTAGACCTTCTGAGTCACCAAATACATGGTACATAATTTAAATACAATCTTCGACAAAAACGTAGCTGAGAGTTTTAACACGAATATTGTCTCGTACACAATATCTAAACTCAAATGAAGTCTTCATTATAATTATTATCACACTATTTTATAAAATAGTGAGAACTACTACAGTCACCATCTCGGATCGTCACTCCATTCCTCGACTAGTCCGGTCTACGTTCTCATTTCCTGAAAAGAATAATGAAATCAAAGGGTGAGCTCAACTAGCCCAGTAAAAAATATTATGACTAAGATAATGTAGAATAAATTATCGTAAGCCTTCAACAGTGTTAAACTGACATAATACAATAAACAACAAGTTTAACTGCAGCGGGACAAACAATTCATTAGAAGAGTCAAGTTGAGCATGATATTTACTATCTGTTATGATTTAAAAGTTTATCATCAATATTTTATCGCTGTAACACAACTCAATAAATAATCCACATCACTAAATTATTCATGCACTACGGGTCAATGATATTCATTAGTATCACATCCACGAATCATCCATGCATTATGGGCCAAGAATATTCGTTATTATCATCAGTGGTCATGATCATGCCAACAACTATCTATCAATGCATTGCGGGCCAATGAGAACTTTTACCACATCATTTGTAACATTACGGGTCATGATTATAACGATACATAATCATAATCATGCCAACAATTGTCTATCAATGCACTACGGTCCAATGAGGACTTTCATCATAATATAAGTATGGGGATGATAACAATGATATAAGAATTCAATTAAATGAGAGCAAGGATAAATTTTAAAGATTTATAATTCAATTTATTCAGAGGTCAAGAATGTCCAAATTGTCAACATGATACCTCTTTATGGAGTAAAATTCAAGAATAATAATGTATCAAAAATAATTTGGACAGAAAAAAAATCAATTTTTGTCATGAATAGTACCCCGGGTGAATAGTACCCAAGTGAATAGTACCTCGTGAATAGTACTTCGTGAATAGTACGAATAGTGATCCGGCATGAAAAGGGTAAAACTTAACAAGAATATTCAGAAAAATATTTTCGTGAAAAAAATACTCGATGAAGCACAAATTTCAAGGATATTCTACTAATTTTAAGAAGTATAGAAGCAATACTTAATAAAATGAGTGTAAAATTCGAAATCTGAAACAAAATAATATTACTTAAATACTACAAAGTATGGAAGAAAATATTATTTCATACGAATATTAAAAAAAAATATTCCTTACCTTAAAAAGAAAGTATTTCTGAATGGTATAGCTGGGATATTATTGAAGAAAACTTGCACTATTTTCTACACTTAAAGCTTTCTTAAACTCTAAAAAATATGCTCAATATTATAGAAGAATAATTCTCTGATTCTGGTGTGATTTTCATTTCTAAACTAAGCATCCTATTTATAGGAGAATGGTAGAGGCACTGTAAAGAATTTTTAAGGACGAAACAATTTGCGAATTCACGGATGTCATATGCAAAATCACGGACGACTGATCCACCACCACACACACACACATACCCACACACAACCACCACCACTCACACCTCATCCACCACACACACACACTCATACACGGCACATGATTCAAATAACAAATATGTGACGTCCCAAAAATAGGTATACACAACCCATTATGAGTCGCCAAATACATGGTACATGATTCAAATAAAAACTTAATTTATATAATACGACAAAAGTGTAGATGAGAGTTTTAACACGAATATTATCTTTTAGACAATATCCAAACTCAAATGGAGTTCTCATTACATTTATTATCACACTATTTTATAAAATAGTGAGGACTACTACAGCCACCATCTCGAACCGTCACTCAATTCTCTAACTAGTCCCAACTACGTTCTCATTTTTTGAAGAGAATAATGAAAGCAAAAGGGTGAGCTCAACTAGCTCAGTAAAAAATATAATGACTAAGATAATGCAGAATAAATTATCGTTAGTCTTCAACAGTGTACAACTGATAGAATATAATAAAAAAATAAGTTTAACTGCAGCGGAACAAACAATCCATTAGAAGAGTCAAGTAGAGCATGATATCTACTATCTTCTATGATTTAAAAAGTTTATCATCAATTTTATCATTATGACTCAACTCAATAAATAATTCACATCACTGAAGTATCCATGCACTACGGGCTAAGGATATTCATTAGTATCACATCCACGAATTATTCATGCACTACCGGCTAAGGATATCCGTGTTATCACCAATGGTCATGATCATGCCAACAACGGGTTAAATACACTTTTTTCCACTTTACTCGACCTCGATTTACAAATACATCTTTGAACTGAATTTGTTTTCATTCACCTCACTTGTGAGAACCCAAATTTTATGAAATAAAAGTATTTAATTTTTTTATTTTGGCAAATAGTTAAATTGATAAAAGTTTAAAATTAAGGGTCATATTTGAAAATTTTTCAAAGTAAGCAAGTTGACATAAAATAACCGGTAGTAAAAGAACAGTTGTGACGCCCCCAAAATAGGTATACATCACCCACCTTGAGTCGTCAATAACATGGTACATAAATAACTATAATTTTATTAATACAACATATAAACTATGAATTTAAATACAAATATTGCCATCTAGACAATATTCACACCTAAATAAGTCCTCATTATAATTATTGATACATTATTTTATAAAAATAGTGAGGACTACTAAGACAACTTTTTAGAACCATCATTCCACACTCCGACTAGAACTCGCTACATTCTCGCCTCCTGAGAAAAAAAATGGAACAAAAAGGAAAAGAGCGAGCTCAACTAGCTCAGTAAAGAATATTATGACTAAGATAATATAGAACAAATTATCGTTAGTCTTCAATAGAGAAAAATCTGATAAAATACAATAGACAACAAGTTTCAGATCAATATTCGCAGCGAAAATAATAATTCATAGATGAGTTACGTAGAGAATGAAATCTACTATAATCTATAAATTTAAAAGTTCATCATCAATATTTTATCCCTATAACACCAATCAATATTCATCTTGAATCAAATATTCATTTTTGCACTACAGGCCAAAGAAATTCATCAGTTGGTCATGTTCATCTCAATACCTATACATCTTTGCACTACGGGCCAAAGATATTCATAGAAAAATCAACCATCTTTGCACTACAGACCAAAGATATTTAGTAATACCATCATTTAGGACTGAGAATGATGAAAAATATTTTAAAAAAAACGAATCCAGTGAAATAAAAGAACAAATATTAAGGATTCGTACTTTAAACATTCCGAGTTCAAAAATACTTCATTAATAATCATAGTGAAATAAAATTCAAGAATGATCAAAACATGAATACAATCAAAGCTAGTATCTATAATAGATATTTTAGATAAAAATAAAAATTTAATTTTTCTGTGAATAGTGTCGTATTCGTGAATAGTGTCGTATACGTGAATAGTGCCGTATACGCGAATAGTAACCCCGACACTAAAAGACAAGAATTTCACAAGAAAAATCTTACCAATAATCCGACATAATAATATTAGAAGAAATAATATTATTTTAAAAAAAATAACACCCCTTATCTCGAAAAAGACTGTACTTCTGACTGGAATATTGAATATAATGCTGAAGGGAACTTGTACCGTATATCAACACTCAAAGTCTCAAAATACTCACAAGAATATGCTCGATAATATAAAGAGAGAAAACTTCAGTTTCTGATGTGATCTTCAATTCTAACCTAAGTACCCTATTTATAGGAAAATGCTTAGAACACCAAAGTAAAAAATTTAATATAATATTAATATTTATAAAATATGTCATACGCAAACTTGGAAAATCTAGTTCAGCACATTTACCTCACAAGTGGGGCACACCAACCTTAACAAAAATGTTTTTATTAAAATAAAAATTTAAAACTTCAAAAATCAATTATTCTGGAACTTCGGAACTTCAATAATTCATAATAAATAGCCCTTTTATCAGAAAAATTTGAACCTCATGTCTTTTACATAGGAAATTTTATTCTCTACAACTTTTTAAGTTTACATTTTTTTAAATTCTAAACAGAAATTGACCGAAATTCACAAACGGGCGATTTTATAGGCTATAATCAAATTTTAGTCAAGAAATGAGCACACAGACATGTTTAACATGTTTTAAATAATTTTTGCAACAAAAATACTCTTCCTCCTCATATATTCATATATCCCACATTCATTGTAAAAATATCACCATTATTATATTATTAAAATATAATAATATATTTAAATAAATTATTTTATCAGAAAAGATAAAATATCAATTTTTCAATAATTGTCACTTTAAAATTTTCTCCATCTATATCCACATAAAATGAATATTTTTCTTATCATATAAATCAATAATTAATTATTCATAAATAATATTACAGAATCACAATATTGACAACCAGGCCGTTCCCAGGAAAGAGGGGGCTTTCCAATAAGGATATCTTCTTACTGGCGCGCAATTAGGTGACCAAACCTTTCCTTAGACAGAATTTTCTAGACATTGTCAATAATGTTATATAATAATAGTATTCAAATAATAAAAATTATTGATCTGATAATGAAAATACTATGTAGTGACAATTATTGAAACAACAATAATATAAAATATCAACGTAGCAATTATTGAATCAATAAAATAAAATATTGAACAGTAACTACTGTAACAATTATTGAGTAGTGCCTTCTTACGTAAGAATCAATAATTGGTGCAATATCGTGTGCTACTATGTTTTAATCACCGAGTATTTCAACAGTATTAACGGTAACAACTATGCCGTTATTTATAAACAACTTATATTTGTCGTTTTTTTCATCCAATCACTTTCCGTTATGGGGCCCACACAAAGCTGCGCCGTCGTACGAATATTCTCCGACAGTAAAAATATTCCACGACCAAACAAATATTCCCCGACAACAATGAATATTTTATAACCACTTGCTTATTTAAAATATTTCCGCATTTTACCCATAACTAACCATATTAATCAGATCAACCCTTACTATTTCAAAATAATAAATAGAGGAAATTCAATATCATTTATAATAAGTTGGGGTCTTACAACAGTAATACGCGTGGTTGCATAGTAGCACCCGGTATTGATTATTGATACTTATGTGAGAAGTCACTCAGTTATACCCAATTATTTTTACAATAATTGCTGTATTATATCTCTCATATTATTGATTCAATTATTGTCACAGTATCATCTACATAATATGTTATATATTATTAAATCAATAATTGAGACGACAACGTTATTCATATTATTATTTGCAATATTGACAATGTCTAAAAGTTCTGTCAAGGAGAGGTTTGGTCACCTAATTGCGCCCCAATAAGGGGAAATCCTTATCAGAAAGCCCCCTCTTTCTTGGGAACGACCTGGTTGTAAAATATTGTGAGGTATAATATTAAAGATGAATTTTATTAAAAATCGAATTTGAGTTCGAAGTTAAATTTGGAGACGCGGACGTTATATTTGAGTCTGAAACGATAAAATTAGTAGAAATAGACTATAAACATAAAATTTGTCGGGTTGAATTTTTGGTCAAAAAAGTCAACAGTTGACTTTTTCAGAAAAAAATCAAACTTCAAAATTTCAAAAATGAAATTTTTGAGAAAAATATTTCCATTGTGTTGGGATTATTAGTGTTAGTGGAAATTGACATTTATTTTGATAATAATTGATATCTGGAGGTTATATTGACCAATCACGTAATTAATCGAATAAATGAGCAATTAATTGCTATTAATTCACATGATTATAATTATTTGTTCACATGTGTGTACTATTAATTCACATTCATGTACTATTAGGGGAGTTGGTGCAAGATTGATAATACTTGCATGACTAAGTTAAAAATGGAGGTATAGATGGATGTATTATACTGTAATTCGTATTTTCACATGATTATAACTATTGATTCACATGATTGAACTATTGATTCACATTATTTACTATTAGGAGAGGTGGTGCAAGTTTGATAATACTTGCAGGACTAAATTAAAAATGAAGAAAAAGAGGAAGGTATTATACTGTAATATTTCGAGCCCCAAAATGTGCAATTATCGAAACTATATTTTCCTATAAATAGAAGCTCATTCTTCCTTTATTTCTCACCAATTCACTAAAGCTATATAGCAATTATTATAGAGAGAAAATATAGAAAAAAAGAAGAAGAGAAGTCTGCTACCTCACTATTCTAGTGTCCAGTTTTCTTCTAAGGTAAGGGGTATTATTTCTTTCGTATTCATGAAGAGAGCTATTGTTATTTTATTCCTTATTATTATGTTGTTATAACCTGTCTATGTGAAGTACTGCATACATGGTGAAATTCTTCTATTATTCCATTATTTATTATTCTGTTGGAATATCCTGTTTGTGCGGATTACGCATGACCTGGTTTCGTTCTTTATTATTCTGTTAGAATAACCTGTTTGTGCGGTCTATCACATGCTTGGTGAATTCTATTGTTATTCCATTCTTTATTATCCTGTTGAAATATTATGTCTGTGCGGATTACGCATGACCTGGTTCCATTCTTTATTATTCTATTGGGAATAACCTGTCTGTGCGGTCTACCGCATGCATGGTGAATTCTTCTGTTATTCTATTCTTTATTATTCTGTTGGAATAACCTGTCTATGTGGACTACCGCATGCATGGTGAATGGTCCTTCATATTCATTCACTATTAAATTGTGGAAATGATCTGTCTACGTGGATTACCATATGGCGGGTGAAAATTCATTTGCAGTTTCGTAATTTTTCTGACCATCAAAAATTCTCGAAAAATTTGAAATGATAATTTGATGAGTTTTCTATATTGTGTCCAAAGATGACGATTTTTGGATGTATAGATTAAGAGTTATGAATTTTATGGGAAAAGACTATTTTAAAAGTAAACCCTTATAACTCCTTGTGATTAACTCCAAAATTGGTAAATTTTTTATTAGAAGTACATGTATATAACAGGAGTATACCCTGTAAATTTTGAAATTTTTGGACAAAAGTATAATTTATGATAAATGTCTAAATATTCAGAAGTTTTGGCCATATGAAAAATAGTGAATAAATTTTAAAAATTCTGAGAAAAATATATGTTCAATATGGGACTATATTCTGCTAAATCCCAGAAAAGAAAACTTTTTGGGAATGATTTGTTATTTTTTATAAAAATAGTTTAGTTACAAATATATGAATTAAATATGTTATGTGAAGTTGAAAAATTGTTAAATAGAATTTTATGGCTTGAGAATCCTATATAGGGTATATGTGAAACCCCAGATTTTATGAATAAAGAATTAATTTTCTCGAAATAATTTTTTAATATTATGGTGTGAATTTGAGATAATATTATAGTTGTGGGTAGTATTTATAAATTTTGCAAAGTATGCAAGTTGTTATATTATATTCGATTGGTCAGGGAATATTCTTTGTGTCAGAAAATATTCGTACGATGGTACAATTATTGGTGGACCCCACAACGGAATTATTGTCGGATTGAGAAAACGACAAAAATATTTTATTGAAAATAATAGCGAAAGTTTTACCGTTGATACTGTTGAACTACTGGGTAGTAAAAGTACAGTAATACGCGTTGTTGCATAGTAGCACACGGTATTGATTATTGATATTTATGTGAGAAGTCGCTCAGTTTGATTCAATTATTGTCGATTATTAATATGAATTATTATAGCGATGAAGACGTTTTGTTTTATTCGTATTATTAACGTAATAAAACAGAAACATCTTTTTATATAAAACAGACTACTTTATTAAAGTTATTCTATAAATAGAATATATTATATTTTATTATGCATAGTGTTGTATAGTGTTTTGCATAGTGTTGCATAGTGTTTACATAGTAAAAATCTTTTTATATAAATAGAATATATTATATTTTATTTAAAAGATTTTTTTTAAATATGGACCGTCAGATTAAAGTAAATCAATCTGGACCGTTCATGGATTAGTTACTATGCATTCCATTTTTCTATAAATAGAAGCTCATTCCTTCATTATTTTCTTACGAATTCACTGAACTCTAGAGAGAGAAACTATAAAGCGATAGAAAAAAAGCTTTTTGTTACTTAACTTTTCTTTTCCTATATCCAATTTCTGTTACGGTAAGGGATATTATTCTTTTGTATTCAAGAAGAGAACTTCTGTTATTCCATTTCTTATTATTCTGTTGGAATAACCTGTATACGCGGTCTACCCTATACTTGGTGACATTCTTCTATTATTCTGTTGGAACATCCTGTCTGTGTGTTTTACACCGGACCTGGTTCCGTCTTTATTATTATTCCGTTGGAACATCCTGTCTGTGTATTTTACACCGGACCTGGTTCCGTCTTTATTATTATTCCGTTGGAACATCCTGTCTGTGTGTTTTACACCGGACCTGGTTCCGTCTTTATTATTTTGTTGGAACATCCTGTCGGTGCAAATTTTGCCTTACCTGGTTCCGTTATTATTATTCTGTTGGAATAACCTGTCTATGCGAAGTACCGCATGCATGGTGATTTCTGTTGTTATTCCATTCTTTATTATACTCAGTTGGTTAAAGTTTTGACTTCTATACTCCATGAAATTAGTAGAATATCCTTGATATTTGTGCTTCATCCAGTATCTTTTTATGGAAATATTCTTCTGATCATTCTTGAATTTTACTCTACAAAGCAGTATCATATGGACAATTTAGACATTAGTAGTTCTTGGAAAAATTAATTCTTGAACTTGTTTTATTGAATTCTTATATCATTGTCATCATCCTCATATTTATATTTTTTTGAAAGTCATCTGTGGCCTGTAGTGCATGGATGGACTTGGTATGATTATGACCAGGGATTATTCGGTGTAATCATGACCGTAATGTTACAAATGATGCGGTAAAAGTCCCCATTGGCCCGTAGTGCATTGATGGACAGTTGTTGGCATGATCATGACCATTGATGAATACACAAATGTCCTTGGCCCGTAGTGCATAGAATTTGTGGTCGTGACCCTAATAAATATCCTTGGCCGTAGTGCAGGGATGATGTGGTTTATTTATTAAGCTGAGTCTCAGCGATAAAAGTGATGAAAAAAATTTTTAAATCATAAAAAATAGTAGATTATATTCTCTACTTGACTCTTTTAATGGATTGCTTGATCCGCTGCTGTTAAACTTGATGTTGTTATATTTTATCAGTTTAATACTGCTGAAAGCTAACGATAATTTATTCTGCATTATCTTAGTCATAATATTTCTTACTGGGCTAGTTGAGCTCACCCTTTCTTTCACTGTTCTCTTCAGAAATGAGAACATAGCAGGGACTAGTATGGGAACGGAGTGACGGTCCAGAGGATAGCATTAGTAGTCCTCACTATTCTGTGAAATAGTATATTAATAACTGTAATGAGGACTCTTTTTGAGTTTGTATAATCTCTAGTAGACCATAATTGTATTCAAACTCACAGTTATGTTTTGTCGTATTGTACACGACAGTTGTATTAGTAAGTTATATTAAAATTTTGTACCATGTATCTGACGACCCAAGATGGGTGATGTATACCTAATTTTGGGGGCGTCACAGTATATGAAGATTTTTGATGAGGGATTTGATCATTGGTGATGAAATCTTATGAGCATGACATTTTTGAATGATTAAATGCATTATTTGGTAAAATATAAACAATTGAAATAAATTATTTATAAGTTTAAGAAGTGATTAAAATATTGTTATAATATTAATAATATTAGATTATGAGTTTATTAAGTGATTGATAATATTTGGATAAATTTAAAGTCTTTAATGTGTATCCTTATTTTCGTTTAATTAAATCTTATATCATTATCATCATCTTTATGCTTATATTGTGATGAAAATTATCTTTGGCTTACGTGGACTTACGTGCAAAGATGGACTGTTGATTATTGGTTTTATAGTTGTATATCTTTGGCTCACGTGCAAAGATGGATCGTTGATTATTTGTTTTATATTTGTATATCTTTGGCTTACGTGGAAAGATGGACTGATGATTATTGGTTTTATAGTTGTATATCTTTGGCTTACGTGCATTGATGGACAGTTGTTGGTATGATTATAACTAGGGATTATTTGTTATAATCATGACCATTGTTGAAAATATGAATATCCTTGGCCCGTATTGTATGGATAATTCGTGGTCGTAATACTAATGAATATCCTTGGCTGTAGTGCGGGGATAATTCGATGATGTGGATTAATTATTAAGCTGAGTCTCAGCGATAACATATTGATAATACACTTTTAATTCATAGAAGATAGTAGATATCATGCTCTACTTGACTCTTCTATATACAGTTGTATGTCTTTGGCCTGTAGAGCAAAGATGAATTGTTAATGAATATCTTTGACCCTTAGTGCAAAGATGAATTTATTAGTATGATTATGAACAAGAATTGTGATTTGGTATAACCATAATTTTTTATGTTTCAGGTAAAGACAGGTGATGAAAATTATCTTCGTCTTGGGTGCGAAGATGAATTTAGAATCACAATTATGATTATGAGTTATTCACATGATTGTGGACAAAAATTGTTGATTGATGTTACAAGGATAAAACATTATTGGTGAACTTTTAACATGGAGAAGATAATAGACCCTATGGTCTATTTGACTCTTCTAATGGATTGCTCATTCCGCTGCAACTATGGTTGAAAAGTTTTATCATCTACCATATGTTCTAAATCTCTGATTTATTACTGATAAAGGCTATTGATGATGTAAATTATCTTTAGTCATGATATTCTCTACTGGGCTAGTTGTGCTCACCCTTTTTATTTTACAATTCCTTTTAGGTAATAAGAGTGTAGCTGGATCAAGCGGGGGTAACAGAAGAATAGAACGGTGGTCTATAGCTATTGAGGTTATCCTTAAATAGTATAGAAATAATTTTATTGAGAACTTTAAGTGTGTCATATTGTATATGTCGTTTGATATTTAATTTTGGTGAACCGAATAGGGTGAGGTGAACTAAATAGGGTGAGATGAACCCAACTTTGGAAGGGTGTTTTGCCACTATCATACAAGATGTCTAATGACATACAACCTCGTGTTATCATAAGACAGGGTTGTGCACATCCACTTGCTGAGTATATCTACGAGCACTACCTATATAATCTTGGAATTTATTTGAAATATAATTCTCACTTGGAGATAACAGAGATAATTATATGTCAAGAGAAGACTCACCATTGGAAAGAAGATGATAACAATCTTCTTGTTTTTCTTTGGGGACTATTGGGTCGACCAAGAATAATTCTGTGGACATATGATATCTATCATAACCTAGACGCATGGCCTCCCATGTATGAAGGTTTCCTTGAGCACTTCCAAAAAATTTTAATTTTAAAACAGTTATTGACTGTACTTTTATGTAAGGTACCATTGTAAGGTTATAGTCAAGGCACCATGAGAGTTACATATATTTGTATTAAAACTCACAGTTTAACTGTGGTCGTATTCTGCACGACAGTTCAACAGTTGTATAAATGAAGTTTGTATTTGATTTTTATAGTATGATATCTGACAATTCAGAATGGGTCGTGTGGACCTATTTTGGGAGCGTCACATCACTGAACTATAATTTTTTTACAAACCGTTACAAATTCTGTTAAATTATTTAACTTTTAACGAATTGAATAGAACATGACAAATAGACTTTGTACATGTCATATATATGTCCACGTGGCATGTCATGGTGAAACAAAAACCCAAAAGCCAACAATTAAAATAATTATAAATTCTATCTTCACAAAAGTCAACAATAGAAAAAAACAACCAAATAAAATCTTATAACTTCACAATTATAAAATAGAAAAAATTAATAACTTACATATGATATTATATATATTGCTAAAATATTAAATTCTTTTAAATGAAAAAATTAAAATATTTAAAGAAACAATAATGAAAAATAAAATAAATCACTAAGTCTATTCATTTTCTGCAGTCCTGTTTCTCAAAAATGGATCACCACGTCTAAATCATTTTCTCAAAAAAATAGATCAAAACAATAGATCTCCATTTTTTTTCTTTTTTCATTGTTTTTTCTCTCTCTCTATTATATATGTTTTCTCTGTTGATCTGATAATGGCGACCGTGAGTATTGAGCCCTACAAGAGTAGAAAGTAAATACGAAGAGTATTTGGGTTTCAGAATTTTGGATCGGTGATGGATCATCATCTAAAGGGCTCATTTTGGGATAACATACGATTGTTTCTCCAAGAATTTGGAGAGTATGAATGGAATCGAGAGAATCAAGCCGTCGTCTTCGTCGTCGTCGGAGGCGCGTTGACTAACAGAAGGCCATTAAACCATCTTAGAAAACGGAAATCAAGAGCTCAAATCAATCGGTTATGGTGCCCAAACAGAGCTTAGATGAGAATGAAGTCAGCATCCAATGGTTAATGCTTCTTTTTTTCTTCAATTTGAAACCTTCCTCTTTTCTCTCCAAATTTGGATACTGAATATTTGAGGACGATTTTATGTGTAAAGTTGGGTTAAAGCTTTTCAAGCGACCAACAATAATAGTTTTTGGCATTTGGGTTTGATTAAGATTCACTTTGAATCCTCCATGAATATTAAATTTTAGTTGGAATTGATAAAAATTTATTTAAATCCATGGAATTTACAGTACATAAGATAGGGTTTTTTTGTTTGAATTTAGTTTATTAATTAAATTATAATTAGAATAAAAGTATAGTTTAAGAAGAAGATTGAGGGTACAAAAAAAAGCTAAATTTTGCAAATGAATTTATTCAACAAATTGGCAAGAAGTTTGAATTAGAAGAAGGCAATAACATTAATCATTCCATTTCAAATTATTAGATATTTTTAAAATGAACTTAAAATATTTAAAAATTAAATAAAATAAAATTATACATTAATATATTTTATTATTAATTTATTTAATATTTTTTATTATTAATTAATTTAATTTAATTATTTGATATGTATATTAATTTAATTTATATTTTGTTTAACTATTTGTTATATAATTAAGTATAGTTTAATTTAATTAGTTATCCAGCTCAACTTCTCTCTTCTGTCAGTATTTTCACGTATTGCCACGTCATTTTTTTAAATAGTTAACAAACAAAGGCGACAAAATTATTTTTTGTAAATAATGTATATTTCAATGAGTTGACCGTAAAAAAATCAGTTCGGTGATATATTTATAAATCGACCCCAGTAGAATGGGAAAAATGTATTTAACCCTGCCAACAACTACCCATCAATGCACTACGGGCCAATGAGGATTTTTTGTAACGACCCCAAAATAGGTCCATTCAATCCAACCCATTCTGAGTCGTCAAAAATATGGTACAGAAAACAACTACAACTTTATTATAATAATTGTCGTGCAAAATACAACAACACATATACTGTGAGTTTGGATACAAATATATACCAAATGTGACACATGTCCCAACCGTGGACAACACCTCACAGTGACACCTTACATAAAGGTATAGTCAAAAACTGTTTTAGAAACTAAAATCTTTGGGAAATTCTCAAGAAAACCTTCGTACATGAGAGACCGTGCTTTTAGGTTATGATAGATATCATATGGCCACAGAATTATCCTTGGTTGACCCAATATATCCCAAAGAAAAACGAGAAGATTACTATCATATTCTTCCCAATGGTGAGTCTTCTCTTGATTTATCATTATCTTCACTGTCTCAAATTGAGAATTATACTTCAAACAAACACCAAGATTATATAGGTAGTGCTCGTAAATATACTCAGCAAGTGGATGAGCACAACCCTGTCTTATGATGACACGAGGTTGTATGTCATTAGACATCTTATATGATAGTGACAAAACACCCTTCCAACATTGGGTTCGCCTCACCCTAGTTGATTCACCAAATATAACAACTAAATGATGACCACCATCCTATTCCACTGTTACCTCCGTTCGACCCAGCTACACTCTTATTACCTGAAAGGAATTGTGAAGCAAAAAGGTGAGCACAACTAGCTCAGTAAAGAATATCATGACTAAAAATAATTAAATTATCAATAGCCTTCATCAATAATAAATTAGAGATTAAGAACATATGGTAGATGATAAAAATTTCAACCATAGTTGCAGCGGAACGAGCAATCCATTAGAAGAGTCAAATAGACTATAAAGTCTATTATCTTCTCCATGTTAAAAATTCACCAACAATATTTTATCCCTGTAACATCAATCAAGAATTCTGGTCCACAATCATATAAATAACTCATAATCATAATTGTAGTTCTAAATTCCTCTTCTCATCCAGGACGAAGATAATTTTCATCACCTATCTTTACCTGAAACATCAAAGATCATGGTTACACCAAATCACATTTCCTGTTCATAATCATACTAATAATTTCATCTTTGCACTACGGCCAAAGATATTCATTTGTATCACCAGTTGGTCATGTTCATCTCAACACATGTTCATCTTTGCACTACTGGCCAAAGATATTCAACAACATGTCATCTTTGCACTACAGGCCAAAGATATTCATCAACAATTCATATTTGCACTACAGACCAAAGATATTCCTCAACAGTTCATATTTGCACTACAGGCCAAATATATTCATCAACAGTTCATATTTGTATTACAGGCCAAATATATTCATCAACAGTTCATATTTGCACTACATGCCAAATATATTATTATCTCAAAGAAATATATAATCATTTCAGAATTTATATAAACAATAATTATAACCATGTTGATCATTTCACCTCTGTATTTAAGCCAAATATATTCAATTATAAATTCAATGGTCATGATCATACCAGTCAACAATTCAACTTTGCACTACTGGCCAAAGAGAACCCATAGTCATGATCATACCAAAAATCTACCCATCTTTACACTCAAGTCAAAGAGAAATATCATCATTAGGGTTATAAAAATGTTATATATGATAATAAAAATAATATGATCAACATATAGTTTTAATCTCAAGAGTAATATTCATAAATCAACTATAATTTGGTTAGAAAAAGAAATCAATTTTATCGTGAATAGTACCCGTGAATAGTAACTCATGAATAATAACTCATGAATAGTAACTCGTGAATAGTAACTCGTGAATAGTAACCCCGACATAAAAAAGTAGAAATTCTACAATAAAATCTATGCCAATACTTCGGTATAATGATATTGAAAGAATAATATTTCTTAAGCTTATAAATAATTTATTTTAATTGTTTACACTTTACTAAATAATACATTTAATAATCTTAAAATGCCAAACTCATAAGATTTAATCACCAAATAACCAAAACCCTCATCAAAAATATCCATATACCTTATATAAGATTCTCAAGCCATAAAATCCTATTTTCTAATTTTCTTACTTCACATAACATATTTAATTCATTTATTTATAACTAGTCTATTTTTATGAAAAATACCAAATCAATTCCAAAAATATTTCTTTTTCGGAATTTAGCAGAATATAGTCTCATATTGAACATATATTTTTCTCAGAATTTTTAAAAGTCATTTACTATTTTTCATATGGCTAAAACTGCCAAATATTTAGATATTTATCATAAATTGTACCTTTGTCCAAAAATTCCGAAATTCACAGAGTACACTGATATTATATAGATGTACTCCCAATAAAAATTTCATCAATTTTGAAGTTAACCACAAAGAGTTATAAGCGGTTACTTTTAAAATAGTCTTTTCCCGTAAAATTCATAACTCTTAATTTATACATCCAAAAATCGTCATTTTTGGACATAATAAATAAAAATCATCAAAATATCATTTTAAATTTTTTCTAGAATTTTCTGAAGGACGGAAGAAGTACGAACTGAAAAATTTAATAACCCTTAAAATATATTACCTCAAAATAGCAGTACTTCCGACTGGAATATCGGATGAAAAGCCGAAGAAACCTTTCATCGTTTAGCAACACTCAAAGTATACTCACAAGAACATGCTTGATATATAGAGAGAGAAGTAGAGAGAAAGCTTATGTTTCTGGTGTGATTTTCAATTCTAACTTAGCCCTCTATTTATAGAAAAATGCTAGAACGCCAAATGAGACTAAAATAATAAAATATCATTTTCTTTTTCTTATTCCACACCAACCTTCGCCAACCAATTTTGAAAGCCATCTTTGGTCAAAAACATCAGCCACCCATGTGCCAACAACCGCAAAAACGTTTTTCTTAAATAAAATAATTAAAATTTCTAAAAATCAATTATTTCAGAACTCCAGAATTTCAATAATTCACAATAAATAGCTCTTTTATCAGAAAATTCAAATCTTGCAAGTTTTTATAGGAAATTAAATTATCTACAACTTTGCAGAAGGAAGTTTTTCCAAATTCCAAATAGAAATTGACCGAAATCCACAAACGGATGATTTTAAATACCGTTTCAACACCTTTTAAAATTCATAACAAATCATGCGTTTATTTTTAACGGTTCAAAATTTGTGGACATATACTCAACTCATATATGTATAACATATCCAAAAATCACAACGATCCAACGGTCAGATTAAAATTATAACTCACGCAGTAAATCTTTAAGAACACCGATTTGAGTTTTTTAATACCTCCAATCCGACAAAATACTGATAAAACACCTCAACATTAATTCCTTCATTTGTAACCACATAAATAAATCCATTATTTATATCCACATCAAATAAATATTTCATTATCATATAAATCAATAATTAATTATTCACAAATAATATTACAGAATCACAATTATGACAACCAGGCCGTTCCCAGGAAAGAGGAGGCTTTCCAATAAGAATTTCTCCTTACTGGCGCGCAATTAGGTGACCAAACCTCTCCTTGACAGAACTTTCTAGACATTGCCAATAATGCTATCTAATAATATTATTCAAATAATACGAATTATTGATCTGATAATGAGAAATATTGTGCAGTGATAATTATTGAAACAACAATAATATAAAATATCAACGCAGTAATTATTGAATCAATAAAATAAAATATTGAACAGTAATTACTGTAACAATTATTGAGTAGTGCATTCTTACGTAAGAATCAATAATTCAAAAATACTGTGTAATACCGTGTGCTACTGTGCAACAACGCGTATTACTTTATTTTACCAACCGGGTATTCTAACAATATTAACGGTAACGATTATACCGTTATTTATAAAAACTTAATTTTGTCGTTTTCTTCATCCGACAGTTATTCTGTTATGGGCCCACAAATGGCTGCTCCGGTCGTACGAATATTTTCCGACAGAAAGAATATTCCACGACCAAACGAATATTCTCCGACAACAATAAATATTTTATAACCACTTGCGTATTTTTGAAAAAATTTTATATATAACCCTTAACTTTAATTTTTTTTATCAATTTAACCATATACTGAATAGTAATTATAAGAAAAATTGAATACTTTTATTTCATAAAATTCGGGGTCTTACAAATCTCCCCTCCTTATGAAATTTAGTCCCCGAAATTTATGTACCTGGTATTTCAAAAAGTTGAGAATACCTTGCTTCTATTTCAGATTCTATCTCCCTGGTCATCATGATTTCTCCATTGCTCATCTCCCGTGATAACTTCATTTGGGTTCCTCATTTGTTGGGAAGTCATGACAACCACCATCTTTCGAACTACCCGGCTTTGACTTGTCTGGGGCAGCATTTGGCGTCATCACTACCGTTGGAATATATTTTTCTATAGGACATATTCCTCCATCAACTGCCTCATCGTACTCCTGTTTCATGATCTGAATCATCAATCTTCGATCCATATCGAATTCAGATTGACCGCTATGTACAGGGTAATTCAAAAC
This sequence comes from Panax japonicus, assembly GCA_020205505.1. Classification (NCBI taxonomy): domain Eukaryota; kingdom Viridiplantae; phylum Streptophyta; class Magnoliopsida; order Apiales; family Araliaceae; genus Panax; species Panax japonicus. The sequence goes on from CM035093.1 coordinate 66,605,487, forward strand.
TCGATGTTGGGTTCTCCCAATTGCTTTCCAAAAAGAGAAATTCATGTCATCTATTTTAGCCTTCTTAGATCGAACATCTCTTTCCACAATATCCACGTGTCGTGTAACTTTTACCCATGCATCACGCATTCTTAGTCGTTCAGTTTTTTCTTCTTTCAGCTCAGATTCCATCTTTATCATCTTATACTCTGCCAAAGAATGCTTCTGTTCAAGCATCACATATCGGGTAACACAAGCTTGAATTATTGCATCCTTTTGTTTCACGACCGCCTGTCGTTCTTCAGCCTGCTCTTCTAACTCATGAATACGATTTTGAAATTCTATATTTTGATCATATAATACCTCTAATAAACTCTCCTCAGGTACCTCTTCTTCCTCTTCTTCCTCACTCTCAACTGTCACCTCTGTAACTATCTCGGGTGCAACTATCAATTCTTCACTCACCACATGGATTTCTCTAATTCCTTCTTCGTCTGACATCACATTATCATGGTAGTGATTAGAGGTATCCCCACAGTCTCATTCACTCCATTGTTAGCATTCTCAGCTGCCATTCTCAAATACTGTCATAAAACAAGGGTTAATTATATAAATTAACGTATCACATAATATCCATATATTATGATCAACCAACAATTTAAGCTTAGGTAGGACAAACTAGCGAATGATTTACTCATCTCTCCCCTCCTAGTCTTATTCCCCGATCTCTGCCAGAGACCATATCCCTAAGCTCTGATACCAAATGTAACGACTCCAAAATAGGTCCATTCAATCCAACCCATTCTGAGTCGCCAAATACATGGTACAGAAAACAACTACAACTTTATTACAATAATTTTAGTGCAAAATACAACAACACATATACTGTGAGTTTGGATACAAATATATACCAAATGTGACACATGTCCCAACCGTGGACAACACCTCACAGTGACACCTTACATAAAGGTATAGTCAAAAACTGTTTTAGAAACTAAAATCTTTGGGAAGTGCTCAAGGAAACCTTCGTACATGGGAGGCCATGCTTTTAGGTTATGATAGATATCATATGGCCACAGAATTATCCTTGGTTGACCCAATATAGCCCAAAGAAAAACGAGAAGATTACTATCATATTCTTCCCAATGGTGAGTCTTCTCTTGATTTATCATTATCTCCACTATCTCAAATTGAGAATTATACTTCAAACAAACACCAAGATTATATAGGTAGTGCTCGTAAATATACTCAGCAAGTGGATGAGCACAACCCTGTCTTATGATGACACGAGGTTGTATGTCATTAGACATCTTGTATAATAGTGACAAAACACCCTTCCAACATTGGGTTCGCCTCACCCTAGTTGATTCACCAAATATAACAACTAAATGATGACCACCTTCCTATTCCACTGTTACCCCTGCTCGACCCAGCTACACTCTTATTACCTGAAAGGAATTGTGAAGCAAAAGGGTGAGCACAACTAGCTCAGTAAAGAATATCATGACTAAAGATAATTAAATTATCAATAGCATTCATCAATAATAAATCAGAAATTTAGAACATATGGTAGATGATAAAAATTTCAACCATAGTTGCAGCGGAACGAGCAATCCATTAGAAGAGTCAAATAGACTATAAAGTCTATTATCTTCTCCATGTTAAAAATCCACTAACAATATTTTATCCCTATAACATCAATCAACAATTCTGGTCCACAATCATATAAATAACTCATAATCATAATTGTAGTTCTAAATTCCTCTTCTCATCCAGGACGAAGATAATTTTCATCACCTATCTTTACCTGAAACATCAAAAATCATGGTTACACCAAATCACATTTTCTGTTCATAATCATACTAATAATTTTATCTTTGCACTACGGCCAAAGATATTCATTTGTATCACCAGTTGGTCATGTTCATCTCAACACATGTTCATCTTTGCACTTCTGGCCAAAGATATTCAACAACATGTCATCTTTGCACTACAGGCCAAAGATATTCATCAACAATTTATTTTTGCACTACAGGCCAAAGATATTCCTCAACAGTTCATATTTGCACTACATGCCAAATATATTCATCAACAGTTCATATTTGTACTATAGGCCAAATATATTCATCAACAGTTCATATTTGCACTACATGCCAAATATATTATTATCTCAAAGAAATATATAATCATTTCAGAATTTATATAAATAATAATTATAACCATGTTGATCATTTCACCTCTGTACTTAAGCTAAAGATATTCAATTATAAATTCAATGGTCATGATCATACTAGTCAACAATTCAACTTTGCACTACTGGCCAAAGAGAACCCATAGTCATGATCATATCAAAAATTTACCCATCTTTACACTCAAGTCAAATAGAAATATCATCATTAGGGTTATAAAAATGTTATATATGATAATAAAAATAATATGATCAACATATAGTTTTAATCTCAAGAGTAATATTCATAAATCAACTATAATTTGGTTAGAAAAAGAAACCAATTTTGTCGTGAATAGTACCCGTGAATAGTAACTCGTGAATAGTAACTCGTGAATAGTAACCCCGACATGAAAAAGGTAGAAATTCTACAATAAAATCCATGCCAATACTTCGGTATAATGATATTGAAAGAATAATATTTCTTAAGCTTATAAACAATTTATTTTAATTGTTTACACTTTACTAAATAATGCATTTAATCATCTTAAAATGCCAAACTCATAAGATTTAATCACCAAATAACCAAAACCCTCATCAAAAATATGCATATACCGTATATAAGATTCTCAAGCCATAAAATCCTATTTTCAATTTTCTTACTTCACATAACATATTTAATTCATTTACTCATAACTAGTCCATTTTTATAAAAAATACCAAATCAATTCCAAAAATATATCTTTTCCGGGATTTAGCAGAATATAGTCTCATATTGAACATATATTTTTCTCAGAATTATTAAAAGTCATTTACTATTTTTCATATGGCCAAAACTACCAAATATTTAGACATTTATCATAAATTGTACCTTTGTCCAAAAATTCCGAAATTCACAGAGTACACTGATATTATATAGATGTACTCCCAATAAAAATTTCATCAATTTTGAAGTTAACCACAAGGAGCTATAAGCGGTTACTTTTAAAATAGTCTTTTCCCGTAAAATTCATAACTCTTAATCTATACATCCAAAAATTGCCATTTTTGGACATAATCAATAAAACTCATCAAAATATCATTTCAAATTTTTTCCAAAATTTTCTGAAGGACGGAAGAAGTACGAACTGAAAAATTTAATAACCCTTAAAATATATTACTTCAAAATAGCAGTACTTCCGACTGGAATATCGGATGAAAAGTCGAAGAAACCTTTCACCGTTTAGCAACACTCAAAGTATACTCACAAGAACATGCTTGATATATAGAGAGAGAAGTAGAGAGAAAGCTTATGTTTCTGGTGTGATTTTCAATTCTAACTTAGCCCTCTATTTATAGAAAAATGCTAGAACGCCAAATGAGACTAAAATAATAAAATATCATTTTCTTTTTCTTATTCCACACCAACCTACGCCAACCAATTTTGAAAGCCATCTTTGGTCAAAAACATCAGCCACCCATGTGCCAACAACCGCAAAAACGTTTTTCTTAAATAAAATAATTAAAATTTCTAAAAATCAATTATTTCAGAACTCCAGAATTTCAATAATTCACAATAAATAGCTCTTTTATCAGAAAATTCAAATCTTGCGAGTTTTTATAGGAAATTAAATTATCTACAACTTTGCAGAAGGAAGTTTTTCCAAATTCCAAATAGAAATTGACCGAAATCCACAAACGGATGATTTTAAACACCGTTTCAACACCTTTTAAAATTCATAACAAATCATGCGTTTATTTTTAACGGTTCAAAATTTGTGGACATATACTCAACTCATATATGTATAACATATCCAAAAATCACAACGATCCAACGGTCAGATTAAAATTATAACTCACGCAGTAAATCTTTAAGAACACCGATTTGAGTTTTTTAATACCTCCAATCCGACAAAATACTGATAAAACACCTCAACATTAATTCCTTCATTTGTAACCACATAAATAAATCCATTATTTATATCCACATCAAATAAATATTTCATTATCATATAAATCAATAATTAATTATTCACAAATAATATTACAGAATCACAATTATGACAACCAGGCCGTTCCCAGGAAAGAGGAGGCTTTCCAATAAGAATTTCTCCTTACTGGCGCGCAATTAGGTGACCAAAACTCTCCTTGACAGAACTTTCTAGACATTGCCAATAATGCTATCTAATAATATTATTCAAATAATACGAATTATTGATCTGATAATGAGAAATATTGTGCAGTGATAATTATTGAAACAACAATAATATAAAATATCAACGCAGTAATTATTGAATCAATAAAATAAAATATTGAACAGTAATTACTGTAACAATTATTGAGTAGTGCATTCTTACGTAAGAATCAATAATTCAAAAATACTGTGTAATACCGTGTGCTACTGTGCAACAACGCGTATTACTTTATTTTACCAACCGGGTATTCTAACAATATTAACGGTAACGATTATACCGTTATTTATAAAAACTTAATTTTGTCATTTTCTTCATCCGACAGTTATTCTGTTATGGGCCCACAAATGGCTGCTCCGGTCGTACGAATATTTTCTGACAGAAAGAATATTCCACGACCAAACGAATATTCCCCGATAATAATGAATATTTTATAACCACTTGCGTATTTTTGAAAAAATTTCATATATCACCTCTTAACTTTAACTTTTTATCAATTTAACCATTTACTGAATAGTAATTATAAGAAAAATTGAATACTTTTATTTTATAAAATTCGGGGTCTTACATTTTTATCACATCATTTGTTACATTACGGGTCATAATTATATCGATACATAGTCATAATCATATCAATCAACCGTCCATCTATGCATTACGGGCCAAAGATCATTTTAATCACAATATAAACATGAGGATGATGACAATGATATAAGAATTCAATTAAATGAGAGAAATGATAAATTTTAAAGATTTATAAATTAATTTATCCATAATTCAATAATGTCTAAATTGTCAATATGATACTGCTTTGTGGAGTAAAATTCAAGAATAATATTGTATTAAAAATAATTTGGACAGAAAAGAAATAAATTTTTATCATGAATAGTATCCCAGGTGAATAGTACCCTGTGAATAGTACTCCGACATGAAAAGATTGAAAATTATCAAGAATGTTCATAATAATATTTTTGTAAAAAGATACTAGATGAAGCACAAATTTCAAGGATATTCTACTAATTTCACGGAGTATAGAAACAATACTTAACAAAATGAGTGTAAGAATTTAGAATCTGAAACGAAATAATATTGCTTACATTCTACAGAGTATGGAAGAAAATATTATTTCATAAGAATATTGAACAAAAATAATATCTCTTACTTTAAAAGGAAAGTACTTCTGACTGGCAGAACGAAGATATTCTTAAAGAAAACTTGTATTATTTTTTACACTCAAAGATTCCTTAAACTCTAAAGAAATATGCTCGATATTATAGAAGAAGAATTCTCTGATTATGGTGTGATTTTCATTTTTAAACTAAGCATCATATTTATAGGAGAATGATATGATACTATTTGGATTTAGAAAATCACGGGTGAACAGTAAGGAAATTCAAGGGCAATTCTTTGGCCGAATTCGTTTAAAAAATTTTGATTTTACTATGATGCACTATGCAGTACTATGCACACACTATGCAGTACTATGAAATCAGATAAAATAAAATATATTCTATTTTATATAAAAAAATAAAATATATTAAGAATATTCTCTAATAACTGTAGACTCCTCTGGCGTCTTCTTGGTTGACTGGTCCGTCTCCTGTGGATGCCAGAAGGTGTTGTTGATCATCTTCTCAGATGAGTCACCGTCCACATACATATCGTCGATGTATACAATAATAAAATGACTGAAAGGATTCAAAATATTATTAAGAATATTCTGAAATTCACTCGGTGCATTTTTAAGTCCAAATGACTGAACATTCCATTCGTAGTGTCCGAACGGAGTGGTGAATGTAGTTTTGTACCTATCATCTGGATGAATAGCAACTTGCCAGAATCCTGACTTGAGGTCAAATTTACTAAAGATTGTGGAGACACTTAACCTACCAAGGAGATCATACTTGTTGGGCAAAGGGTACCTAATCCATTCTAATACTTTGTTTAATATATATATATATATATATATATATATATATATATATATATAAAATTGAGATAACTTTCTACCGATAATTTTGAAAAATGGGTAAATGGGGGTCCATACAATAATCCAAATATATAACAAATACTTCATAAAAAATCCCCTCTATTTATCTCAATTCATTTGGCTTCACAAAACACATTTTTAATAACATTCAGTATTAATATTATAACTCACAATATTAACAACCAGATCATTCTCAGGAAAGAGGGGGCTTTTCGATAAGAATTTCTCCTTATTGGCGCGCAATTAGGTGACCAAACCCCTTTTCTCGACATAACTTTCTAGACATTGTTAGTAATGCAAATAATAATATGAATAACTTTGTCATCTCAATTATTGATTTAATATTATAAAATATTTTACAGATGATATTTTGATAATAATTGAATCAATAATATGAGATATTATGCATCAATTACTATGGCAATAATTGAGTATAACTGAGTGACTTTTCACGTAAGCATCAATAATCAATACTGTGTGCTACCATGCAACCACGCGTATTACTGCACTTTTATCACCGGGTATTTCAATAGTTAACGGTAAAACTTTTGTCTTTATTTTTATAAAAAGATATTTCTGTCATTTTTTAACTCCGACAATGATTGTGCCGTCGTACGAATATTCCTTGATAAATGAATATTCCCCGACCAATCGAATATTTTATGACAACTTGCTTACTTTACAAATTTTTTAAATATTACCCACAACTATAACATTATATCAAATCCACACCTTAATACTCAAAATGATATTTAGAGAAAAAATAATCTTTATTCATAAAAGTTGGGGTCTTACAACCTCTCCTTCTTATAAATTTTCGTCCTCAAAATTGGTGTAAGTGCCTGGTCATTTTCTCAATATCGTGGTTTCTTCACAAAACATTAACTTGAGGTATAACTTTCTCAATATCGTGGTTTCTTCACAAAACATTAACTTGAGGTATAACTTTGGAGCGTAGAATATGTTCTTTCTTATCCAATATTTTAATAGGTAGCACTTCATACGTTAAATCTTCCGCTATCTCGTCTGGTTCTAACTCAATAATGTGGTTCAGGTCTTCCACATATTTACGTAACATACATATGTGAAAAACGTTATGAACACGAGACATTCTTAGCGGTAATACGAGTCTATAGGCTACAGTTTCTACTCGGTCAAGAATTTCAAATGGGCCAATGAATCGAGTATTGAGCTTTTTTCTTGTTCTAAATCTTGTAACTCCTTTCCATGGAGCAACACGTAACAACACATGATCTTCAACATTGAATTCCACGTCCCTTCGATGAAGATCAGCATAACATTTTTATTGATCTTGTGAGGTTTTTATACGTTGCCGGATCATTTGAATCTTTTCCGTTATCATGCGTACTAATTCTGGTCCCAACAACGTTACTTCACACACTTCATCCCAGTATACTGTAGAACAACACTTGCGTCCATACAACGCCTCGAATGGAGCCATGTCTATACTTTCTTAATAACTGTTGTTGTAGGAGAATTCCACTAATGAAAAGAACTTGTCCCAAATTTCTTTGAAGTCGAGGACACAGAGTCTTAATAGATCTTCAAGAGTTTGAATAGTTCTCACCGACTGCCCGTCCGTTTGAAGATGATATGCCAAACTGAATTGTAAATTCGTGCCTATAACTTTTTGCAAATTAACCCAAAATCGTGAAGTGAATCTTGGGTCTCGATCAGAAACTATGGATACTGGCATACTATGCAATCTTACAATCTCATTTATGTATATACAAGTAAGACGTTTAAGTAAATAAGTTTCTCGTATAGGTAAGAAATGAGCAGACTTGGTTAATCTATCAACAATGACCCAAATTGCATCTATGCCTTGAGAAACCTTGAGAAGACCAGCAACAAAATCCATAGTAATGTGTTCCCACTTCCATTCTAGAATTTCAAGTGATTGCAATGGACCTTTTGGCACTTGATGCTTCGCTTTGACTCGTTGACACGTTAAATACCTTGAGATAAACTCTGCGATATCTGTTTTCATATTGCTCCACCAAAATATATGTCGAAGATCATGATACATTTTTATACTTCCGGGATGGATTATAAACGGTGTGTTATGTGCCTCCATCATGATTTTATACTTTAAATCAAGGTCGTTAGGAACACAAAGTCTGGAGTTGACTCGAAGTATTCCTTCTTCAACGATTCTTACTTCTGAAATAGCACCTTCTTGCACTTTCTTCTTCATACGCATCAGCTCCAAGTCCGTAGTTTGAGCAGCTCTAACTTTATTGATTAAAGTCGGTTCTACTCATATATTTGACATCATCACATGGGTCCCTGGAGTCTTTAACTCTATCTCCATCCTTTGTAAGTCATACCAAATGGGCCTTTGCGTTGATAATATCACACTCGTACCCGCATATGATCTTCTACTCAACGCGTCAACTGCTACGTTCGCTTTTTCAAGATGGTATTGAATGGTATGATCGTAATATTTCAACAGCTCGAGCCAACAACGTTGTCACATGTTGAGTTTCTTTTAGGGTGAAGAAATATTTGAGGCTTTTATGATCTGTATAGATCTCCACCTTCTCCTCATACAAGTAATGCCTCCAGATTTTAAGGGCAAAAATGACTGATGCCAACTCTAGATCATGAGTAAGATAATTCCTCTCATATTCTTTAATTTTTCGTGAGGCATAAGCTATGAATTTTCCATGTTGCATGAGAACACATTCTAACCCTTTGCCTGAAGCATCACTATAGATGATAAATCCCTCCGAACAAGATGGTATTGTCAGAACAGGTGCTGAAATAAGTCTCCTCTTGAGTTCTTGAAAACTCTTCTCATATTCCTCACTCTAACCGAATATTATATCTTTTTGAGTCAACTGAGTTAATAGAGTAGCGATAAGAGAAAACTCATCTACGAATCTCCAATAATAACCAGCTAAGCCGAGAAAGCTATGTACTTCGGTCACTGACATAGGTTGCTCCCAGCTTTGTATGGCTTCAATCTTCATTGGGTCAACAGGTATTCCGTGATTTGATATTACGTGCTTAAGGAATGCTACTTCCTCAGGCCAGAACTCGCATTTCTTTAACTTGGCATATAGCTTGTTTTCACGAAGTTTTTGGAGTATTAAGCTCAAGTGTTGCTCATGATCTTCACGACTTTTGGAGTATATGAGGATGTCATCAATAAAGACAACCACAATATGATCTAAATATTCCTTGAATACTCGATTCATCATATCCATGAAGGCAGCAGGAGCATTAAACAATCCAAACGATATGACTAGGAATTCGTACTGCCCGTACCGAGTTCTGAAAACAGTATTTGGAATGTCATCAGTTTTAATCTTTAACTAACGATATCCGGAATGAAGATCGATCTTTGAAAAGAATTTGGCACCTTACAACTGGTCAAACAGGTCATCAATGCGAGATAACATGTACCTATTTTTTACGGTGACATGATTCAACTCTTGATAGTCAATACAAAATCGCATACTTCCATCTTTCTTCTTTACGAATAGAATAGGAGCACCCCAAAGAGACATACTAGGACGAATGAAACCAATGTCTAACAATTCTTACAGTTGGGTTTTTAACTCCTGAAGTTCAATAGGAGCCACTCGATATGGGGCTTTGGAGGTAGGTCATGAATTTCTTTAGGAAATACGTTAGGAAATTTATTAACAATAGAAATATCATTCAAATCTGACGTATTTTTGTTTAAATCTGTGACATGGGCTAAGAAAGCTTGACATTCATTTTTCAATAAACGAATGGCTTTATGGCTTGATATGATAGTGATTGACTTTAGTGGTTTGGTTGCATAAATTCGCATAATAGGTTGGTTAGGAATATGAAAGCTAAAAACTGTACGAAAATAATCAATTTTAGCATGATGAGTAGTTAACCAATCAATCCCTAAAATTACATCAAATGCATGTATTTTCAAAGAGATAAGATAGACAGGTAACGTGACGATTTGAATCAAACAAGATTTATAAACAATGGATGTAATGAAGGTTTCTCCCAACGGAGTTTCAACCGATAAGTCAAAGTCTAATTTCTCTCCGGAGTTAAATTTAAACATTGAGCGCAAGTAGGAGAAATAAAAGAATGGGTATAACCGGTATAAAATAAGGTATAATCTTCACAAGAGTATATGATTAGCTTACCCGTGATAACCTCATTCGGGTTCCTCGCTTTTTGGGAGGTCACGACAAACGCTCTCACTTGAACTACCGATTTTGACTTAATTGGGACGGCCTTTGGTGCCTCCATCCCAGCTGGACTTGAATTCACTACACGAAAAAATCAGGATAGATGACCTTCTCTTCTGCAATTGTAACACGCTTTGGGTTGTATCGTGCAGTTTGGGCTGATGTTTCCCTCCCCTCCTCATTTGAAGCATACGATCGGTGGTCGTTCTCCTTCCTTGAAAATGGGTGTTAGTGCTTCTGTCTTTCCATCATTGTTGAACCTTCTTTTCTTAAAATTTCCACTTCTAGTGTCTTGGCCATTATTACCACCAAAGTGATTACCATTTCTGTTATGTTGATTCCTTCCACGTTTGTTGTCACCGCTTCGATGACTGCTGCCACTGGTATAATTATTTTGTTGGTTGCTCTCTCTTGGTTGGGTTGACTCATTATCGCACTCCAATAACTGAGCCCTATTCACAACATCTGAATACAAGCAAAGTTTGTGACAAATGAGGTGTTGATGTATTTTGGGTTCAAACCTCTTAGAAACATTCGCGTCATTCTCTCCTCATTATCAATCAAATGGGATATAAACTAGGAGAACTCGAAAAACTTATCCTCGTATTGTGATACACTCATATTATTTTGTTCCAATTTGATGAATTCTACCTCCTTCATGTGAAGAATACTTTTGAAAAAAAGTACTTGTCGTTGAACAATTCTTGTAACTTCTCCCAAGACATCTTTAGTGCGGCAGGTTGAGTATGCTTTACAGATTCCCACCAATAATATGTCTCTCCTCGCTACATGAAGGTGAAAAAGAGAACCTTTTGCTCCTCGGAGCATCCCAAGACATCAAATATCTTGGTGATCTACTTAATCCACATTTTTTACTTAAGTGGTCTTGGCTTTCTCAAAAACTCCCAAAAACTCTGGTGGTCCCAGCTCCTTGAACTGCTTAGCGGTGACCATCTTTGAGTTGCCAATGTTTCCATGTGACGCCCCAAAATAGGTATACATCACCCATTTTGAGTTGCCAAATACATGGTACAAAAACAACTACAACTTCATTAATACAATTGTCGTGCAAAATACGACAACACATATACTGTGAGTTTAAATACAAATATTGTCTTCTAGACAATATCCATACTCAGATAAAGTCCTCATTACAATTATTGATGCACTATTTTAGATAATAGTGAGGACTGCTAAAACAACTATCTTGAACCATCACTTCATACCCCGGCTAGTTCCTGCTAAATTCTCACTTTCTAAGAAGAAAAATAAACAAAAAAGAAAAGGGTGAGCTCAACTAGCCTAGTAAAGAATATTATGACTAAGATAATGAAGAACAAATAATCGTTAGCCTTCAACTAATCAGATAAAATATCATGGACAAAATTTTTTTGATAACAATTCATTAGAAGAGTTTAGTAGAGAATGAAATCTACTATCATCTATGAATTTAAAAGTCCATCGTCAATATTTTATCCATGTAACATCAATCAATATACATCTTGAATCAAATATTCATCCTTGCACTACGGGCCAAAGATATTCATTTGTATCACCAATTGGTCATGTTCATCTCAACACCTGTCCATCTTTGCACTATAGGCCAAAGATATTCATCAGGTAATCATTCATCTTTGCACTACAGGCCGAAGATATTCATCAAGTATCACCATTAAGGACTGAGGATGATAGAAAAATATTTTAAAGAACGAATCCAGTGAGATAAAAGGGCAAAGATTAGATATTCGTACTTTAGATAATCCAAGTTTAAAATACTCCATAATAAACCATAGTGGAGTAAAATTCAAGAATGAAGATCAAAACATAGATACCATCAAAAATAGTAACCATAGTAGACATTCGAGATAAAAAAGAGAAAATTTCATTTTTTGATGAATAGTGTCATATTTGTGAATAATGTCGTATACGTGAATAGTAACCCCAACACAAAAAGGTAGAAATTCCACAATAAAATTCATACCAATATTTCAAAATAATGATATTGAAAGAAATATTATCATTTACGAAGAAAATAACATCTCTTACCTCAAAAGAACAGTACTTTAGAATGGAATATCGGATATGATGCTGAAGGAAACTTGCACTGAATAGCAACTCTCAAAGTATCTAAATACTCAAAAAAATACGCTCGATAATATATATAGAGAAAACTTATGATTCTGGTATGATTTTCAATTCTAACTAAGCACCCTATTTATAGAAAAATGCTAGAACACCAAAGCAGGCTAACCTGCTACTTGCTGGCTTTACCTGTTACTATTCATGCCCACCACTTTTAAAATAAATTTTTAGCACATTTCTCACCAACCAAAAGTGGGGCCCACCCATTCTAGAAATTTCAAAAATATTTTACCATTTAAACAATCATCAGAAACTTTAATAATTCATAATAAATAGCCCTTTTATAAGAAAAATATGAATTTTATGTCTATACTATAGGAAATTAAATTCTCTATAACTCTGTAGATTTAAGTTTTTCCAAATTCTAGACGTAAAATGCCCAAAATCCATATACATACGATTTTTAATACCTCCATTCAAAAAAATACTGATAAAATACCTCAGCATTAATTCCTTCATTTACATCCACACAAAATAAATATTTTCCTATCCATAATTTATGTCCACATAAACTAAATATTTTCTTATCATATAAATCAATAATTAATTATTCACAAATAATATTACAGAATCACAATTATGACAACCAGGTCGTTCCTAAGAAAGAGGGGGCTTTCCGATAACGATCTCTCCTTACTGGCGCGCAATTAGGTGACCAAACCCCTTTCCTAGAATGAACTTCCTTAGACATTATCAATAATGTTATCTAATAATATTATTCAAATAATATGAATTATTGATCTGGTAATGGGAAATACTGTGCAATGACAATTATTGAAACAACAATAATATAAAATATTAACCCAATACTTATTAAATCAATAAAATAAAATATTGAACAATAATTACTGTAATAATTATTGAGTTGTGCTTTCTTACGTAAGAATCAATAATTCAAAAATATTGTGTAATACCGTGTGCTACTTTGCAACTACACGTATTACTGTATTGTAACCACCAGGTAATCCAACAGTGTTAACGGTAACAATTATGTTGTTATTTATAAAAACTCAAACTTGTCTTTTTTTTTCATCCGACCGTTTTTCGTTATGGGGCCCACAAATGGTTGCGTCGTCGTACGAATATTCCCCAATAGCAAGAATATTCCACGACCAAACGAATATTCCTCAACAACAATAAATATTTTATAACCACTTACTTATTTTACAAAATTTGCACATTTCACCTATAACCAAAACATTATATCAAATTAACTCTTTATTATTTCAAGATAATGAATAGAGAAAATTCAATTTTATTTATTAAAAAGTTGGGGTCTTACATTCCACCTGCATTTTGCACAGGAGTCTCTCTCGCTTGATGTTGCAAGAATTGCAGAAAGCCTCTGAACATCCCATCGTTCATCATTTGGTTTTTGTTGTTGTTTATATGAAGATTGTTATCTTCCTGATGCACATTATCCTGGTTGTTGATTTGTGGTGACTCAACGGCCTCCTGTACACCATTGTTTATCTCAACATTTTTAGATGTCATTTTCAAATACTGTCGCAAAACAAGGGTTAATTGACATGCCACATATTATTCATATATTCTGACCGACCAATTAAATAATAAATAAGCTTAGGTAGGTTGTAAGTCCCCAACTTTTATGAAGAAAGATTAATTTTTCTCGAAATATATTTTTGAATATTATAGTGTGGATTTGACATAATGTTATAGTTGGGGGGAAATATTTATAAATTTTGCAAAGTAAGCAAGTTGTTATAAAATATTCGATTGGTCGGGGAATATTTGTTTTAACAGAAAATATTCGTATGACGACACAATCATTGGTGGACTCCACAATGGAAGTATTGTCGGAGTTGAAAAATAACAGAAATATCTTTTTATAAAACATAACGACTAAAGTTTTACCGTTAAACTGTTGAAATACCTGCTGGTAAAAGTACAGTAATACGCGTGGTTGCATAGTAGCACACGATATTATACAATATCTTTGATTATTGATGTTTATTTGAGAAGTCACTCAGCTTTATTATATTATTGCCACAGTAATTAGTGCATAGTATCTCTCATATTATTAATTTAATTATTGTCACAGTATCATCTGCACAATATTTTATATTATTAAATCAATAATTGAGACGAAAAAGTTATTCATATTATTATTTGCATTATCGACGATGTCTAGAAAGTTCTAACGACGAAAAGGGGTTGGTCACCTAATTGCGCGCCAATAGGGAGAAATTCTATTGGAAAACCCCCTATTTCCTAGGAATGATCTGGTTGTTAAATATTGTGAGTTATAATATTAATGATGAATAAGTTCGTGTTGATTAAAGATAAAATTATTGATAAAAATATTTCCATTGTGTTGAGATTATTAGTGTTAGTGGAAATCGATATTTATTTTGATAATAATTGATTTTTGGATGTTAAATTGACCAAACGGACAATTAATCGGATAAATGAGCAATTAATTGCTATTAGTTCTCATGCAAATTACTATTGGTTCACATGTATGAAACTATTGATTTACATGCATGTACTATTAGAGGAGGTGGTACAAGATTGATAATACTTGAAGGACTAAATTAAAAATGGAGGTATAGATGAAGGTACTATACTGTAATAATTCGAGCCCCTGATCGTACAATTATTGAAACTATGTTTTCTATAAATAGAAGCTCAATTCTTCTTTCATTCTCACCAATTCACTAAGACTCACAAGAGCAATTGTAGATAGAGAAGCTATAG
This sequence comes from Panax japonicus, assembly GCA_020205505.1. Classification (NCBI taxonomy): domain Eukaryota; kingdom Viridiplantae; phylum Streptophyta; class Magnoliopsida; order Apiales; family Araliaceae; genus Panax; species Panax japonicus. The sequence continues at coordinate 66,620,862 of CM035093.1, forward strand.
AGAAGAAGAAGAAGAGTATTCTGCTACTTCACTATTGCAGTATCCAGCTTTCTACTAAGGTAAATGATATTATTTTTTTTAATATTCGTATGAAATAATATTTTCTTCCATACTTTGTAGTATGTAAGTAATATTATTTCATTTTGTATTCCTAATTCTACACTCATTCTGTTAAAGTATTATTTCTATACTCTGTGAAATTAGTAAAATATCCTTGAAATTTGCGCTTCATCTAGTATTGTTTGTAAGATCCCAAATTTTATGAAATAAAAGTATTCAATTTTCTTATAATTATTATTTTATTTAGTAAATGGTTAAATTGATAAAAGATTAAAGTTAAGGGTGATATTTGAAAATTTTGTAAAGTAAGCAAGTTGATATAAAATATTCGTTGTGTCGAAGAATATTCGATTGGTCGAAGAATAATCGATTTAACAGGGAATATTCGTACGACGGTATAATCATTGGTGGACCCCACAACGGAAGTATTGTCGTAGTTAGAAAACGACAAAAATATATTTTTATAAAAATAATGGTGAAAGTTTTATCGTTAAACTGTTGAGATATCCATACAGTAATACGCGTGGTTGCATAGTAGCACACAATATTGATTATTGATGCTTACGTAAGAAGCCACTCGTTTATACTTAATTATTGCTACAGTAATTGTTGCATAGTATCTCACGTTATTTGATTCAATTATTGTCACAGTATTAATATTTATATTATTAAATCAATAATTGAGATGACAAAGTTATTCATATTATTATTTTCAATATTATCGATGTCTAGAAAGTTCTGTCGAGGAGAGGTTTGGTCACTTAATTGCGCGCCAATAGGTAAAAATCCTTATCGGAAAGCCCCCTCTTTCCTGGGAATGATCTGGTTGTTAAATATTGTGAGTTATAATATTAATGATGAATAATTATTAATAGATTAAAAATATATTTATTAAAAATAAATAATTTGTGGTAAATATTTTTTTAATTTTTGATATAAATATAGAGATTGTTATGAGGCGTTTGTTGTAAGTTTGACTTAGTATTCCATGGGAAGATTTACTAATTGTATGGACCGTCGATGATGATTATAATGGATAACCAATCTGGACCATTAATGGCGGTTTTAATAGTTAATCAATCTGGACCATTGATGGTGGTTGTAATAGTAAATCAATTTGGTCCATTGATGGTGGTTTTAATAGTAAATTAATTTGGACCTTCGGTTGTGGTTTAAATAGTAATCAATATGGACTGTCCGTTCTAATAGTAAATCAATCTGGACCGTTCATGAATCAGTTACTATTTAGTTCATACTCCTATAAATAGAAGCTTAATTCTTCTTTCATTCTCACAAATTCACTGAGACTCACAAGAGAAACTATAGAGAGAGAAACTATAAGACCCCAACTTTTAGGAATAAAAATAAATTTTCTATAAATATCATTTTTTTAATATTATGGAGTGAATTTGATATAATATTATAGTTGTGGGTAATATTTATAAATTTTGCAAAGTACGTAAGTTGTTATATAATACTCGATTGGTCGGGGAATATTCGTTATAACAGGGAATATTCGTACGACGACACAATCATTGGTGGATTCCACAACGAAATTATTGTCAGATTGAGAAAACGACAAAAATATTTTTATAAAAATAACGGGAAAGTTTTACCGTTAACTGTTGAAACACCCGGTGTTAAAAGTACAGTAATACGCGTGGTTGCATAGTAGCACACGATAATGATTATTGATGCTTACGTGAGAAGTCACTCCGTTTTGTTCAATTATTGCTACAGTAATTATTGTATAGTATCTCACGTTATTTGATTCAATTATTATCGATATTTTATTTATTATTAAATCAATAATTGAGATAACAAAGTTATTAATATTATTATTTGTAATATTAATGATGTCTAGAAGTTATGTCAAGGAGAGGTTTGGTCACCTAATTGCGCGCCAATAGGGAGAAATCCTTATTGGAAAGCCCCCTCTTTCCTTGGAACGACCTGGTCGATTAATAGTGTGAATTATAATAATGATGATGAAATTTGTTTTATTATTATTATAAATGTAATAAAACAGAATACTTTTTATTAAGTTTTTGTTTTATTTGATTATAAATAGAATATAATATATTTTATTATGCATAGTGTTTGCATAGTGTATGTATAGTGTTTGCATAGTAAAATCTTTTTATATAAAATAGAATACTTTAATAAAGTTATTTATTTTATTAGATTATAAATAGAATATTTTATATTTTATTATGCATAGTATTTGCATAGTACCTGCATAGTGTTTACATAGTAAAATCTTTTTATATAAAATAGAATAGTTTTATAAAGTTATTTGTTTTATTAGATTTTAAATAATATATATATATATATATTATAAATAGAATATATTATATTTTATTGCATAGTATCCTTTCCATTCTCCTATAAATAGGATGCTTAGTTAGAATTGAAAACACACCAGAAATTCAGAGAATTCTTCTTCTATAATCTTGAGCGTATTTCTTTAGAGTTTTAAGAAGCTTTGAGCGTAGAAAATAGTATAAGTTTTCTTTAAGAATATCCTCGCCCTACCAGTCGGAACACTCTTTTTTCTAAGGTAAGGGGTATTATTTCTTTCGTATTCATGAAGAAAATTATTTTCTTTCAAATACTCGTAAGAGCTGTTATTCCATTCTTTATTATTATGTTGGAATAACCTGTCTATGCGAAGTACCGCATACATGGTGAAATTCTTTTATTATTCCATTCTTTATTATTCTGTTGGAATAACCTGTCTGTGCGGTCTATCGCATACCTGGTGAATTCTGTTGTTATTCCATTCTTTATTATTCTGTTGGAATATCCTGTTTGTGCGGATTACGCATGACCTTGTTCCATTCTTTATTATTCTGTTGGAATATCTTGTCTGTGCGGATTACGCATGACCTGGTTCCATTCTTTATTATTCTGTTAGAATATCCTGTATGTGCGGATTACGTATGACCTGGTTCCATTCTTTATTATTCTGTTGGAATAATCTGTCTATGTGGATTACCGCATGCAAGGTGAATGATCCTTTGTATTCATTCCTTATTAAATTATGGAAATGATATGTCTACGTGGATTACCGCATGGCGGACGAAAATCCATTTGCAGTTTCATATATTCTATTATACTCAGTTGGTTAAAGTTTTGGCTTCTATACTCCATGAAATTAGTAGAATATCCTGGATATTTGCGCTTCATCCAGTATCTTTTCATGGAAATATTCTTCTGAGAATTCTTGAATTTTACTCCACAAAGCAGTATCATGTTGACAATTTGGACATTATTGAGTTCAGGATAAATTAACTTATAAATCTTTAAAATTTATTCTTGAACTTGTTTTATTGAATTATTATGTCATTGTCATCATCCTCATGTTTATATTATGTTGAAAGTCATCTGTGGTCTGTAGTGCATAAATGGACTTGGTATGATTATGACCAAGGATTATTCGGTATAATCATGACCGTAATGTTATAAATGATGTGGTAAAAGTCCTCATTGGCTAGTAGTGCATTGATGGACAGTTGTTGGCATGATCATGACCATTGATGAAAACACGAATATTATTGGCCCGTAGTGCATGGATAAATTGTGGTCATGATACTAATGAATATCCTTGGTCATGGTGCAGGGATGATGTGGATTATTTATTAAGCTGAGTCTCAGCGATAAAAGTGATGAAAAACCTTTTTAAATCATAGAAGATAGTATATTTTATTCTCTACTTGACTCTTCTTATGGATTTCTTGTTTCGCTGCAATTAAACTTGATGTTTGTTATATTTTATTAGTTTAACACTGTTGAAGACTAATGAAAAATTATTCTGCATTATTTTAGTCATAATATTTCTTATTGGGCTAGTTGATCTCACCCTTTCGCTTTCATTGTTCTCTTCAGGAAATGAGAACGTAGCAGGGACTAGTCGGGGAACAGAGTGACGGTCCAGATAATAGCATTAGTAGTCCTCACTATTCTATGAAATAGTGTGATAATAAATGTATTGAGGACTTATTTTGAGTTTTAATACTGTCTAGAAGACAATATTTGTATTAAAACTCACAGCTCATGTTGTATATTTAAGGTTGTATTTGTATTCTGTACCATGTATTTGGCGACTCAAAATAGTTGATGTATACCTATTTTGGGGGCATCACAGAAACTATAAAGAGCAAGAAGAAGAGTATTCTGTTACTTCACTATTGCAGTATCCAGCCTTCTACTAAGGTAAGGGATATTATTTGTTGTGTTCGTAAGGGGTATTATTTCTTTCATATTCATAAGGAATACTATTTTTTGTATTCATCCTTTAATATGTTGGAATAACCTGTATACGCGGATTACGTACCGTATGACATGTGAAAATCCATTTGCAATTCCGTATGTTATTTCTTTTCATATTCTTAAATCTAAACTTACTATGGTAAGTGTTGCTTTTATAATCCTTGAAATTATTGGAATATCCTTGAGTTTTGCGCTTCATCCAGTATCATTTTATTGGAATATTGATCTGAACTATCTTATTAAATATCAATATTTTCACCGGGGTACTATTCACGGGTTACTATTCACTAAAATATTATTCACTTGGGTATTCGGGGTACTATTCACGGGTTACTATTCACCAGGTTATTATTCATTAAAATATTATTCACTCTGGTATTCGGGGCACTTTTCATGCCGGGGTACTATTCACGGGTTACTATTCACCCGATTACTATTTACTCAAATATTATTCACTCGGGTATTCGGGGCACTTTTCATGTTGGGGTACTATTCACGGGGTACTATTCTCGAAGTACTATTTATAGAGGGGTGCTATTCACCAAAAAAATTTATTTCTTTTCTGTCCAAATTATTTTTGATACATGGATATTATTCTGGAATTTTACTCCACAAAGCAGTATCATGTTGACAATTTGGATATTTTTAAACTATGGATAAATTTAAAGTCTTTAATAATTATCCTTGATTTCGTTTGATTAATGCTTATATCATTGTCATCATTATCATACTTATACTGTGATGAAAGTCATCTTTGGCTTACGTGCATAGATGGACTGTTGATTTGTATGATTATGACCACGTATCATTTGGTATAATCATGACCCGTAATATTACAAATGATGTGGTAAAAATCCTCATTAGCTTGTAGTGCATTGATGGATAGTTGTTGGTATGATTATGACCAGGGATTATTCGATATAATCATGACCATTGATGATTACATGAATATCCTTGGCTCAGAGTGCATGGATGATTCGATGATGTGGTTTATTTATTAATTTGAGTCTCATCGATAAAGTTAATGATAAACTTTTTAAATCATAGAAGATGGTAGATACCATGCTCTAATTGACTCTTCTAATGGATTGCTTGTTCCGCTGCAGTTAAACTTGTTGTCTATTATATTCTATCAGTTTAACATTGCTGAAGGCTAATGATAACTTATTCTGCATTATCTTAGTCATAATATTTCTTATTGGGCTAGTTGAGCTCACCTTTTTACTTCCATTGTTCTCTCCAGGAAATGAAAACTAATACCGGGACTAGTCGAGAAACGGAGTGATGGTCCGAGATGGTGCATTAGTACTCCTCACTATTCTGTGAAATAGTGTGATAATAATTGTAATGAGGACTGCAATGAAGACAATATTCGTTTTAAAAAGACAATATTCGTTTTAAAACTCTCAGCTTATGTTTTGTCGTATGTTACACGACAGTTGTATAATTAAGTTGTATTTGAATTTTATACCATGTATTTGGCGACCCAAGATGGGTGAAGTATACCTATTTTGGGGGCGTCACATCGTTTCACAATGATATTTTTCTGAACATTCTTGTTAAATTTTAAGTTTTTCATATCGGAGTACTATTCACGAAATACTATTCACAAAGTACTATTCACGTGATACTATTCATGGGGTACTATTCACAGAGTACTATTCCTGAAGTACTATTCGCAAAGTACTATTCATAGGGTACTATTAACTCGGGTACTATTCACTCAGAGAATATTCGATTGGTCGGGGAATATTCGTTTTAACAGAGAATATTCGTATAACGACACAATCATTGGTGGACCCCACAATAGAAGTATTGTAGGAGTTAGAAAATGACAGAAATATCTTTTTATAAAAAATAATAGCGAAAATTTTACCGTTAAACTGTTGAAATACCCGGTGGTAAAAGTACAGTAATACGCGTGGTTGCATAGTAGCACACAGTATTGTACATTATCTTTGATTATTAATGCTTACGTGTGAAGTCACTCAGTTTTATTCAATTATTACCACAGTAAATGTTGCATAGTATCTCTCATATTATTGATTCAATTATTGTCACAATATCATCTGCACAATATTTTATATTATTAAATCAATAATTTAGACTATTATTTATATTATTGACGATGTCTAGAAAGTTCTATCAAGAAAAGGGATTTGGTCACCTAATTACGCGCTAATAGGGAGAAATTCTTATCGAAAACCCCCTCTTTCTTGGGAATGATCTAGTTGTTAAATATTGTGAGTTATAATATTAATAATGAATAAGTTCGTGTTGATTAAAGATGAAATTATTGATAAAAATATTTCCATTGTGTTGAGATTATTAGTGTTGGTGAGAATCGACTTTATTTCGATTTCTGGATGTTAAATTGACCAAACGAGAAATTAATCGGATAAATGAGTAATTAATTGTTATTAGTTCACATACAAATTACTGTTGGTTCACATGTATGGAACTATTGATTCACATGCATGTACTATTAGGGGAGGTGGTGCAAGATTGATAATACTTGAAGGACTAAATTAAAAATAGAGGTATAGATGAAGGTACTATACTGTAATAATTCAAGCCCATAATCATGTAATTATCGAAGCTATTTGTTCCTATAAATAGAAGCTCATTCTTCTTTCATTTTCACCAATTCACTAAGACTCACAGGAGCAATTATAGAGAGAGAAGCTATAGAGAAGAAGAAGAAGGGTATTCTGCTACTTCACTATTGCAGTATCCAGCCTTCTACTAAGGTAAGATATATTATTTTTGTTCAATATTCGTATTAAATAATATTTTCTTCCATACTCTGTAGTATGTAAGCAATATTATTTCATTTCGTATTCCTAATTCTACACTCATTCTGTTAAAGTATTGCTTCTATACTCCGTGAAATTAGTAGAATATCCTTAAAATTTGCGTTTCATCTAGTATCATTTCACAAGGATATTTTTTGAACATTCTTGTTAAATTTTAAGCTTTTCATATCAGAGTACTATTCATAAAATACTATTCACAAAGTACTATTCATGAGGTACTATTCACAAAGTACTATCCATATGGTACTATTCATGGAGTACTATTCACAGAGTACTATTCATGAAGTACTATTCACGGGATACTATTCATTCGGGTACTATTCACCCAGGGTACTATTCACGATGAAAAATTAATTCTTTTCTGTCCAAATCATTTTTTATACAATATTATTCTTGAATTTTACTCCACAAAGCAGTATCATGTTGACAATTTGGACATTATTAAATTTTGGATAAATTAAATTATAAATCTTTAAAAATTTATCCTTTGCTTTCTTTTAACTGAATTCTTATATCATTGTCATCATCCTCATGCTTATATTGATGAAAGTCATCTTTGGCCGTAGTGCATAGATGGACTGTTGATTGGTATGATTATGACCGGGAATCATTCGGTATAATCATGACCCGTAATGTTACAAATGATATGGTAAAAGTCCTCATTGACTCGTATTGCATTGATGGACAGTTGTTGGCATGATCATGACCATTGATGATTACACAAATATCCTTGGCCCGTAGTGCATGGATAATTCGTGGACGTGATACTAATGAATATCTTTGGCCCGTAGTGCATGGATAATTTAGTGATGTGGATTATTTATTGAGCTGAGTCTCAACGATAAAGTTTATGATAAACTTTTTAAATCATAGAAGATAGTAGATATCATGCTCTGCTTGTTCTGCTGTAGTTAAACTTGTTGTTTATTATCAGTTTAACATTGTTGAAGGCTAACGATAATTTATTCTGCATTATCTTAGTCATAATATTTTTTACTGGGCTAGTTGAGCTCACCCTTTTGCTTTCACTGTTCTCTTCAGGAAATGAAAACGTAGCCGGAACTAGTCGGGGAACGGAGTGATGGTCCGAGATGGTGGCTATAGTAGTCCTCACTATTCTATGAAATAGTGTAATAAGAATTGTAATAAGGACTCCATTTAAGTTTGGATATTTTCTAGAAGACAATATTTGTGTAAAAACTCTCAGCTACGCTTTTGTCGTATTGTATAAAAGAAGTTTGTATTTAAATTCTGTACCATGTATTTAGCGACTTAGAATGGTTGATGTATACCTATTCTGGGGGCATCACAGTTGGTATCAAAGCTTAGGAATATGAGCCCTAGCTGAGATGTGAGATTAGAACTAGGAGGGGAGAGAAGGGTAAATCCTTCGCTAGTATGACCTACCTAAGCTTATTTGTTATTTAATTGGTCGATCAGAATATAGGGGTATTATGTGGCATGTTAATTAACCCTTGTTTTATGACAGTGTTTGAGAATGACATCTAAAAATATTGAGATAAACAATGAAGCACATGAGACCGTTATGTCATCGACGATCAATAACTAGGATAATGTGTATCAGGAAGGCAATAATTCTCGTGTAAACAACAACACCGACCAAATGAAAAACGATGTTATGTTTAGTAACTTTTTAGAATTTATGCAAAACCAAACGAGAGAGACTCGTGTTCAAAATGCAGGTGTAAACACTGGCAACTCACGGCTGGTCACCTCTAAGCAGTTCAAGGAGCTGGGACTGCCGGAGTTTTTAGGAAAGCCAGAACCATTTAAGGTGGAGACGTGGATAAATCAGATCACCAAGATTTTTGATGTTTTATAATACTCAGAGGAGCAAAAGGTTCCCTTCGTCACCTTTATGTTGCGTGAAGAGGAATATTATTGGTGTGAATCTGTTAAACGTACCCAGCCTGCCGCACTCATAATGTCTTGGGAGAAGTTCCAAGAATTGTTCAACGACAAGTACTTTCCCGAAAGTATTAGTCATATGAAGGAGGTTGAATTTATTAAGCTGGAGCTAAACAATATGACCGTATCAGTAGTACGATAGAAAGACAGCAACACCAACACCCGTTTTCAAGGAAGGAGAACAATCACCGATCGTATGCTTTAAATGCGAAGGGGAGGGACACATCAGTCTAAACTGTACGATGCAGTCCAAAGCGTGTTACAATTGTGGAAAAGAAAGTCACCTAGCCCGATTTTGTCGTGAAGAGAAGTCAAGTACAACTGGGATGGATGCACCGAAGACCGTCCTAGACAAGAAAAAACTGGTAATTCAAGGGAGAGCGTTTGTCGTGACCTCCCAAAAAATGAGGAATCCAAACAAGGTTATCACGGATAAGCTAATCATAAACTCTTGCAAAGTTTATACCTTATTTGATACCGGTTCTACCCATTCTTTTATTTCTCCTACTTGCGCTCAACGTTTAAATTTAACTTCGGAGAAATTAGACTTTGACTTATCGGTTAAAACTCCGTTAGGAGAAACCTTCATTACATCGACTATTTATAAATCTTTTTTGATTCAAATCGACAACCTCACGTTACCTGTCGATCTTATCTTTTTGAAAATACTTGCATTTGATGTAATTTTATGGATTGATTGGTTAACTACTCATCATGCTAAAATTAATTATTTTCGTAAGGTTGTTAGCTTTCATATTTCTAACCAACCTATTATGAGAATTCAAGCAACCAGACCCTAAAGTCAATCATTGTCATATCAAGCCATAAAGTCATTTGTTTATTAAAAAACAGATGTCAAGCTTTCTTAGCCTATATCACAGATTTAAATAAAAATACGTCAAATTTGAATGATATTTCTATTGTTAATAAATTTCCTGACGTATTCCCTGAAGAAATTCCTAGCCTATCCCCAGAGTGTGAAATCAAATTTTATATCGACCTTAAACCCGATACAAAACCCTAAAATATAGCTTCACCCAAAATGAACGTAGCATGCACGAAAGACGTTGGCTCGAGCTGTTGATAATTACAACCATACCATTCAATATCATCATGGAAGAGCGAACATGGTAGTTGACGCGTTGAGTAGAAGATCGTATGCGATTACGAGTGCGACGTTTATAACGACCCCAAAATAGGTCCATTCAATCCAACCCATTCTGAGTCGCCAAATACATGGTATATAAAACAACTACGACTTTATTACAACAATTGTCGTGCCAAATACAACAACACATATACTGTGAGTTTGGATACAAATATATACCAAATGTGACACATGTCCCAACCGTGGACAACACCTCACAGTGACACCTTACATAAAGGTATAGTCAAAAACTGTTTTAGAAACTAAAATCTTTGGGAAGTGCTCAAGGAAACCTTCGTACATGGGAGGCCATGCTTCTAGGTTATGATAGATATCATATGGCCACAGAATTATCCTTGGTTGACCCAATATACCCCACAGAAAAATGAGAAGATTACTATCATATTCTTCCCAATGGTGAGTCTTCTCTTGATTTATCATTATCTCCACTGTCTCAAATTGATAATTATACTTCAAACAAACATCAAGATTATATAGGTAGTGCTCGTAAATATACTCAGCAAGTGGATGAGCACAACCCTGTCTTATGATGACACGAGGTTGTATGTCATTAGACATCTTGTATGATAGTGGCAAAACACCCTTCCAACGTTGGGTTCACCTTACCCTATTAGATTCACCAAATATAACTACTAAAAGATGTATACAACACACTTGTCTATACTCTTTAGGGAGAACTCCACAGCTAGAGACCACCGTTCTATTCCCCTGTTACCCCCGCTCGACCCAGCTACACTCTTATTACCTGAAAGGAATTGTAAAGCAAAAGGGTGAGCACAACTAGCTCAGTAAAGAATATCATGACTAAATATAATTAAATTATCAATAGCCTTCATCAATAATAAATTAGAGATTTAGAACATATGGTAGATGATAAAAATTTCAACTATAGTTGAAGTGGAACGAGCAATCCATTAAAAGAGTCAAATAGACTATAAAGTCTATTATCTTCTCCACATTAAAAGTCCACCAACAATGTTTTATCCCTGTAACATCAATCAACAGTTCCTTTCCACAATCATATGAATAACTCATAACCATAAGTGTGTTTATAAATTCCTCTTCTCATCTAGGACGAAGATAATTTACATCACATGTCTTTACCTGAAATATCAAAGATCATGGTTACACCAAATCACATTTCATGTTCATAACCATACTAATAATTTCATCTTTGCACTACGGCCAAAGATATTCATTTGTATCACCAGTTGGTCATGTTCATCTCAACACATGTTCATCTTTGCACTACTGGCCAAAGATATTCAACAACATGTCATCTTTGCACTACGGGCCAATTTTGTCGTGAATAGTACCCGTAAATAGTAACTCGTGGAATAGTAACTCATGAATAGTAACCCCGACATGAAAAAAGTAGAAATTCCACAATAAAATCCATGCCAATACTTCGGTATAATGAATTTTGAAAGAATAATATTTCTTAAGCTTATAAACAATTTATTTTAATTGTTTACACTTTACTAAATAATGCATTTAATCATCTTAAAATGCCAAACTCATAAGATTTAATCCCAAAATAACCAAAACCCTCATCAAATATATGCATATACCTCATATAAGATTCTCAAACCATAAAATCCTATTTTCCAATTTTCTTATTTCACATAACATATTTAATTCATTTACTCATAACTAGTCCATTTTTATGAAAAATACCAAATCAATTCCAAAAATATTTTTTTTTCGGGATTTAGCAAAATATAGTCTCATATTGAACATATATTTTTCTCAGAATTTTTAAAAGTCATTTACTATTTTTCATATGGCCAAAACTGCCGAATATTTAGACATTTATCATAAATTGTACCTTTGTCCAAAAATTCCGGAATTCACAGAGTATACTCATGTTATATAGATGTATACCAATAAAAATTTCATCAACTTTGGAGTTAACCACAAGGAGTTATAAGCGATTACTTTTAAAAAAGTATTTTCTCATAAAATTCATAACTCTTAATCTATACATCCAAAAATCGCCATCTTTGGACACACTCAATAAAACTCATCAAAATATTATTTCAAAATTTTCCAGAGTTTTTGAAGGTCCAGAAAAATTTCAAAAATGAGAAACATGATAACCCTTAAAATCTCTTAACTCAAAATAGCAGTACTTCTGACTGGAATATCAGATGAAAAGCCGAAGAAACCTTTCACCGTATAGCAACACTCAAAGTATACTCACAAGAACACGCTTGATATATAGAGAGAGAAGTAGAGAGAAAGCTTATGTTTCTGGTGTGATTTTCAATCCTAACTTAGCCCTCTATTTATAGGAAAAATAGCTAGAACGCCAAAGGAGACTAAAATAATAAAATATATTTTTTTTCTTATTCCACACCAACCTTCACCAACCAATTTTGAAAGCCATCAGCCATCTTTGGTCAAAAACATCAGCCACCCATGTGCCAACAACCACAAAAAAACGTTTTTCTTAAATAAAATAATTAAAATTTCCAAAAATTAATTATTTCGGAACTCCGGAACTTCAATAATTCATAATAAATAGATCTTTTATCAGAAAATTCGAATCTCACTTATTTTTATAGGAAATTCAATTATCTATAACTTTGCAGAAGGAAGTTTTTCCAAATTCCAAACAAAAATTGACCGAAATCCACAAACGGACGATTTTACACTCTATAATAAATTTTCGGTCAAGAATTGTGTCCACTGACACACAAAACATGTGTTAAATATTTAATGCCACAAAAATACTCTTCCTCCTCATATACTCATATATCCCACATTCATTATAAAAATATTACCGTTAATATATTATTAAAATAATATATTTAAATGAATTATTTTATCAGAGAAAGATAAAATATTAATTTTCAATAATTGTCACATTAAAAATTTCCTCCATCTATATCTACATAAAATAAATATTTTCTTTATCATAATAATCAATAATTAATTATTCAAAAATAATATTACAGAATCACAGTACTGACAACCAGGCCGTTCCCAGGATAGAGGGGGCTTTCCAATAAGAATTTTTCCTTACTGGCGCGCAATTAGATGACCAAACCTCTCCTTGACAGAACTTTCTAGACATTGCCAATAATGCCATCTAATAATATTATTCAAATCATATGAATTATTGATCTGATAATGAGAAATACTGTGCAGTGATAATTATTGAAACAATAATAATATAAACTAATAATGTAGTAATTATTGAATCAATAAAATAAAATATTGAACAGTAATTACTGTAACAATTATTAAGTAGTGCCTTCTTACGTAAGAATCAATAATTCAAAAATACTGTGTAATACCGTGTGCTACTGTGCAACAACGCGTATTACTTTATTTTACCAACCGGGTATTCCAACAGTGTTAACGGTATTGATTACGCCGTTATTTATAAAAACTTAATTTTGTCGTTTTCTTCATTCGACAGTTATTCTGTTATGGGGCCCACAAATAACTGCGCCGTCGTACGAATATTTTCCGACAGAAAGAATATTTCACGACCAAACGAATATTCCCCGACAACAATGAATATTTTATAACCACTTGTGTATTTTGAAAAAATTTCATATATCACCCTTAACTTTAATATTTTATCAATTTAATCATTTACTGAATAGTAATTATAAGAAAAATTGAATACTTTTATTTCGTAAAATTCAGGGTCTTACAACGTTGTTAACACAAAGACCCATTTGTACGATTTACAAAGGATGGAGATAGAGTTAAAGACTCCAAGAACCTACGCGAAGATAGCGAATATACGATTAGTTTGTAAGTAATATTATTTCGTTTCATATTCCTAATTCTACACTCATTCTGTTAAAGTATTACTACTGTACTCCGTGAAATGAGTAAAATATCCTTGAAATTTGCGCTTCATCTAGTATCATTTAACAAGGATATTTTTCTGAACATTCTTGTTAAATTTTAAGCTTTTTATGTCATAGTACTATTTAAGAAATACTATTCACAAAGTACTATTTACGGGATACTATTCACAAAGTATTATTCATAGGATACTATTCACGGGGTACTATTTATAGAGTACTATTCACGAAGTACTATTCAATCGGGTACTATTCACCTAGGTACTATTCACGACAAAAAATTGATTCTTTTTTGTCCAAATCATTTTTGTACAATATTATTCTTGAATTTTACTCCACAAAGCAGTATCATGTTGACAATTTGGACATTATTGAATTTTGAATAAATTAAATTATAAATCTTTAAAGCTTTATCCACGTCTCAACCTTAAGTGGTTCTGGCTTTCCCAAAAATTCTAGTAGTCCCAGCTCCTTGAACTGCTTAGCAGTGACCATATATCCATGAGTTGCAAGTGTTTGCACTCGCATTTTGAATAGGAGTCTCTCTCGCCTGATGTTGCATGAATTGCAAAAAGTCTCTTAACATCCTATCGTTCATCATTTAGTTGGTGTTGTTGTTTACCTGAGGATTATTGTCTTCCTGATGCACATTATCCTGGTTATTGATAATCGGTGACTCAACGGTCTCATGTGCTCCATTGTTTATCTCAACATTTTTAGATGTCATTTTCAAACACTGACACAAAACAAGGGTTAATTGACATGCAACATATAATTCCTATATTTTGACCGACCAATTAAATAATAATTAAGCTTAGGTAGGTCATACTAGCGAAAGATTTACCCGTCTCTCCACTCCTAACTCTAACCTCAATTCTCAGTCAGAGATCATATCTCTAAGCTTTGATACCAAATGTGACACCCCCAAAATAGGTATACACAATCCATTTTGAGTCGCCAAATACATGATACAGAATTTAAATACAAACTTCCTTATATAATACAACAAAAATGTAGCTGAAAGTTTTAACACGAATATTGTCTCGTAGACAATATCCAAACTTAAATGGAGTCCTCATTACAATTATTATCATACTATTTTATAAAATAGTGAGGACTACTACATCCACCATCTCGGACCATCACTTCATTCTCCGACTAGTCCCGGCTACGTTCTCATTTCCTGAAGAGAACAATTAAAGCAAAGAGTGAGCTCAACTAGTCCAGTAAGAAATATTATGACTAAGATAATCCAGAATAAATTATCGTTGGCATTCAACAGTGTTAAAGTGATAGAATACAATAAACAACAAGTTTAACTGCAGCGGAATAAACAATCCATTAGAAGAGTCAAGTAGAGCATGATATCTACTATCTTCCATGATTTAAAAGTTCATCATCAATATTTTATTGTTGTAACACAGCTCAATAAATAATCCACATCACTGAATTATTCATGCACTACGGGCCAATGATATTCATTAGTATCACATCCATGAATCATCCATGCACTACGGTCCATGGATATTCGTTATTATCACCAGTGATCATGATCATGCCAACAACTGTCTATCAATGCACTACGGGCCAATGAGGACTTTTACCACATCATTTGTAATATTACGGGTCATGATTATACTGATACATAATCATAATCATACTAACAACTGTCCATCAATGCACTACGGGCCAATGAGGACTTTCATCACAATATAAGCATGAGGATGATGACAATAATATAAGAATTCAATAAAATGAGAGCAAGAATAAATTTTAAAGATTTATAATTCCATTTATCCAGAGTTCAAGAATGTCTAAATTGTCAACATGATACTGCTTTGTGCAGTAAAATTCAAGAATAATATTGTATCAAAAATAATTTGGACAGAAAAAAATTAATTTTTATCATGAATAGTATCCCGGGTGAATAGTACTAGGGTGAATAGTATCCCGTGAATAGTACTCCGACATAAAAATATTAAAATTAACAAGAATGTTCAGAAAAATATTCTCATGAAAAGATACTCGATGAAACGTAAATTTTAAAGATATTCTACTAATTTTAAGGAGTATAGAAGCAATACTTAACAAAATGAGCGTAGAATTCTGAATCTGAAATGAAATAATATTAATTACATACTACAGAGTATGGAAGAAAATATTATTTCATACGAATATTAAACAAAAATAATATCTCTTACCTTAAAAGGAAAGTACTTCTGAATGGTATAGCGGAGATATTTTTGAAGAAAACTTGCACAGTTTTTCACACTCAAAGCTTTCTTAAACTCTAAAAAAATACGCTCAATGTTATAGAAGAAGAATTCTCTGATCCTAGTTTGATTTTCATTTCTAAACTAAGTATCCTATTTATAGGAGAATGACAGGGGCACTGTTAAGAATTTTCATGGACGAAATAATTTACGAATTCACGGATGTCTTGCGCAAAATCACGGACGACTTATTGTCAATGTAATCTTCAAGTAAAAACAAAAATTTTATATAAAACATAATATATTCTATTTATAATCTAATAAAATAAAACTTATAATATATATAACCACCACCGCTCACACCTTATCCACCACACATACACACACTCACATACACGACACACACATTTCATATATATATATATATATATATATATATATATATATATATATATATATATATATATATATATATATATACTCTATAACTTTCTATCGATTATTTTAAAAAATGAGTAAGTGGGGGTCCATATAATAAGCCAAATTTACAATAAATACTCCAATAAAAACTCCTCTATTTATCTCAATTCACTTGGCTTCACTAAACACATTTTAATAATATTTTTTCATCATTAATATTATAACTTGCAATATTAACAACTAGATCATTCCCAGAAAATAGGGGGCTTTCCAATAAGGACTTCTCCTTATTGGCGCGCAATTAGGTGACCAAACTCATTTACTCGACAGAACTTTCTAGATATTGTCAATAATGCAAATAATAATATGAATAACTTTGTCATCTCAATTATTGATTTAATAATATAAAATATTGTGTAGATGATATTGTGACAATAATTGAATCAATAATATGAGATGCTATGCATCAATTACTGTGGCAACAATTGAATAAAACTGAGTGACTTCTCACGTAGGCATAAATAATCAAAGATATTGTACAAGAACGTGTGCTACTATGCAACTACGCGTATTACTGTATTTTTATCACTGTGTATTTTAACAGTTAACGGTAAAATTTTCGCCGTTATTCATAAAAATTGGTGTCTTACAGGTCAGAGTTTCCAATTTATGTTGAAGGACTACTGCTTTTATGGCATTTCGGATTCTGAGATTTTTATTATTTTTTTTTGTTTTACGCACGTGTTAAATATTACAATTATGATACTATGTTAGTCACGTCATAGTAAAATTAGGGAATTAATATTTGATATTTTCGTAGGTGGTCCTCACTTTTTAAGTAAATAATTTGTTTATGCCCAATTTGTCCTCTACGATATAAGTTTGACCACCCCCACCCCCACCCCCACCCCCACCCCCACCCCCACCCCCCCTACCCCTACCCCTCCTTCTATAGTTGACTTCTTTCTCTTTTGAGCCACCATTATCCCAATTTTAAATAGCCTTTCATTTTAACAATTCAAAACAAAAGGTTGCCTTTCTTCCATTACTTTCTTCTTTGTAGTATTGGGTCAACAAGTGCTGCTCGTATTCTCTCTTTCTCCACAATAAAATTGAACATATAGTCGATGGAGCATTTTAATTTGGATGAGAAATTCTATTTCGGTCGCACTAATATTTGGAGATTAGATGAGACTGGATCTAACGTGTCACGCCTGACTGTCGAAAAATCGCTGAGACTACTAGAGTTTTCCTCGAGTTATCTTATTAGGCTGGTTTGTTTAGTTCCGATTTCAAAGTTTGATTTTTTATTTCTATTTGTTCAAAATTTATTTTTTGCTTTTGACGTTTCTATCACGTTAGAGAGAAAGAATTTGGTTTGCCGGCTATTTGATTTAGAGGAGGTTTTACCGTTTGCAGGGAAGATGAGTTAAAGGAGACAACGGTGGTGTTGGTGAAGGGAGAGTGCTAGGGTAAAATTGATCAAGTCCGTGGGTAAATTAGACAATAAAACTTAAGTTTAATATTAAAAAAATAGAATCCATCTATCAAATACTCGTGCAAAAATATCAATTTTCTAAAATTATCTTGAAAATGAGGAGAAGGATGATAACACTAAATAGTTCTTCTTCAATTTTTATTAATTAAGAAATTTTATAAAATAAATTAAAAAGGTATTTATAAGTTAACAGCTAGAATAATAAAAATATGAAATAAACCAAATAATAGCTTCCTTTAAATACAAAAATATACCTTTTAAGTATGAAATACCAAATGAATTAGCCCATTAAATTTGAACTCTTACAATTTAATCCATTAAGTTCTGACATAACTTATAGTCCGTTAACTTGGTAAACTAACAAAGCTTGTACATTCCCTTGGGATAAGTTGATTTTCATTCTATTAAATTAGTAGTTTAATATAATAATTGTATAGTATCCAATTAAATATATTAATTACAATCATTTCATCCTACATATCAAAGCGTAAATATGAGAAATTAGGCCATCTTTACTTGTTCCTTTTTTAAGATGCAAAAAGGATAAGCTTTATTTTTTGGATACACGAATGAATAAATAATATATATATATATAGGGTCCGATTCCTGTAAGGAAGCCCTTACTTTCTTAAAATACGTACTTTTTTGTTTTTTGCTTTTTTTTAAAAACAACAAAAATCTCGCATTTTAAGAAAGTAAGGGCTCCCGCATTAGGTTCGGACTCCCAGACCTGATTAAAATACGGAATTTTTTTATTTTTTTTAAAAAAATAACTAAAAAAATCCGTATTTTAGTACCGTACGGGAGTCCGGACCTGATCCAGACTATATATATATATATATATATATATATATATATATATATATATATATATATATATATATGAACAAGGATCAGGTCCGGGAGTCCGGACCTGATCAAAATCCGGACCCAATTTTTTTTTTTTTGTTGAACAACTAAAAAAAAATTATGGAACTAAAATTTTTCCATAATACAGTGTTTGGGTGTGATTTGGATACCTACACCAACCAATGTATGTACAGTCTGCCCAGACTGTACAGACATATTTTGTTATACGTATCCAAATCACACTCAAAACATTGTATTATGTAAAAATTCAAGTTCCATAATTTTTTTTAGTTGTTTTAAAAAAAAGCAAAAAAAAAAAGGTCCGGATTTTGTTAAAATCCGAGAGTCCGGACCTGATCCGGACTCATATATATATATATGAACAAGCATAGCTAGTTTACTGAGTTATTGAGTAGTTTAATTAAGATTCCAAACACAAGTTGTCAGCCTAGCCCAGCCCAATATTGAATTGTTTTGTGCTATCCAGAAAATGAGAAAGTAAAAGAAGGACCAACATTTGAAGCCTCTTAATTTGTCTAGTTCAATTAGATGCTTAGTGGGGTTATAATTCTATTGGGCTCCTAACAAGTTGCTTTCTTTCAGGGAGCAATATTTGTTAATATCCAGCCCATTTATGCATCTTTTTCTAGTTTTTAATGGAATCTGAATGTCTCCACTAATTATTATTATGACGACTCTCTTCCTGAATTTATATTTTTTATTTTTTTAAAGGAATTTTATTTTTGCTTTTTATCGTAGTAGTAATTATCGTAACACATTTCAGTTTTAATATATTTCAGTCAGTCAGTGAGTCATTTTGATTGTTAAAAATAAAGGGAGCAAAATTTGCTTAATCTCGATTTTCTAATGGAATTATTTCCTAATAATTGAAACAATAATGTACACTAAAAACTTTTTGTTTCTTATTTGGGGAAAAAATTTAGTCTCCATATCAAATATATTGAGTTTGGCTCCATATCAAGGGGTGAACACTGTCCCTTTTATAGACATTATTATGATATTGAATTGCATACTTTGATTTCATAAAGTAGCTTTTCATATTCAATTTGTATTCTTAACTCAAAGCATTAATAATCCCGTTAAAGTGGTTTAAGGAAAAATTTGAAATCAGCTGTAAATTTAAAAGTCTTGAGTTTAACTGTTCGAAGAATATAGGATCACGAAGCCCGGGTTTAAGTGTGTTTCGAAAACCTTATTCGGAGAGGAGAGACTGACTAGTCGCTAGGCCAGGACTCCTCTGAGCAAAAAAAAAAGAGAAAGTTATATGGTGTTTTTCTTTAAATAATTACTTTAAGACTGTTTAAAATTTGAAAAATACGAAGAAAAAGAAAAAAAAATATATATATATATATATATATAGAAAATGGATCAGGTCCGGACCTCCCGGACGGGAGAAAATCCGGACCCAAATTTTTTTTTTTTTTTTGTAAAACAACTAAAAATAAAATAAAATTTATGGAACTGAAATTTTTCCATAATACAGTGTTTTGGGCGTGTTTTTAATACCTACACCAACCAATGTATGTACAGTCTGCCCAGACTGTACAGACATATTTCGTTATAGGCATCCAAATCACGCCCAAAACACTGTATTATGGAAAAATTTCAATTCCATAATTTTTTTTTTTAGTTGTTTAAAAAAAAAAAGCAAAAAAAAGGTCCGAATTTTAAACCTGTTCGGGAGTCCGGACAGGATCCGGCCTCTATATATATATATATAAAAGAAGAAATAAATCTAATCGCTCTCAAAACTTTAGCTTTCATTTTTTTCTCGAGTATTCGAAGTTCCAAACGCTTCAAAACAAAAAAAGAAAGAAAAAAAGAGCTGGCTTTCTATCTGAACCATCTTTTTCAAAACTAAAAAACAACATTATGTGTCAAATTTAGAAGGATAGAAATTAAATTTCACTATCAACTAGACTTAAAGCAAGGGGTCAACAATATTCCTATGTCACATATAGATAGACTAATACATGATGATTGTAAATTGCATAATTTTTTTATTCTATTCTCCATAAAACGTAGCATTTTAGTAATACATATGCAATTTGCTTTCTTAATCTTAACGCAAATCAATTTATTAAAATAAAAATAATTTAGGTCTCGATAAACTTGTTGTATTGCGGTCTGTATATTTTTATCAGAATTTCATGACAAAAGTTGAATCGTAATTAACGTAAAACTCTAAGAGATAAGATAGAATAAAACGAGCATGACACGCCAACCGATGATTCCAAAAATTGTTGACAGCTATTATTAAGAGAAAATGTTTTATAGAAGAATGAGACAATTGAGTCCAAACTTTGGTCCCCTTTGGGCTGGAAAAATCTACATTAAAGGGAGAAGAAAAAAACAGAAATTGGATGTTTAAGAAAATAGTATGATTGTGTCATTCAATTTCTTTGATTTAGTGTGGGTGTGGGTGTGGGTGTGGGTGTGGGTGTAGGTGGGTGATGCAGAAATAAAAATGATTAGTATGAAGTTTATTTTTTGGTAAGTTGGTCAATTGGTCAATAGAATACTGACACACAAGCTAGATTGTGTCAGTATTGTATTGACCAATTCACCAACTTATTAAAAAATTTCGTAATAATCGGATTCAAAAGAAATAAAGAGTTGTGACAGTCATTTTTGGACTGTGGCATCACCACTTGACTTGGATTATTTATGGTGGGTATGTGAGACCCTATTTCTATTTGAATCAAAGCTCTTCCCTTTATCCTTAATTAATGTTCTTTGTCATCTCTCTACCCACTATCCTTTGATTGATCTGATCCCTTTTATTCTTAATTTTGCAGTGATTTTAATCTATTTTTTAAAATTCATATTTGGTGAATTTTATTAAACTATATGTTTCACAATAAGAAATCTCATTAGTTAATTTTTTTGTTTCACAAAAAAATAACCCTCTTCTAATTAATAAAAATATAAAATAACACAATATTCTTAAATTTAACATCGCAATTTCATTACAAGTCACCGTTATTAAACTAACAACTCATTATATTTAATAGTTAATATAAAATAGAAATACATATGTCATTAATATTTACATATAATATAAATGAACTTCTTTTTATGTAACAAAAAATAATTTATTCATTAAATTTTTTTATTTAGTTATAAAGGCATTCCTATTATTAAAAAATAAAAACTCTGCGTCCACTCGTGTCGGTTAACTAATAATAATAATAATAATAATAATAATATAGTAAATTAAATCCTAAGGCCATAGGCTGATAATTATAGTACCCCCACCCCTACCCCTACCCCTACCCCTACTCCTACTCCTACCTGTATTTGTACCAGTACTCGTACCCTTGAGAACTAGAAACTTATTTAATTTACTATATTTGTTATGCTTTAATTTAATTTATTTTTAAATAAATGGAGTTGTAACTATCAATTGTATTAAAGTGATTGTTTTTAATTATGTCAATAAGTTTTAATAATTTAAAAATAAAAAAAGTCAAGTCGACAAACATGAATCTCAATTATGTGTGGATGCATGCAAGTGGTTTAAAATTACATTAATTACTTATTTCTCATATTATAACTGTAATAAATATTAATTTATTTTTCGTTCATCTTTTCCAATAAATTTCCAAATGATAATATAAAAAATTTAAAATTCAATTTAATTAATAAAATATATATTATTTACTTTTTAATATATCATTTTTTTTGAAACGTCAATTAAATAAGAAGGGAAAAATGAGTCAAGTTATGTACTCCCTCCATTTCATAATAATAATTTTTTTAGAGGAAAAAAAATTATTTTAATTTAATTATCATTAATAATTTATAGCTGAATAAATTATTTATTTTATTATATCACTTTTAACCTCTCTCATTATCTAAGAAATTTCTCTCTAGCATTAGTAGTTTTTAACTTTCTATAAAAGGACAGT
The DNA here is from genome assembly GCA_020205505.1 of Panax japonicus. Taxonomy (NCBI): domain Eukaryota; kingdom Viridiplantae; phylum Streptophyta; class Magnoliopsida; order Apiales; family Araliaceae; genus Panax; species Panax japonicus. Next base: position 66,643,846 of record CM035093.1, read on the forward strand.
AATAAATTTTAATTATTCAATAATACTACATTCCTCCCTTAATATATGTCGTTTTAGATGATTTCATATTTTCCTAATTATTTATCGTTTTATATAATCTAGGAGAATTAACTACAATCTTTTTAAAATTATCTCTCAAAGAAAAATATTACAAATGAGACAAAATGAGATAAGTATGATAATTATGGAAATTTAAAGATATTATAGACAATTTATATTATATTTAACGATATACAATCATTTTCTTAATATTTGTGCACAACTCTAAAACGACATATATTAATGAATATAGAGAGTAGTATTAAATTACTTTCTTTTTAAATCCATGTGCATGAAACTAAAATGATTATTATTATGAAATAAAGCATTACGACAATTTTATTATGCCTAATTACAATTGCGAAACTTTTCAATGCCTCACATTTATAAGAAGGCTTCAATTATAATATTTAAGCCTAAATATGAATTAATACACTGAACTTTTAATTTTTTTCACTTTGGAGATTGTCTTCTTAATTTTTTCAATTAGGGGATTAAACTTTTAATTTTTTTGATTACGTCTTTGACAGTATCATGTCAAAAAATTGATAACATGTTAGCTACACGTGACTAAAAAATACAACTTATCAAATGACAGTGATCTCAATATTTAAACAACCTACCAGCTTATCATTTTAGAAGACAAAGTTAAAGTTTCAGTTACAAAATTAGGGGGTGTTTGATAAAAATTGAATGAATCTGGATATAAATAAGTTGAATCTGAATGAAAAAAATTTGTTTGCTAATTGACATGTCTAAAACATCTGAATAACATTCTTTTACTATTTTACCACTCCAAAATATAAGATCATTATTAAACTTTTTGAAAGTCAATTTTAGACATTTTAAATTTAAAAAATATATTTGTTTTTTAAATATAATAATAAAATTATACAAAGTACATTAGTATAAAATATAATAATACCCTGTCTCACAAAAATATAATATCATTATTAATTTTTTGAAAGTTACCGTTAGATATTTTAAAACTTAAAATTGATATAAGTTCATTTAATTTTTGTAAATACAAAATACTAATAATCATGAAATTTATTGTTTTATAATTGTGAATAAATCATTTTACAAATTAACTTTTAGAAATTTAATAATTATTATTTTATATTATAACAAAGAGAGTGCAAAAATTGATAACATAATATTAATATATATTATGACATATAATGAATACTATATATCACCCATAGGCCAGATCCCAAAAAAAGAGATATTTTATAAAAGATTAATAATATGAAGAACAAAGATGATGATCAAGGGAGGATCATTCTCATAATTCATATCTTGTAATTGTATATGTCCATCTATCATTCACTTTACAAATGTTATTATATATAGATATAATAACATCAATACTAACATAACTACTAGGATATTACAAAACTCAAGAGTCATACATTTTAATACTCAAAGAGAGTTACATGTATCTAGACATCCATATAAATCTAAACATTTTATAACACTCCCCCTTGGATGTCTATTATATAGCAATACGCATTGAAAGTTGTCTCATTAAAAACCTTACCAGGAAAAATCCAATGGAAAAAAAATCTAGGTTAAGGAAAAAAGAGTGTAGCACGCATTAGCTCCCCCTCATGAATGTATACTTAAGTTCTTTAGCTGTCGCATTCCAATATTGCGACGTAATCCTTCAAACGTTGCAGTTGGTCTGCTAGATTATCTTTGATGTATCCTCCCTTTAATTGAGTTATACATGCAGCATTGTCTTCATACAGAATGGATGGAGTCCTTTTGTAGCAATTTTCTAAGAATATGTCTCGTTAAAAAATCTTACCAAATAAAAACCCAATGGGAAAAAAATTGGTGAAGAAAAAGAGTACAATATTCTTGTATAACTTCTAGTGCCTTGGGATTGCCTCATTAAAACCTTGCAAAGGAAAACCCAGTGGGAAAAAACCTTAGCGAAGGAAAAAGAGTACAATCAGAACATATCCTTTTTACTCCCCTTCATAAGAACATAGAATTTTCATTGTTCATGGTAAAAATATCATTAAGTCGAAGTATGCCAATATTGTGCACCATCTTCTTCAAAATCATAGTTGGTAATGACTTAATGAATATATCAACCAAATTATCACATGATCAATATTGCCATTCTTCTGGGGCTCATGTGTTTAAAAAATTTTGGTTCAATATGCTTGGTTATATCACCATTTGGATTAAATAATCTCAAATCAATAGTCTCACGAAGATAACGTAAAATATGTTTAATTTCATTACAATATCTTCGAGTTGGTGCATAACTATACATTGCTAGTACCTTAACTGCAAATGCTATATCAAGTCTTGTGAAATTTGTAAGATACATCAAAATATCAATTGCACTAAGATATGGTATTTCAGGACCTAATATATGGTACTTCAGGACCAAGAGTTTCTTTATTATTTTCTTGTGATCAAAATGGATCTTTCTTGATATCAAGTGACCAATTTATCATTGAAGTACTTAAAGGATTAACATTATCCATGTAAAGTTACTTCAGAACTTTTTCTGTTTATGTTGATTGATGAACAAGAATTTCATAGTTCAATTTGTAGGTCAAGACAAAAATTTGTCTTACCAATATCTTTTAACTTTGTTGTTTTTGTCAACTCTTCTGGAGCAAGATCTTTCATCAATAAATACAGTAATAATAGCAAATCCATATTATGATCTTTTGATAAAAATGCATGCACAAATTGGATTATTCTCAAATCCTTCTTTCAAAAGATATCTACTTAGGCGATTATTCCACAATATGCATCTGGATTGCTTTAACCCATACATATAAAGATCTTTGTAACTTAAAATACATGCTTCGAGATGTATAATTATATGATTCAGGCATTTTATATCCTTCTGGGATTTCATGTATATATGATCATTATCTAATGATCCATACAGATATGTTACCGTACAAAATATAATAATACCCTGTCTCACAAAAATATAATATCATTATTAATTTTTTGAAAGTTACCGTTAGATATTTTAAAACTTAAAATTGATATAAGTTCATTTAATTTTTGTAAATACAAAATACTAATAATCATGAAATTTATTATTTTATAATTGTGAATAAATCATTTTACAAATGAACTTTTAAAAATTCAATAATTATTATTTTATATTATAACAAAGAGAGTGCAAAAATTGATAACATAATATTAATATATATTATGACATATGATGAATACTATATATCACCCATAGGCCAGATCCCAAAAAAAAAAGAGACACAATTTATGGAATGTATTTATGGGAGTGCATCTCTTTTTCTCTTTCCTAAAGATGTTTAATTTTGGTTCAACATAAAGCAATATGGGTATACACGTAAAAAATCCATTTAACTACCCTGCTTAGCGAATCAACCAGCCTTATGAAACTTATTCCATCAGCACTATTAAGAGCTATTCAGATTTTTTATTTTACAAAATAAACAAGCTTAATGACATTTCTTATTTGGTCAAAAACATTCAATCCTGTTCAAAAGCTATCAAACACCCCCTTACTTTACTTGAAGGTTAAAAAATGAGCTTGACATTAGCTATATATGCATATTGCATGGATATGTGATGAAAGGCTAATCAACTAGTCTATATCAGGTAAACTTGCCAAAATATGGTTATGAGTTATTTTGGTTTATAAAATATGATTATGGTTTTATTTAAAATTTAAAATCATATTAATTATTTTTAATAAGATTTGTGTGGGTTGGTTGAAACCATATACTTATGGTTCAAATATAAGTCGACTCATATTTTAAATTTTAAATCTACCTTTATTATGATTCAATAAATTATTATTAGATATATCATGTATATATAATCATTAAATATTTTATTTTTATTTTTTTTGGGGTGGGGGTGAGGGTGAGGGGTTGGGAGGCGGAGGCGGAGGCAAAGGCGGAGCCAGGGGGGTTATACATAATAAATTAATCACTGAATAATTTTTGAATATTTTTTAGGGTGTGGGTGTGGGTGTGGGGGTGGGGGTGGGGGTGGAGAATGTATACATAATCATTAATATTTTTTTTGGAGTGAGGACAGAATTGTATACATAATCACTAAATATTTATTTTTGAGAATGGGGTGAGGGTGTATACATAATCACTAAATATTAATTTTTTTGTATGTTTGAGGGTATAATAATTATTAAATATTATATTATTATTTTTGGGTGGAGGTGAAAGTGTATACATAGTCAGTAAATATTATTTTTTTTGGGTGGGGGTGTATACATAATCATTAATATATATATATATATTTATTTATTTTTTTTTTGGGGGGGGGATGGGGGTGGACGGTGTGGGAGGTATATTCATAATCAATAATTTTTTGGGGGGTAAGGGTGGGGGCTGGGTGGAGTGGGGTGGGATGGGTGGGGTGGGGTGTATACATAATCAGTAAATATAATTTTTTTTGGAGAGGGTGGGGGTAGACGGGGTGTGACTATATATACATAATCAGTAAATATTATGTTTTTAAATAAAGGTGGGAGTGAGAGTGGGAGTGGGAGTGGGGGTGAGCGATGTAAGAGTATATACATAATCAGTAAATATTATTTTTTTAGAGGGGTAGGGGTGGGGTGGGGTGGGGTGGGGTGGGGTGGGGTGGGGTGGGGTGGGGTGGGGTGGGGGTGGGAGTGGGGTGGGGGTGGGGGTGGGGGTTGTATACATTATCATTGAATTTTTTTGTGAGGGTGAGGGCGAGGGTGAAGGTGATGATGGCGGTGACGGTGTATACATAATCACTTAATATTATTTTTTTGAATAATTTTTTTTTTGAATTTGGAGTGAAAAAAAACTTTTGATTTGAACTTAGAATGAAATATGAGTCAAAATAGTTAACCGGTTTGGACTTATATTTCTTTTTAAAATTATGGTTCCAAATCGTATTCAACTTAAATAAATAAAATAGTTAACCAACTCATTTGATTACAATTAATATGAGTTAACTTAATAATTAATCAACTATATTATCAGATCTAATACCAAGTTCAAGTCATATTTAGTCATAACCAATCTTCTTCTTCACTCTATGACACACGAGCTAGCATAGTCCTCCTCCATCATCCTAATTAAAGCAATCTTTAAAGTGGAAATTTTTTTTTTTAATTAAAGACAATTCTCAAAGAGAAAAAAATTTAAAAGTTCAAGGTATCTATTAAATATACTAAATTACAGTACATAACACCATTGCATGACATTTATCATTCCCAAATTACAACATATGTCCCACCTTATTAATGTGCTCATCCATTACTCCAGTTTTTATATTATCGCTACTTAATTATTATCTCCCAAAATCACTACTTTTTAATCCCAAATTATTATTTTGAATTTATATCAACTGTTTTGATATTATCTGTGACGCCTCCAAAATAGGTCTAATCCATCCAACCTATTCTGAGTCGTCAAATACATGGTACAGAAAACAACTACAACTTTATTAATACAATTATCGTGCAAAATACGACAACACATATATTGTGAGTTTAAATATCAACTGTGACTCTAGACATCAATTTGTGTCAGCACCTCACATTGATACATTATATAAAGGTACAATCAATAACTGTTTTAGAAATTAAAATCTTTGGAAAATGCTCAAGAAAATCTTCGTACATAAGAGGCCATAAATCTAAGTTATGATAGATATTATATGACTCGAGAATTATCTTGGTTGATCCAATAGAGCCCAAAAAAAATGAGAAGATTACTATCATGTTCTTTCCAATGGTGAGTCTTCTCTTGACAGATAACTATCTCCACTGTCTGCAATTGAAAATTATATTTCAAGCAAACTCCAAGATTGTATAGGTAGTGCTCGTAGATATAATCAACAAGTGGATGTGCACAATCATGTCTTATGATAACTCGTAGATAATTAGACATCTTGTATGATAGTGGCAAAACACCTTTCCAAAGTTGGGTTCACCTCACCCTATTGTTGTTTACTAAAATCAATTATTAAGTGACGTATAATATACGACACACACATCTTAGGTCCTCAATACAATTATATATTGTATGTCATGCCGTTTTATAATGTGTTGAGAAACTTTGACAGTCTCGGACCATCACAATATTTCCCTGTTATCCCCGCTCAACTCAGCTACACACTTATTACCTTGAAAGGAATTGTGAAGCAAAAGGGTGATCACAAATAGCCCAGTAAAGAATATAATAACTAAAGATAATTAAATTATCAATAGCATTCATCGGTAATAAATCAGAGATTTAGAACATATGATATATGATAAAATTTTCAACCATAGTTGCAGCGGAATGAGCAATCCATTAGAAGAGTCAAATAGACCATAAATTATATTATCTTCTTCATGTTAAAAGTCCACTAACAATGTTTTATCCCTGTAACATCAATCAACAGTTTCTATCCACAATCATGTGAATAACTCATAATCATAACTGAGGTTCTAAATTCCTCTTCGCATCCAGGACGAAGATAATTTTTATCTCCTGTCTTTACCTGAAACATCAAAGATTATGATTATACCAAATCACAGTTCCTGTTCATAATCATACTAATAAATTCATCTTTGCACTACGAGCCAAAGATATTCATTAAAATTTCATCTTTGCACTACATGCCAAATATATTCAACAACGGGTCATCTTTGCACTACAGGCCAAAGATATTTAACAACAGGTCATTTTTGCGCTACGGGCCAAAGATATTCAACAACATGTCGTCTTTGCACTACGGGCCAAAGATATTCAACAACAGGTCATCTTTGCACCCGATTACTATTCACTCAAATATTATTCACTCGGATATTTGGAGCACTTTTCATACCGGATACTATTCACAAGGTACTATTCCCGAAGTACTATTCATAGGATACTATTCACAGGGTACTATTCGTCGAAAAATTTATTTCTTTTCTGTCCAAATTATTTTTGATACATGGAAATTATTCTTGAATTTTACTCCACAAAGAAGTATCATGTTGACAATTTGGACATTATTGAATTCAGGATAAATTAAGTTATAATTCTTTAAAAATTTATCCTTTGCTTTCTTTTAATTAAATTCTTATATCATTGTCATCATCCTCATGCTTATATTGTGATGAAAGTCATCTTTGGCTTACGTGCATAGATGGACTGTTGATTGGTATGATTATGACCAGTGATAATTCGGTATGATCATGACCATTGATGATTACACGAATATTCTTGGCCCGTAATGCAAGAATAATTTGTGGACGTGATACTAATGAATATACTTGGCCCGTAGTGCAGGGATGATTCGATGATGTGATTTATTTATTAAGTTGAGTCCAACGATAAAGTTAATGATAAACTTTTTAAATCATAGAAGATATTAGATATCATGCTCTACTTGACTCTTCTAATGGATTGCTTGTTCCGCTGCATTTAAACTTGTTGTCTATTATATTTTATCAGTTTAACATTGTTGAAGGCTAATGATAACTTATTTTACATTATCTTAGTCATAATATTTCTTACTAAGGCTAGTTGAGCTCACCCTTTTACTTCCATTGTTCTCTTCAGGAAATGAGAACGTAGCCGGAACTAGTCAGGAGAACGGAGTGATGGTCCGAGATAGGTGTTATAATAGTCCTCACTATTCTATAAAATAGTGTGACAATAAATATAATGAGAACTCCATTTGAGTTTGGATATTGTCTAGAAGACAATATTCGTGTAAAAACTCTCAGCTCATGTTGTATAATTAAGTTTGTATTTGTATTCAGTATCATGTATTTGACGACCTAAGATGGGTGATGTATACCTATTTTGGGAGCGTCACATCATCTATTTCCCCTTTCATTTGAATGTTTGAATTCTGGTGCAAGTAAGCGTATATGAGACATGAACTCTTTAAAATGCATCAATTAAGTACCTGCAATGTCAGATATTTGAAGCTTGGTGAGGTTTGTGTAATGTGTACCAAACTTCAAATATGTCACTAACAATCATATCAATATAACAACTCGATGACACTGTACATTACATTTTCTAAATATTTGTTAGTGCTTTATAATGAAAGAGGTTCCCATTTTTAACCCTAATAGTTACATTATAAATATTTTTATCAAGAAATTAATATATATATATATATATATATATATATATATATATATATATATATATATATACACACACACACAACTATTATATAATATTATGGGATTTAGTGATCAGATAAATTCTATACTTGGATATGTATTGGCGCACAATTTTTTTACCCAACTTTATGTAACATACGCTACAAAAATTTGATCATCGTACAACAATCTACCATCTTCTTATTATATTTTAATTTATTAATTGCACGTATAAATTTATTATTAACAAAATGATTAATTCCACCGTAATGCGCGAGTTTATATCTAGTTAATCTATATTTAGGAATTATATTTATCCAAAAAATTACCAATAATATTTATTTACATAAATAACAATTAAAAATTAATATAAATATTTATAATATATATCAATTTTCTTTATCAGATTATGTTACTATTTTAAGACGAAGTGAGTAGTAACAAACATCATAAATGCTTGTACTTGCTTACGCCTGAATATTTGTCTTTAAATAGCTTCTCTGGATCTTTAATTGTTGCATTCCGTAGTGATTAATGCTTCATTTCCTCTTTACAATTTACCTTTTTTTTTAAAAAAATTATTTTTTTATTTTTAAAAAAAAGTTGAATGACACTTATGTCATTTTAATTTATCGCTCACTTTTAAAGTCGTTTTTAAAGTTTATATTTCAATAATTAAGTTCTTAAAGTGGTACTCCCCCGTCCATAATTATTTGACGTTTTAGAGGTGGACACTAAGAATTAAGATAACGATTAGAAAACATTAAATATAGTACTTAATTGTCTATAATACCCTTAAATCTTTTGTTGAGATAAGGAGAGTTTTGTTGAGATAAAGAGAGAGAGAGTTTAATGAGGGGTAATTTTATAAAAATTGTCATAAATTCTTTTAGATTTGAACAAACGCCAAATAATTAGGAAGAAATGAAAAACTCTAAAACGTCAAATAATTAGGGACGGATGAAGTATTTTTTGGCGCTTTCGTTCCTTCTACCCAATTTGACCTAGACCCGACCCATTTTAATTAAATTTTGACTCAACTCGACCCAATTTGACTCAACCCCGATTTTAAAAATATTTTAAAATAAAATAATTATTTTAATAGAAACTGAGGGTGGTAATTTAATATACTATGAATATATGGAGGAAACTATTTTTAGAAAATTTGATGCTCAAATGACGTATTTAAAGTATCATATGACTAATTTAAAAAGATAAAATGTACGTATGTGAGATGCATTAGCCAATAATTTATAAAAAAAACCTTAAAGGGTTAGTTTCAAATTTTGTTCGATGTTTATTTATAAACTTTGAAGTACCCCATCCGTCCCTAATTATTTGATATTTTAAATGTGAACACAAGAATTAAGATAATGATTGAAAATCATTAAATATAGTACTCAATTATCTATAATACCCTTAAATCTTTTGTTGGGATAAGGAGAGAGAGAGTTTAATGAGGGATAATTTTGAAAAATTGTCATTAATTCTCCTAAATTTAAATAAATATCAAATAATTAGAGACAAATAAAAAATTCTAAAATGTCAAATAATTAGAGACAGAAAGAGTACATAAAATGAAAATTAAGCAAGCAAATAATGCCCAACTGCGGGGAGGCATTTTGGGTCAAATAATGGAGAAATATTATGTATAATTAATTAATTAGACCTATTTGATAATGTCTGAAGTAGGAAAAATGAAGGATTTTCAAGCAAACCTAAGAATTATTAAAGAATTAGAGCTGACTTGACTTGAGAAAGTTGTGTGGAAGTGGAAGACTATAATGTAGTAGTAATATAATACACTAATCGTTTGATTTTAAGTGGATGGACCAAATATTTTTTTACCTTTTTTTTTTGGACATATGGATGGTCCAAATCTAAAGGACAAATAAATGGGGACCCACATAGGATTGAAAAAGATTTGACCACAACCACAATCAGAGGTCCAAACCACCTCATAATCATTCAAAACCAAACCTAAATTTAAGACCTATACAAGTATGCAATACTAATAATTATGGCTACCAAAATTATTTTAATAAAGATTCCTTCTCATCTTTAATATTCTAGATTTAGAAATGGTTGCCTACCCTTTTATCTTTATGGGGGAGTTTATTTCCCATTTCTCTACTTATATCAATTTCTTTGAATACATCCCACCATCATCTTCTAACTTTTCTCCACCTTATTGAATGTCCTTTCCTTTTCCACACCTTTAAATATAATTATAATCCCCCCTCTCCACCTCCACCTCCACCTCCATTCTTCACTTGTGCACACCATAACTCCTACATACTCTTATAACAAGAGAGAGAGAGAGAGAAAAGAATAGGAGAGAGATGGCCAAAGATTTGCAGAAAGGAGGCAGCTTCTACACAGAAACACTTGAGAATGGTGACATTGGGAAGAATTTCGACGATGATGGCCGTTCCAAACGAACCGGTATGTAAAATCTTAAATTGTAATGTTATTCCTTTCTTTTGATTTTGATTCCAGTTTAAATTGAGCGAGCCATAATTCTGTAGAGATTAGTTACATGAAATGAACTTTATAGTCATGTCCAATACAATACTGACATACACAGGTTGGTTGATCTTTTCGTTTGCGTGTCAACACTATATTAGATATGAAATGAACTTATCATGAAATTTGTATACTATTTGTATATCGAAAATCATCTAAAATGTAACTGTCTGCTTTACAAATATAACTCATTTGTTTTGGTTTTGAAACTGCAGGAACTTTGCTTACAGCAAGTGCACATATCATAACAGCTGTGATTGGGTCTGGAGTCCTTTCACTTTCATGGGCAATAGCCCAGTTAGGATGGGTCGCTGGCCCAGCAACTCTCATCATTTTCTCTTTCATCACCTACTTCACTTCCACCTTACTCGCCGATAGCTACCGGTCACCTGACCCGGTTACCGGCGACAGAAACTACACTTATATGGATGTTGTCCGCTCACATTTAGGTAATTATTTTGTACTTTTAAACTACGTACTACAAAAGAGAATAATGGATTTAGTGTGGTCTCTATTCACATTTATTGCATTTAAGAATAATGGATTAATTGGTACTTAATTTATATATTTAACTAATTGAATATGAGTTTAAATTTAATATACTAACAATGTATACTCGAGCAATGTTAAAATTATGATAATTAATAAAAAAAAATTACATATATATTTTGTATTTTCACATGGTCTTCTCTTCTCTCACGTTAGGGTGGGGTGTCTCATCTTCATGTAAAATGGACGCATTGAAAAATATTAAAATTAAATATAAGAATATCATTTCCCTTACTTAATTATTAATTATGATTTGTGCTTCTTTTTATTAATTATGACAATATAATTAGGCTAAATACTCTCAATTAAGTAGTATTAATTACTGATTTTTGGCTCTTTCTTTTTGTCTTTTTCATTTTAACCTCAGGAGGCTACAAGGTTCAGCTATGCGGACTGGCTCAGTATGCAAATCTCGTAGGGGTTACAGTTGGGTACACAATTACTGCATCTATCAGTATGGTGTAAGTAATTCATTATCTTCTCCTTAATTTGACCATTGATTAAAAAGATGAAAAAATAATAGTAATATAATAATATTAAAAGATAAAATAGTAATATAAAATAGTAATAATAATATTAAAATATAAAATAGTAATATAATTAAAAGATCTAGTCCGGACGGTACTAAAATACAGACTTTTTTTTTGTTTTTTTTAAAACAACTAAAAAAAGTTTAATATTTTATGGAACTGAAATTTTTTCATAATACAATATTTTGGGTGTGTACAGACCTTTTTTGTTATATATATCAAAATCACACCCAAAACACTGTATTATGAAAAAAATCCAGTTCTATAAAATATTAAACGTTTTTTTATAAAAAAATCCCGTATTTTGTCTCTATTTTTTAATTGACATTTTATGTTAATCATATATAAATTAAAAAAGTATAATTAATATTTTGTCTGATTAATTAAATTAGATATAAAATTTATTATCTTTTCAAAATTTATAATTGAAAAATGTGAGATAAATAAATTAGTGTTTAGCTATATATAAAGATCCTAATATGAGAAATTAAGAAATTAATTCTTCTTTAAAATTTATGAACAAGGGATAAAAAAGAGCAAAAAAATTTATGTAAAAAGAGGATAAAAAGGAACGGAGGATAAAGAGGATAAAAAATTTATGGCATATATATATATATATATATATATATATATATATATATATATATATATATATATATACTAGCTGGGTCCCGTGCCTCCGGCACTGTATGGACAATATAATTTATCTCAAACTTTGAACGACCAAAATAATTTATTGAGTGAGCGGAAAATTTAAAGTCATTTGTATTTTATTAAATTATTATTAGATTATTAGATAGATAGATGTATTTTATTAGATAGATGTATGAACGGTGGGATTTATCCCAAACTTTGGACGGCCCAGATGATTTATTGAGTGAGCGGAAAATTTAAAATTATTTGTATTTTATTAGATAGATGCTATAAATAGTGTTGAAGTAATTACAAGTGCATGTAACTCTAGATAATTTAAAAATAAAAATAAAAATCCTACTAGTACTAATAATGGACAAAAACAAAATTCTAGGGAATGCAAAAAGTAAAATTCAGTTGAGAGATTATTAATTAATGAATACAGTAATTTATTTTCTCTCTCTTTTGACCATGACGAACAGGGCTGTGAAGAGGTCAAACTGTTTCCATAAACATGATACTGAAGACCATAAGCTTTGCTCCATATCAAATTACCCGATGATGATAATATTTGCAATAATTCAGATAATTCTAAGCCAAATACCAAATTTCCATAAGCTATCATGGCTGTCCATTCTAGCAGCTGTTATGTCTTTTGCTTACTCTTCTGTAGGCCTTGGACTCTCCATTGCCAAGGTTGCAGGTACATACATACCTAGTTTTGGTTTGATATAAAGTCCATACGATAATAATATATACTTAATTTTCACACGAATTAGGAAAATTAAAATAATAAGAGAACGAAAAAAATAAATTAAATTCCGTACCTTTTGTGGTTAATTAAACCTATTTTATATAACCCTTTCATTAATGACATAATGTCTTCAAATATTATCATAATTTAATTATATGTTAGTTATTAAACTAATAATTTATTATTTTTAACATAATATTTGGATATTATATATGTAAATGATCGACTCTTAACATTTTATATTTAAACTACGTATACGTATGTATTTAAGACATTTTTTAGAGAATAATTCTTTTAATAATGTGATATTATATATATAATATGAATGAAATGAAGGTGGTGCACACGCAAGGACATCTTTGACGGGGACGACAATAGGTGTGGACGTATCAGGCTCAGAAAAGATTTGGAAAACCTTTCAAGCCATTGGTGACATTGCCTTCGCTTATGCTTATTCCACCGTCCTCATTGAGATTCAGGCATGGCCCCCTCCCCTCTCTCTCTCATCAGTAATTTTTAATATTAATATTTCATACTACTACTATAATATACTATATCCTATCTCATTCAATTCCTCTAATTTTAGTAATATGATTACATACGCATATATATGCATGCATAAGGTAAAACAATATTTTTTGGAAGGTCTAATTTCTCTTGAAATGTGTGCCTGCCTTGTTAAATGAAGCATATATATATCTATTGTACTGTACTGTACACATGGGAACATACATATATACATACATACTGTATAGAAAACGAAATACCCTATTTTGTCAAACGAAAATTAAATCACATTTACAAAAAAGTTAGTTAAATAGTGTGTAATCGTATGTAGTATATATATATATAATTGGATTTAGAGGCGATTTATTATTTAATGACTGAAATTGTTAGCATGAAGTGAATTTTATGGTAAGGTTACTTTATATTTATGCAGTGTTGACGCACAGACGAGAGAATTATTTCTCCGCCTGCGTGTCAGTACTGTATTGATCATGAAATGAACTTACCATGAAATTAATTTCATGCTAATTAAATCCCCGTAATGACACATATATATCACTAGAATATGATGAAAAAGAGTCGGCATGCATGCATACAGGAATAACCACATATACTAATAACGTAACATATGTGTCCGCGTTACAAGCAGCTTAGGTGTCTACATTAATTAACCACAATCCTTGTCTTTTTATTCTTAATTAATCAATCATGGTGTAGTAACGTGGGATGTTTGTAGAGTCCTTCATACTACTCTGTCGGTTATTATACGCAAAGATTAAATATATATATATATATAAATATTTTGAATGATTGATTAAATTAAGTATAAGATTTTAATATTAATTTTTTAAAATTTATTCAAAAGTTGATTGAGAAATAAAAAAATAATTTTTAATTATAAAGGATAATATAAAAATTTAATACTTAAAATCTATAAACGATAAATATATAAAAAAGAATGGAAGAGTATTTCTGCTGAATTCGACCTTATTTGACTTAACAATGGTTTCCATTATTATTACTCTGGTGATTGATTGCAAAGTGACAAACTCAATTAACGCAGATTCATCGTGTCTGAAAATACGGCGTAACAGAATCTTCTCTCTCTTTCCGTTTCAATAATTTCACTTTCATTTCCTCCCTCTCATCCTTCCTCTCCCACCACATAACTCTCTCGTCCAAATTAATTAAAATGAATCTGAACCGTCATTGTGTTTTTTCGCTCAAATTCAAAATAAGTTCTATCTTATTAATATAAATATTACTAAAACACTGTACTTTTTATTAGTTAGACAAGTTTCATTTGACCTCTTAATTAGGCATTAGCTAGTGATACTAATCAAATTATAATTGAGACAACCTATTTTAATTATATTTATTATAAATGATTATTTATGTAATTAAGTTGAGAATTTGTGAAAAATATTTATAAAGTGTAAAACTTGTTACACTCCCCTTGATTTTTATTTAATTTGTATCACTATAAATAATGTCTTGATTTGGGACCCACTTAGGAACATGAAGAGTGAAGGACAAGTGCATGATCAAATTTGAATTTTCTGATTTATGGGCCATTGAGTGTCATTTCTTTTTCAAGAAGTGGATGAAAAATCCCCATCTTTTCTAGGCCTTTTCATTTAAACTTTGTCTTATTCTAATAACCATCCTTTTTGTTATGAGAATCATTACCTGATAATCTTAATTGGTGTCATATTTAAAACTAGTTGGGTCTCGTGCCTCCGGCACTGTATGAACAGTAAGATTTATCTCAAATTTTGGACGGCCCATATAATTTATTGAGTGAGCAGAAAATTCAAAATTATTTGTATTTTATTAGATAGATAAATAGATGTATTTTATTAGATAAATGTATGGACGGTGGGATTTATTCCAAACTTTGGACGACCCAGATAATTTATTGAGTGAGCGAAAAATTCAAAATCATTTGTATTTTATTAGATAGATTGTTTCTTTCCTTTGTATATAACACTTTAGGTGTCATCTCATTTAGAGGGTCAAATTGATGTTTGTGGGGGCCCAATTTGAATGGTAGAAACAGAAGGTTGGTACTGAGTACTGTATTTGATTCTTGGTTATGTCTCTAAATTCAGAGCGGGAGTCGTACATTTCCATTATCTGACCCACTCATCTGTACTATACAATATTAATTTTATCCTATTATAATTAATTTCATGTTGGACTATCCTGTCCCACAAGAGATTACTAAAGTACATAAATATTTGTTTTATAAATTATGTTTAGAGTACAAAATTTAAATCAATCTAATAAAACACAAATGATTTTGAATTCCCCGCTCATTCAATAAATCATCTGAGCCGTCCAAAGTTTGGGATAAATTTCACCATCTATCTATCTAATAAAATACAATCTATTTAATTCTATCTATCTATATCTATATTCTATATATCTAATTATATCTAATAAAATACAAATAATTTTGAATTTTCCGCTCACTCAATAAAAAATCTAGGACGTCCAAAGTTTGGGATAAATCCCACCATCCATCTATCTAATAAAATACAAATAATTTTGAATTTCTCGATCACTCAATAAATCATTTGGGTCGTCCAAAATTTGAAATAAATCCCAACGTCCATACTACCGGAGGCACGGGACTGTTGCTAGTTTAAAATATTATATAAAGTTAATCACTGTAAATATGATGGTTAAATAAATGTGGGCCACTATATCCACGACCTCAAGTTATCATTATAGGTCGGTCTATATATTGTTAATTTCTCGTAGGGCGATGGTACTAACGACATTGCTAGCTATCGGTTTTTTTAAATATCATTTAAATAATTTATAAAATTTATTGAAATTAAAATTTTTATAGAATATTTTTACATGTATTCAAATGATATCCAAATCATTTTTTTTTGTAAAAATTTCAATTCTAATAAATCTTATAAATTATTTGGGAGATATTAAAAAAAAAATTGGGACCGGTCGCTACCCCGGTCGCCACCCCGGTCGCCCCCCACCGGTCGCCCAGAATCACTCTAATTTCTCAGGCCCAATGCTCAATCATAACCTGAAAGATATAATAGACCCATCATAAATCATGACCCTACATATACGATGAGTGTAAATGGATGTTTAAAAGAAAGATTAGAACAAATGATAAGTTGGAAACATAAAAGGCCAGCCTGGTGGCAAAAGGTGGTTTTAAACAAATGGAAAGAAGATTATGATGGAACTTTATCGCCGATAATTCGAATTTTACTTACGATAGCAGCTTACTATGATTTATAACTTCCTTTTTTGTGAGTGCTATGTGTCACAATTGGCTTCACCTTCTTTTCCGAAGTAAGAACTTGATCCCCTAGTTAACCTACTCTACTAAATGATTTTTTTATGTGCATATGCCTAAGTGATTGCTTATTATTGACTAATCTAAGTTTCATGGCATAATTTGCTACAACTAATCAATCAGTAAATATCAATAGCACAACTCTGATTTGAACTATACCCTTGTGTAAAGAACAGGACACGCTGAAATCTCACCCTGCAGAGAACAAAGTGATGAAGAAGGCATCGTTGGCTGGAGTCTCGACCACCACTCTGTTCTACATGCTATGCGGCTGCATTGGCTACGCGGCATTTGGAAATGACGCACCGGGCAACTTCCTCACTGGTTTCGGTTTCTATGAACCCTTTTGGTTAATCGACTTCGCCAATGTCTGCATAGCAGTCCACCTCATTGGCGCTTACCAGGTAAAATTTTAAATCAAAGTATCTATTTGTATTCCATTAATTAATTATAGGAAAATAAACAACCGAAAAACATTCAGGTGTTTTGTCAACCCATATTTGGATTCGTGGAGGCTCGCTGCAGCAAGCGGTGGCCGGAGAGTAAATTTATAAGCGTGGAACACCCGGTTCCCATCCCATTTTGTGGCCAGTTCAACGTCAACTTCTTGAGGATGGTGTGGCGAACAGCGTACGTAATTGTGACAGCCGTTGTCGCCATGATTCTACCTTTCTTTAACGACTTCTTAGGGTTGATTGGTGCAGCTTCCTTTTATCCCTTGACTGTGTATTTCCCCATAGAGATGTACATTGCCAGGACAAAAATACCCAAGTTCTCTTTTACATGGGTGTGGCTGAAAATATTGAGCTGGGTTTGCTTGGTTGTCTCACTTGTGGCTGCTGCTGGCTCTATACAGGGCCTGGCCTCGGATCTCAAGACATACAAGCCCTTCAAAAATGTGGAGGGATAAGTTGAGTTCAGATAGGGTGTGCATTGTGATGCTATATGTAATATATATTAGTAATAAGAATCCTTTTTTTATATATATATAAAAAATGTTTGACAATTTCAACACATCTCTTAGAAATTGACTTCTTCTAAAATGATGGTCTAGATCCAGACCAGATCTGTAATGATATGTTTTTGCTAGTTTTAGTTCAAGGATTAATTACGAGGGAAGGGGAATGGTCAAATGATGTAGTTTTTAAGCATTTTTTTATGTAATTACATAAATTTGCATGTCAAATTAGGCGGAATGACACTTCTGTCCTTCCAAATTGTTACTCATTTTTAAAATCGTCTCTAAAGTTACAATTCACTTTCAAAGTGGGTTAAATCTATTTTTTACCACTCTATTCTACCTCGATTTACAAATACATCACTGAACTGAATTTTTTTACAATCGACTCATTGAATTATAAATTATTTTTAAATCGTTATAAAATCCGTTAAATGAGTTGATTTTTGTGAGCCCAAGTGAAAATTAGGGTTCACCCGTCCTAATTAAATTAAATACACAAATTAAGGTTCGCATTATGATTAAATGAAAAGACGGAAGAGCTGGAAATAAAGAAGCAAGACCTGAGAGAATCTTTCACGTGTCCCGAGGCAGAAGACACGTGGTGTAAAATCCCAAATTTTACGAATAAATATTTAAATTTCTCGATTTTTTTTTGAATATTATGGTGTGGATTTAATATAATGTTATAGTTGTGGATAATATTTATAAATTTTGCAAAGTATGCAAGTTGTTATATTATATTCGATTGGTCGGGGAATATTCTTTGTGTCGGGGAATATTCGTACGACGGCACAATCATTGGTGGACCCCACAACGGAATCATTGTCAAATTGAAAAAATGACAAAAATATTTTTATGAAAGTAACGGCGGAAGTTTTATCGTTAATACTGTTGAAACACTCGGTGTTAAAAGTACAGTAATACGCGTGGTTGCATAGTAGCACACGATATTGATTATTCATGCTTACGTGATAAGTCATTCAGTTTTGTTTTATTGATATTATTAATGTAATAAAACAGAAAAGCTTTTTATATAAAACAAAATACTTTTATAAAGTTATTCTATAAATAGAATATATTATATTCTATTATGCATTGTGTTTTGTATAATAAAATCTTTTTATATAAAACAGAATACTTTTATAAAGTTATTCTATAAATAGAATATATTATATTTTATTATGCATAGTGTTGCATAGTGTCTGCATAGTAGTATTGCATAGTAAAATCTTTTTATATAAAATAGAATATTTTTATAAAGTTATTCGTTTTATTAGATTATAAATAGAATATATTATATTTTATTTAAAAGATTTTGCTTTAAATCTGAACCGTCTGATTAAAAGTAAATCAATTTGGACCGTTCATGAATTAGTTACTATGCAGTCCATTCTTCTATAAATAGAAGCTCATTCCTTCATTATTTCTTACGAATTCACTGAAACTCTAGAGAGAGAAACTATAGAGAGAATTCTTATTCTATATTCTTGAGCGTATTTCTTTGGAGTTTAAGAAATCTTTGAGCGTAGTGCAAGTTTTCTTCGAGTATATCATCGCCCTACCAGTCGGAGTACTCTTCTTTCAAAGGTAAGGGATATTATTAGTTGTAACTATAAGGGATATTATTTCTTTCATATTCATGAAGAGAACTTCTGTTATTCCATTCTTTATTATTTTGTTGGAATAACCTGTATACGCGGTCTACCCTATACTTGGTGAAATTCTTCTATTATTCAATTCTTTATCATTACGTTGGAATAACATGTCTATGCGAATTAAGTACCACATACATGGTGAAATTCTTCTGTTATTCATTACTTATTATTATGTTGGAACATCCTGTCGGTGCAAATTTCGCCTGACCTGGTTCCGTTATTTATTATTCTGTTAGAATAACCTGTCTATGCGAAGTACCGCATGCATGGTGATTTCTGTTGTTATTTCATTCTTTATTATTCTGTTGGAATATCCTGTCAGTGCGAATTTCGCCTGACCTGGTTCCGTTATTTATTATTCTGTTGCAATAACCTGTCTATGCGAAGAACCGCATGTATGGTGATTTCTATTGTTATTCTATTCTTTATTATTCTGTTAGAACATCATGTAGTGCGAATTTCGCCTGACCTGACTCTGTTATTTATTATTCTGATGAAATAACCTGTCTATGCGAAGTACCGCATGCATGGTGATTTCTTTTGTTATTCCATTCTTTATTATACTCAATTGGTTAGAGTTTTGACTTCTATACTCCATGAAATTAGTGGAATATCCTTGATATTTGTACTTCATCCAGTATCTTTTTATGGAAATATTCTTCTGAGCATTCTTGAGTTTTACTCTACAAAGAAGTATCATGTTGACAATTTGGACGTTATTAGTTCATGGATAAATTAATTCTTGAACTTGTTTTATTGAATTATTATGTCATTGTCATCATCCTCATGTTTATATTATGTTGAAAGTCATCTGTGGCCTGTAGTGCAAAGATTGACTTGGTATGATTATGACCAGAGATTATTCGGTATAATTATGACCGTAATGTTACAAATGATGTGAAAAAAGTCCTTATTGGCCTGTAGTGCATTGATGGACACTTCAAATATTAATTATTATTATTTTTTAAATCCCAAACCATTAGATATGAAGAGAGAAAGATAACCCAAAATTCTTTTGCATATACGACAATCCAAATTTGTTCACATCAAGAATCAAAACTCAAAATTTGCACAGATCAAATCAAACCTAAAATTCATTCCCATCAAACCCAAAAGACTTCTTCTATCTCTTTCGCTTAAATCATGTTTTGTGTATATATTTACATATATATGTATTATGACGCCCCCAAAAATAGGTATTCATCACCCATCTTGAGTCGCCAAATACATGGTACAAAATTTAAATATAACTTAATAATACAACTTTAGTGTAAAGTACGACAAAACATAATCTAAGAGTTTAAACAAGAATACTGCCCTCTCGACAATATCCATTCTCAATGGAGTCCTCATAGACAATATACAAACTTAAATTCAGTCCTCGTTACATTAATTGTCACACTATTTAACAGAATAGTGAGGACTACTAATGCTATCATCTAGACCGTCACTTCGTTCCCCGACTCGTCCCAGCTATATTCTCATTTCCTGAAGAGAACAGTGAAGGAAAGGGTGAGCTCAGCTAGCCCATTAAGAAATATTATGACTAAGATAATGCAGAATAAATTATCATTAGTCTTCAACAATGTTAAACTGATAAAATATAATAGACATCAAGTTTAACTGTAGTGGGACAAAGCAATCCATTAAAAAGAGTCAAGTAGAGAATAAAATCTACCATCTTTTATGATTTAAAAGGTTTTTCATCACTTTTATCGCTGGGACTCAGCTTAATAAATAATCCACATCATCGAATCACCCCTGCACTACGGCCAAGGATATTCTTTAGTATCACGGCCACAAATTATCCATGCACTACGGACCAAAGGACATTCGTGTATTCATCAATGGTCATGATCATGCCAATATCTGTCCATCAATGCATTACGGGCCAATGAGGACTTTTACCACATCATTTGTAACATTACGGTCCCTGATTACACAGAATAATCCCTGATCATAATCATACCAAATCCATCTATGCACTCCAGGCCACAGATGACTTTCAAAAAAATATAAACATGAGGATAATGACAATGATATAAGAATTCAATAAAACAAGTTCACGAATTAATTTTTCCAGGAATTAATAATGTCTAAATTGTCAACATGATACTTCTTTGTAGAGTAAAATTCAAGAAAGCTCAGAAGAATATTTCCATGAAAAGATACTGGATGAAACGCACATATCAAGGATATTCCACTAATTTTATGGAGTATAGAAGTCAAAACTTTAACCAACTGAGTATAATAAAGAATGGAATAACAAAAGAAATCACCATGCATGCGGTACTTCGCATAGACAGGTTATTCCAACAGAATAATAAATAACGGAACTAGGTCAGGCGAAATTCGCACCGACAGGATGTTCCAACAGAATAATAAAGACGGAACCAAGTCCGGCGTAAAACGCACAGACAGGATATTCCAACAGAATAATAAAGACAGAACCAGGTCCGGCGTAAAACGCACAGATAGGATATTCCAACAGAATAATAAAGACGGAACCGGTCCGGCGTAAAACGCACAGACAGGATATTCCAACGGAATAATAAAGAATGGAATAACAGAAGAATTTCACCATGTATGCGGTACTTCACATAGACATGTTATTCCAACATAATAATAAAGAATGGAATAACAGAACTTCTCTTCATGAAGATGAAAGAAAGAAATAATACCCCTTACCTTTAGAAAATCTGGGTATTGAAAAAGTGAAGTAGCATAATACTTTTCTTCTTTCTCTCTACAGTTTCTCTCTCAGGAGTTTCTGTGAATTCGTTAGAAATAATGAAGGAATGAACTTCTATTTATAGAAAAATTGAGAGTGGCTCTTGGTCTTAACGAATGGTCAAAATGACTCTTGATAATATTGAAGAGACAACTACTATTTGCGAAGGGGCAATTAACCCTTGGAACACCGAAGAGACATGTAACTCTTGGAAAACTGAAAGGGCAAGTTACTATTAAAACTTTAAATCAACGATCCATATTGATTTACTATTATAATTTCAACCAACGGTTTGAAAAATTAGCACATCTCCTCATGGAATAATATTGTACCCAAAAATAATTTTGACCAAAAATAAATATATTGCTCGGGTGAATAGTACCCCATGAATAGTATTCATGAATAGTAACTCGTGAATAGTAACTCATGAATAGTAACTCGTGAATAATAATTCGTGAATATTAACTCATAAATAGTAACTCATAAATATTAACTCATGAATAGTACTCCGACACGAAAAGTGCCCCGAATACCCGATTGAACAATATAACCTTCAGACATCAATTATTATCGAAATAAATGTCAATTTTCACTAACACAAATAATTCCAACACAATGAAACTATTTTTATCAAAAATATAATTTTGAAATTTTGAAGTTTGACTTTTCCCAAAAAAGTCAACTGTTGACTTTTTGCCGAAATAGTAAAACTCGAAAAATTTTATGTTTATAGTCTATTTTTATTAATTTCATCGTTTCGGACTAAAATATCACGTTCGAGTCTCCAAATTCAACTCCGAATACAACTTCAATTTTAATAACATTCATCATTAATATTATAACTCACAATATTTATCAACTAGGTCGTTCTCAGGAAAAAAAGGGCTTTCTGATAAGGATTCCTCCTTATTGGCGCGCAATTAGGTGACCAAACCTCTCATTGGCAGAACTTCTAAAAATTGTAAATATTATAATTTAATAATATGAATAACTTTGTCGTCTCAATTATTGATTTAATAATATATCATATAATGCAGATGATACTGTGGACAATAATCGAATCAATAATATGAGAGATATGATGAAGCAATTACTGTAGCAATAATTGAGTATAACTAAGTGACTTATCATGTAAGCATCAATAGTCAATATCGTGTGCTATTATGCTACCACGCGTATTACTGTACTTTTACTATCGAGTAGTTCAACAGTATTAACGGTAAAACTTCCGCCATTATTTTCATAAAATATTTTTATCGTTTTCTCAATCCGACAATAATTCTGTTGTGGGTTCCACCAATGATTGTACCGTTGTACGAATATTCCGTGCTAAAATGAATATTCTCTGACCAATCGAATATAATATAACAACTTGCATACTTTGCAGAATTTATAAATACTACCCACAACTATAACACTATAATAAATTCATACCATAATATTAAAAAAAATATTTCAAGAAATTTAAATATTTATTCATAAAATCTGGGGTCTCACATGTATAATTTATATGTTCTTCTTCTACCACCGTTTCTTCTACTCTCATCAAGAAATGATAAACCTTAAACCCCTAATTACTTAATTCTCTCTCATGCTTACAGCTCTTTTCGGTCGAAAAAAACCCACTCGCCCATTTAAAGACTTCTACAAAGATGGATAAACACCCTGAAGAACACCCTTTCACCTCTCCTCTATCGTTCTCTCTCCTCCACCTCCTCTTCTTCCACCAATCTCCTCTCCAAACACGTAGAAATGATCCACCACCACTTTCAGTCCTATTACGACGCCCTAGACGCTGCCGCCTTAAACGACGTCACCCAAGTCCTCTTCTCGAAATGGCACAATTCCCTAGAAAAACCTTTTATCTGGTTAAGCGATCTGCACCCTTATCTCTTCGCCAAGCTCCTTCAATCGTATCTTGACGACAATGATGAAGAAATTGCTGAATATGATGATGATGGAAGTGTAATTCGTGTTGGTGAAATTTTAAAAAAAAGTCAAAATAATTAAAAAGAAGAAAAAGAAGAGGAGGAGGAGATTAGATTTTAGATAATTAGGTTTAATTATGTATATATTATTAGTTTTAACTTTAAAAAATTTTAAAAATATATTTTTTAAAATAAAAAAATTAATATATTTTTTTTTCTAAATTTTCCATGACTTTTTAAATATTATTTAGGATTTCAAAGAAAAAAAACAGAGAGATAACAATAATAATAATAATAATAATAATAATAATTCTTTAATTTCAAAATATTAGATAATTTTATATTTTTAAAGTGAACTTAATATATTTATAAATAAAAAAAATATGAATTCATTAATTTTATATAAATACATTTGTAAAAATTATACATTAATTTATTTTATTCTTAATTTATTTAATAAATTTAATTATAATTTATTTAACTATTTGTTATTAAAAAAAGAGAAGAGTCTAAGCTTGAAAACGAAATAGGTGGATCTTATTATTAATATATATATATATATATATATATATATATATATATATATATTCTAAGATGGATATTATATTCCACCTAATTGGTGCCATGTAGACTTTCTATTAATTTTTTAACGTAATAGACGATTTGTCAAATTTTTGTAAAAAAAATACAGTTCAATGAGTTGATCATAAAAAAATTTAGTCCATTGATGCATTTGTAAACCGAGGTCGAATATATTAGGCAAAAGTAGATTTAACCCCATTTCAAAGTAGTTTTTAAAATATTTTTTTAGTCAGTTAGGTCCTTGAAATGACATTTTTTATGGTCATTTTACCCAATTTAACTGTAATCTGACCCATTTATCTTTAACCCGATTCGACATTTTTTGCACTTATGTCCCTCTAACTTATTCGATTTTATTTTTTTATTTTAAGAAAAAAATAAAAATAAATTTTATTAAAAAAATGAGAAAAGTTTAAAAAATATTAAAAAGATAAAACTTTATTTTTAAAAAAACATAAGAATTTTTTTAAAAAAAATGTTTAAAATTTCATAAAATATAGATTTAAAATAAAATAAATTTTAAAAAATCTATTTTTTTAAAAACAAGTAAATTTTCAAGAAATATAGATTCAAAAAATTAAATACAAATAATAAAAATTTATTTTTCAGAAAAAATAGAATTTTTTATTTTTTAAAAAGTGAGTAAAGTTTCATAACATATTCAAAAAAACAATACAAGGAAATTAAACTATATTTTCAAAAAAATTGTAATTTTTATTTTTTTAAAAAATGAGTCAAGTTTCATAAAATATAGATTCAAAAAATAAAAAAAAAAACTTAATTTTTCATACAACATAGAAAATTTTTATTTTTTTAAAAAAATAGTAAAATTTCATAAAATATAGATTCAAAAATAAATTTAAAGTAAATGAGTAAAAAAAGAAAATAAATTGAATGAGTAAAGTTTTAAAAAAATAAATCTACACATCTATTTAAAAATTAAAAAAATTCCATTTACTTTTTTTGAATCTATATTTTATGAAAATTTACTCATTTTAAAATAAAAAAAAATTCTTAAAATAAATTTGTAATATTTTTTATTTTATACTCTTTTTTAAATTTATATTTTATGAAAATTTAGTTATTTTTTAAAAACTAATTTTTTTTTTGAAAATAAAGTTTTTTTTATTTTACTTTTTTGAATCTATATTTCATGAAACTTTACTCATTTTTTTAAAATAATAATTTTTATTTTTTCTAAAAATAATTTTTTATTTCTTTGAATCTTTGTTTTATTAAACTTTACACATTTGTAGAAAAATAAATATTTTTATTTTTTTTAAAATATAGTTTTTTATATATATTTTTAAATCTATATTTTATAAAACTTTACTTATTTATAAAAAAATTAAAAATTGTTTGAAAATAAAGGTTTATTTTTTTGGTTTTACTTTTTTTAATCTATATTTAATGAAACTTTAATTATTTTTTTTAAAAATAACTTTTTTATTTATTTTGAAAATAAAGTTTTATTTCTTTAAATCTATATTTTTATTAAACTTTACTAAACTTACAAAAATAAAATTTTCTATTTTTTTGAAAACATTGATTTTTTTATTTTTTGAAATATTATATATATTTTTAAAAATAAAAAATTCTATTTTTGTAAAAAAAAATCATTTTTTTGTCCTACTTTTATTGGATTGATATTTTTTGAAACGTTGCTCATTTTTTTTAAAAAATTCTATTTTTTTTCTGAAAATAATTTTTTTGAATCAATATTTTATTAAACTTTATTCTTTTTAATTTTTTTGAAAATATAGTATTATTTTTTATTTTATTATTTTGAATCTATATTTTATGAAACTTTACTCATTTATAAAAATTAAAAATTTATTTTTTCAAAAAATTAATTTTTATTTTTTGAATATATATTTTCTGAAACTTTAGTCATTAAAATTTTTTTTTTCCTAAAATTAGTGTTTTATTTTTTTATTATTTTTTTGAATCTATATTTTATTAAATTTATCTCATTAATTTTTTTTCAAAAAATCTATTTTTTTTCTAAAAATAAAGTTTTTGTAATATATATTGTAAGACCCCAACTTTTATGAATAAAAATGAATTTTTCTATAAATATCATTTTTGAATATTAAGGTGTGAATTTGTTATAATGTTATAGTTGTGGGTAATATTTATAAATTTTACAAAGTAACAAGTTGTTATAAAATATTTGATTGGTCGGAGAATATTCGTTTTAATAGGGAATATTTGTACGACAACACAATCATTGGTGGATCCCACAACAGAATTACCGTCGGAGTTAGAAAACGATATAAATAACTTTTTATAAAAATAACGGCGAAAGTTTTACAATGAACTGTTGAAATACCCGTTGATAAAAGTACAATAATACGCGTAGTTGCATAGTAGCACACGGTATTGATTATTAATGCTTACGTGAGAAGTCACTCAGTTTTATTCAATTATTGCTACAGTAATTCCTGCATAGTATCTCATGTTATTTGATTCAATTATTGTTATAATATTTTATATTATTAAATCAATAATTGAGATGACAAATTATTCATATTATTATTTGCATAATTAACAATGTCTAGAAAGTTCTGTCGAGAAAAGGGGTTTGGTCATTTAATTGCGCGCCAATAGAGAGAAATCCTTACCGGAAAGCCCCCTCTTTCCTAGAAACGATCTAGTTGTTAATATTGCGAGTTATAATAATGATGAATAAATGTTGTTAAAAATATTGAAGAGATTTTTTTATGATGTATTTGTTGTAAATTTTGCTTATGGACCCCCATTCACCCATTTTTCAAAATAATCGGTAGAAAGTTATTTTAAGATGTGGGGCCCACGGATGGGGCCCACGGGTGTAACAAAGTCTTAGGGGGAATTATTTTGGTTGTCACAGGAGGATTTACATACATATGTATATATATATATAAATTATATAATAAGTTTTATTTTTTATGAAAAATAGAATATATTATATTTTATTATGCATAGTGCCTGCATAGTGTTTGCATAGTAAATTATAAAAAAAATTCAGACGAATTGTTGCGCCTATGAATCCTTCGCACTGTGCGTCCATGAGAAAATTCAAATAGTATCCTTAGATGCTTAGTTAGAATTGAAAATCACACCAGAAGAATTAGAGAATTCTTCTTCTATAGTATTGAACGTATTTCTTTTGAGTTTTAGAAAGCTTTGAGCGTATAACACAATGAAAATTTTCTTCAAGAATATCTCCGCTCTACCAGTAGGAATACTCTTCTTTTTAAGGTAATGGATATTATTTTTGTTCACTACTCGTAAGAAATAATATTTTCTTTCATACTCTGTAATATGTAAGTAATATTATTTTGTTTCAGATTTTGAATTCTATACTCATTTTGTTAAATTTTGGCTTCTATACTCTATGAAATTAGTGTAATATCCTTAACATTTTGCGATTCATCCAATATCTTTTCATAAAAATATTATCCTGAGCATTCTTGATAAGTTTTAAATTTTTCATGCCAGAGTACTATTCACGGGATACTATTCTCGAAGTACTATTTACTCAGTTACTATACACCCAAGGCACTATTTATGACAAAAATTGATTTCTTGTCGGTCCAAATTATTTTTGATACAATATTATTCTTGAATTTTACTCCACAAAACAGTATCATGTTGATAATTTGGACGTTTTTGAATTCTGGATAGATTAAATTATAAATCTTTAAAATTTATCATTTGCTTTCTTTTAATTGAATTTCTATATTATTGTCATCATTCTCATGTTTATATTGTGATAAAAGTCATCTGTGGCTTATGTGCATAGATGGATTGTTGATTGCTATGATTATAACCAGGGATTATTCGGTATAATCATGACCGTAATGTTACAAATGATGCGGTAAAAGTCCTCATTGCCCCGTAGTGCATTTGTGACGCCCCCAAAATTAGGTATACATCACCCATCTTGAGTCGTCAGATACATGGTACAGAATTCAAATACAACTTACTAATACCACTGTCGTGTATAATACGACAAAATACAACTGTGAGTTTGAATACAATAATTGTCTATTAGAGATCATACAAACTCAAAAGGAGTCCTCAATACAATTATTGTTACACTATTTAACAGAATAATGAGGACTACTAATACTATTCTTTGGTCCATCACTCCGTTCCCTGACTCGTCCCAGCTATATTCTCATTTCCTGAAGAGAACAGTGAAAGAAAGGGTGAGCTCAACTAGCCCAGTAAGAAATATTATGACTAAGATAATGCAGAATAAATTATCGTTAGCCTTCAACAATGTTAAACTGATAAAATATAATAGGCATCAAGTTTAACTGCAGCGGAATAAGCAATCCATTAAAAGAGTCAAGTAGAGAGAATTGAATCTACTATCTTTTATGATTTAAAAAGTTTTTCATCACTTTTATCACTGAGACTCAGCTCAATAAATAATCCACATCATTAAATCATCCCTGCACTACAGGCCAAGGATATTCTTTAGTATCACGACCACGAATTATCCATGCACTACGGGCCAAAGATAATCGTGTTTTCATCAACGGTCCTGATCATGCCATAAAACAATTATCTTTGCACTACAGCCGAAGAGAATCCATAGCCATAATCATACCAAAAACTGTCCATCAATGCACTACGGGCCAATGAGGACTTTTTCCACATCATTTGTAATATTACGGTCATGATTACACCGCATAATCCCTGGTCATAATCATACCAAGTCCATCTATGCACTACAGGCCACAGATGACTTTCAACATAACATAAACATGAGGATGATGACAATGATATAAGAATTTAATAAAACAAGTTCAAGAATTAATTTGTCCATGAACCAATAACGTCCAAATTGTCCACACGATACTGTTTTGTGGTGTAAAATTCAAGAATGCTCAGAAGAATATTTTCCTGAAAAGATACTGGATGAAGCGCAAATATCAAAGATATTCTACTAATTTCATGGAGTGTAGAAGTCAAAACTTTAACCAACTGAGTATAATAAAGAATGGAATAACAACAGAAATCACCATGCATGCGGAACTTCGCACAGGCAGGTTATTCCAACAGAATACTAAATAACGGAACCAGGTCAGGTGAAATTCACACTGACAGGATGTTCCAACAGAATAATAAATGCGGAATAATAAATGATGGAACCAGGTCTAGCGTATAGCACAGACAGGATATTCCGACAGAATAATAAAGACGGAACCAGGTCCGGTGTAAAACACACAGACAGGATGTTCCAACGAAATAATAATAAAGACGGAACCAGGTCCGGTGTAAAACACACAGACAGGATGTTCCAACAGAATGATAGAAGAATGTCACCAAGTATAGGGTAGACCGCGTATACAGGTTATTCCAACAGAATAATAAGAAATGGAATAACAATAGTTCTCTTCATGAATAAGAAAGAATAACACCCCTTACCGTAACAAAAACTGGATATAGAAGTAGTGAAGTAGCAGAACACTCTTCTTCTTTCTTTCTATAATTTTCTCTCTATAGCTTCTCTCTATAATTTCTCTCTCTAGAGTTTCAATGAATTCGTAAGAAAATAATGAAGGAATGAGCTTCTATTTATAGGAAAATGGAATGCATAGTAACTAATCCATGAACGGTCCAGATTGATTTACTTTAATCTGACGGTCCATATTTAAAGAAAAATCTTTTAAATAAAATATAATATATTCTATTTATATAAAAAGATTTTTACTATGCAAACACTATGCAACACTATGCAAAACACTATGCGACACTATGCATAATAAAATATAATATATTCTATTTATAAAATAACTTTAATAAAGTATTCTGTTTTATATAAAAAGATGTTTCTGTTTTATTACATTAATAATACGAATAAAACAAAACGTCATCATCGCTATAATAATTCATATTATTAATCGACAATAATTGAATTAAACTGAGAGACTTCTCACATAAATATCAATAATCAATACCGTGTGCTACTATGCAACAACGCGTATTACTGTACGTTTACTACCCAGTAGTTCAACAGTATCAACGGTAAAACTTCCGCCGTTATTTTTAATAAAATATTTTTGTCGTTTTCTCAATCCGACAATAATTCTTTTGTGGGGTCCACCAATAATTGTACCGTCGTACGAATATTTTTCCGACACAAAGAATATTCCCTGACCAATCGAATATAATATAACAACTTGCATACTTTGCAAAATTTATAAATACTACCCACAACTATAATATTATCTCAAATTCACACCATAATATAAAAAATTATTTCGAGAAAATTAATTCTTTATTCATAAAATCTGGGGTTTTACAGCATTGATGGACAGTTGTTGCCATGATCATGACCATTGATGAAAACACGAATATCCTTGGCCCGTAGTGCATGGATAATTCATGGTCGTAATACTAATGAATATCCTTAGCCCGTGGTGCAGGGATGATTCAATGTTGTGGATTATTTATTAAGCCGAGTCTCAGTGATAAAATTGATGATAAACTTTTTAAATCATAGAAGATAGTAGATTTCATGCTCTACTTGACTCTTCTAATGGATTGTTTGTTCCGCTGCAGTTAAACTTGATGTTTATTGTATTTTATCAGTTTAACACTGTTGAAGGCTAACGATAATTTATTTTGCATTATCTTAGTCATAATATTTTTTACTGGGCTAGTTGATCTCACCCTTTTTCTTTCATTGTTCTCTTCAGGAAATGAGAACGTAGCCGGGACTAGTCGGGGAATGGAGTGACGGTCCGAGATGGTTATTTTAGTAGTCCTCAATATTCAGTGTGATAATAAATGTAATGAGGATCGAATTTGAGTTTGGATATTGTCTAGGAGACAATATTTGTATTAAAACTCACAGCTTATATTTTGTCGTATTATGCACGACATAACAGTTGTATAAATTAAGTTTGTATTTAAATTCTGTACCATGTATTTGGCGACTCAAGATGGGTGATGTATACCTATTTTGGGGGCGTCATAGTTGGTATCAGAGCTTAGGGATATGATCCCTGGCTGAGATGTGAGACTAAAACTAGGAGGGGAGAGACGAGTAATTCCTTCACTAGTATGACCTACCTAAGTTTTTTTGTTATTTAATTGGTCGGTCAGAAGATAGGGGTATGGTGTAATATGTCAATTAAACCTTGTTTTGTGGCAGTATTTGATTATGGCATCTGAAAATGTTGAGATAAGCAATGGAGCACAAGAGACCATTGAGTCACCACAGATCAATAACCAGGATAATGTGCAGGAAGACAACAATCCTCAGGTGAACAACAACACCGACCAAATGATGAAGGATGGGATGTTCAGAGGCTTTCTATAATTCATGTTGTGACGCCCCCAAAATAAATATACATCACCCATCTTGAGTCGCCAAATACATGGTACATAAATCAAATATAACATAATTATACAACTGTCGGGTAAAACATAAACTGAGAGTTTAAACAAGAATATTGCCTTCTAGACAATATCCATTCTCAATGAAGTCCTCATAGACAGTATACAAACTTAAATTCAGTCCTCATTACATTTATTATCATACTATTTAACAGAATAGTGAGGACTACTAATGTTATCATCTGGACTGTCAATCTGTTCCCCGACTCGTCCCAGCTATATTCTCATTTCCTGAAGAGAACAGTGAAGAAAGGTTGAGCTCAACTAGCCCAGTAAGAAATATTATGACTAAGATAATGCATAATAAATTATCATTAGTCCTCAACAATGTTAAACTGATAAAATACAATAGACATCAAGTTTAACTGCAGCGGAATAAGCAATCTATTAAAAGAGTCAAGTAGAAAATAAAATCTGCTATCTTTTATGATTTAAAACATTTTCATCAATTTTTATAGCTGAGACTCAGCTTAATAAATAATCCACATCATCCCTGCACTACGGCCAAGGATATTCATTAGGGTCATGACCACAAATTATCCATACACTACGGGTCAAGGATATTCGTGTATTCATTAAAGGTCATGATCATGCCAACAACTGTCCATCAATGCACTACGGGCCAATGAGAACTTTTACCACATCATTTGTAACATTACGGTCATGATTATACCGAATAATCCCTGGTCATAATCATACTAAGTCCATCTATGCACTACATGCCACAAATGAGTTTCAAAAAAAATATAAACATGAGGATGATGACAATGATATAAGAATTCAATAAAACAAGTTCACGAATTAATTTATCCAGGAACTAATAACGTCCAAATTGTCAACATGATACTTCTTTGTAGAGTAAAATTCAAGAATGCTCAGAAGAATATTTCCATAAAAAGATACTGGATGAAGCGCAAATATCAAGGATATTCCACTAATTTCATGGAGTATAGAAGTCAAAACTTTAACCAACTGAGTATAATAAAGAATGGAATAACAAAAGAAATCACCACGCATGCGGCACTTCGCATAGACAAGTTATTCCAACAGAATAATAAGTAACGAAAACAGGTCCGGTGTAAAACACACAGACGAGATATTCCAACAGAATAATAAAGAATGGAATAACATAAGGATTTCACCAAGTATAGGGTATGCCGCGTATACAGGTTATGTATAGGGTATGCCGCGTATACAGGTTATTCCAATAGAATAATAAAGAATGGAATAACATAAGGATTTCACCAAGTATAGGGTATGTCGCGTATACATGTTATATATAGGGTATACCGCGTATACAGGTTATTCCAATAGAATAATAAAGAATGGAATAACAAAAGTTCTCTTCATGAATAAGAAAGAATAACACCCCTTACGGGTACAACAAATAATATCCCTTACTGTAAAAGACACTGGATATCGAAGTAGTGAAGTGGCAGAACACTCTTCTTCTTTCTCTCTAGAGTTTCAGTGAATTCGTAAGAAATAATGAAGGAATGAGCTTCTATTTATAGAAAAACTGAGATTGGCTCTTGGTCTTAACGAAAGGTCAAAATGACTCTTGGTAATATTGAAGAGACAACTACTATTTACGAATGGGTAATTAACTCTTAGAACACCGAAGAGGAAAATAACTCTTGGTAATATTGAAGAGACAACTACTATTTACGAAGGGGTAATTAACTCTTGGAACACCGAAGAGGCAAATAACTCTTGGTAATATTGAAGAGACAACTACTATTTACGAAGGGGTAATTAACTCTTGGTAATATTGAAGGGACAAGTGTAAAACCCCAGATTTTATGATTAAAGAATTAATTTTCTCGAAATAATTTTTTTATATTATGGTGTGAATTTGAGATAATAGTATAGTTGTGGGTAGTATTTATAAATTTTGCAAAGTATGCAAGTTGTTATATTATATTCGATTGGTCAGGGAATATTCTTTGTGTCAAAAAAATATTCGTACGACGGTACAATTATTGGTGGACCCCACAACAGAATTATTGTCGGATTGAGAAAACGACAAAAATATTTTATTAAAAATAACGACGGAAGTTTTACCGTTGATACTGTTGAACTACTGGGTAGTAAAAGTACAGTAATACGCGTTGTTGCATAGTAGCACACGGTATTGATTATTGATATTTATGTGAGAAGTCGCTCAGTTTAATTCAATTATTGTCGATTAATAATATGAATTATTATAGCGATGATGACGTTTTGTTTTATTCGTATTATTAACGTAATAAAACAGAAACATCTTTTTATATAAAACAGAATACTTTATTAAAGTTATTTTATAAATAGAATATATTATATTTTATTATGCATAGTGTCGCATAGTGTTTTACATAGTGTTGCATAGTGTTTGCATAGTAAATATCTTTTTATATAAATAGAATATATTATATTTTATTTAAAAGATTTTTCTTTAAATATGGACCGTCAGATTAAAGTAAATCAATCTGGACCGTTCATGGATTAGTTACTATGCATTCCATTTTCCTATAAATAGAAGCTCATTCCATCATTATTTTCTTACGAATTCATTGAAACTCTAGAGAGAGAAATTATAGAGAGAAGCTATAGAGAGAAAATTATAGAAAGAAAGAAGAAGAGTGTTCTGCTACTTCACTACTTCTATATCCAGTTTTTGTTACGGTAAGGGGTGTTATTCTTTCTTATTCATGAAGAGAACTATTGTTATTCCATTTCTTATTATTTTGTTGGAATAACCTGTATACGCGGTCTACCCTATACTTGGTGACATTCTTCTATCATTCTGTTGGAACATCCTGTCTGTGTGTTTTACACCGGACCTGGTTCCGTCTTTATTATTATTCCGTTGGAAAATCCTGTCTGTGTGTTTTACACCGGACCTGGTTCCGTCTTTATTATTCTGTCGGAATATCCTGTCTGTGTTATACGCCAGACCTGGTTCCATCATTTATTATTCCGCATTTATTATTCTGTTGGAACATCCTGTCAGTGTGAATTTCACCTGACCTGGTTCCGTTATTTAGTATTCTGTTGGAATAACCTGCCTGTGCGAAGTTCCGCATGCATGGTGATTTCTGTTGTTATTCCATTCTTTATTATACTCAGTTGGTTAATGTTTTGACTTCTACACTCCATGAAATTAGTAGAATATCCTTGATATTTGCGCTTCATCCAGTATCTTTCCAGGAAAATATTCTTCTGAGCATTCTTGAATTTTACACCACAAAACAGTATCGTGTGGACAATTTGGACGTTATTGGTTCATGGACAAATTAATTCTTGAACTTGTTTTATTAAATTCTTATATCATTGTCATCATCCTCATGTTTATGTTATGTTGAAAGTCATCTGTGGCCTGTAGTGCATAGATGGACTTGGTATGATTATGACCAGGGATTATGCGGTGTAATCATGACCGTAATATTACAAATGATGTAGAAAAAGTCCTCATTGGCCCGTAGTGCATTGATGGACAGTTTTTGGTATGATTATGGCTATGGATTCTCTTCGGCTGTAGTGCAAAGATAATTGTTTTATGGCATGATCAGGACCGTTGATGAAAACACGATTATCTTTGGCCCGTAGTGCATGGATAATTCGTGGTCGTGATACTAAAGAATATCCTTGGCCTGTAGTGCAGGGATGATTTAATGATGTGGATTATTTATTGAGCTGAGTCTCAGCGATAAAAGTGATGAAAAACTTTTTAAATCATAAAAGATAGTAGATTCAATTCTCTCTACGTGACTCTTTTAATGGATTGCTTATTCCGCTGCAGTTAAACTTGATGCCTATTATATTTTATCAGTTTAACATTGTTGAAGGCTAATGATAATTTATTCTGCATTATCTTAGTCATAATATTTCTTACTGGGCTAGTTGAGCTCACCCTTTCTTTCACTGTTCTCTTCAGGAAATGAGAATATAGCTGGGACGAGTCAGGGAACGGAGTGATGGACCAAAGAATAGTATTAGTAGTCCTCATTATTCTGTTAAATAGTGTAACAATAATTGTATTGAGGACTCCTTTTGAGTTTGTATGATCTCTAGTAGATAATTATTGTATTCAAACTCACAGTTGTATTTTGTCGTATTATACACGACAGTGGTATTAGTAAGTTGTATTTGAATTCTGTACCATGTATCTGACGACTCAAGATGGGTGATGTATACCTAATTTTGGGGGCGTCACAGTTGGTATCAGAGCTTAGGGATATGATCCCTGGCTAAGATGTGAGACTAGAACTAGGAGGGGAGAGACGGGGAATTCCTTCGCTAGTATGGCCTACTTAAATTTATTTTGTATTTAAATTAGTTGGTCAAAGTTTTAGAGATATTATGTTACATGTCAATTAATCTTTGTTTTGTGGCAGTGTTTGAAAATGGCATCCGAGAATGTTGAGATTATCAATGGAACACAGGAGACCGTTGAGTCTCCACAGATCAATAATCAGGATAATGTGCAACTAGAGGACAATACTCCTCATGAAAATAATAACACCGATGAAATGGTGAATGATGGGATGGTCAGAGACTTTATGCAATTCATGCAACAACGGGAGAAGGCGGCTCCTGTTCATAATACAGGTAAAGACAATGGCAACCCACGGTTGGTCACCGCTAAGCAATTCAAGGAGCTGGGACCACCAGAGTTTTTGGGAAAGCCAGAACCACTTAAGGCGGAGACGTGGTTAAAGCAGATCACCAAGATATTTGATGTCTTGGGATGCTCAGAGGAGCAAAAGGTTCCATTCGCCACCTTTATGTTGCGTGAAGAAGGAGATCATTGGTGGGAATCTGTAAAACATACCCAGACTGACGCACTCAAGATGTCTTGGGAGAAGTTCCAAGAGCTGTTCAACGACAAGTACTTTCCCGAAATTATTCGTCACATGAAGGAGGTAGAGTTTATCAAGCTGGAGCAAAACAATATGACCGTGTTGCAGTACGAGGCTAAGTTTGCGGAGATGTCCCGGTTTGCATCCCATTTGGTCGATAATGAGGAGCGAATGGCGCGAATGTTTCTGCGAGGTTTGAAACCCGATATACGTCAATACCTCATTTCTCATAAACTTTGTTTATATTCAGATATTGTGAATAGAGCTCAGTTAGTGGAGCGCGATAATGAGTTACCACAACCAAAAGGTAATGACCAGCAACACGATAATAATCATACCGGTGGCAACGGCCATCGGAACAATGATAACCATCGCGGGGGAAATTATCATACCAAGAATGGTAACCACTTCGGTGGTAATCATGGCCAAAATAATAAGAATGGACATTTCAAGAAGAGAAGGTTCAACAATGACGTAAAGACGTCAGCACCAGCAACCGTTGTTAAGGAAGAAGAACGACCACCGGTCGTATGTTTCAGATGCGGACAGGAGGGACACATCCGTCCAAACTGTACGCAGCAGTCCAAAGCATGCTTTAATTGCGGAAGAGAAGGTCACCTAGCTCGATTCTGTCGTATGATGAAGTCAATTCCAGCTGGGATAATGATGCCAAAGGATGTCCCAGACAAGCCAAAGCCGGTAGTTTAAGAGAGAGCGTTTTTTTTCTCTCGTGACGAGGAACCTGAATAAAATTATCACGGGTAAGTTAATCATAAGCTCTTACGAAGTCTATACCGTGTTAGATACCGGTTCTACTCACTCTTTTATTTCACCTAGTTATGTTCAATGTTTGTACTTAACTCCAGAGAAGTTAAACTTTGATTTATCTATTGAAACTCCATTGGGAGAAACCTTCGTTACCTCCACTGTTTATAAATCTTATTTGATTCAAATCGACACTTTCACGTTACGTGTTGATCTTGTCTCTTTGAAAATACTTGTCTTTGATGCTATTTTAGGAAATGATTGGTTAACTACTCATCATGTTTTTCGTAAGGTTGTTAGCTTTCGTATTCCTAACCAACCTATTATGCGAATTTAAGCAACCAAACCACTAAATTCAATCATTGTCATATCAAGCCATAAGTAAAGAGCCCCGATCCTTTTGTTGATGACTTCCTTGTGTGGAATGGACCGAAGCCGGACTTTCTGTAGGCGACGTCGTGAATAACGATAACAAGTTGATAGGTATCATTGTGAGGTGCTATCTAGGTTAAGGGATAGAAGTCACAGTCGGTATCAATGTGACGTACTATCCAAGTCTTGAATGGGAGTAACAGTTTTGAATGATATTTTTATCATTAATAAATTTCTTGACGTATTCCTGAAGACTTCTTAGCTTACCCCAGAGCGTGAAATCGAATTTGGTATTGACACCAGTACAAAACCCATTTCTTAAACCCTCAAATATTTTCTTCACCTAAAACGAACGTATAACGTGCCAAAGATGTTGGCTCGAGCTGTTGAAGATTACGATCGCACCATGCAATATTATCGTGGGAAAGCGAACATGGTAGCTGACGTGCTGAGTAGAAGATCGTATGCGTTTACAAGTGCGATGTTGTTAACACAAAGACTCATTTCGTATAACTTGCAAATGATGAAGATAGAGTTAAAGACTCTAGGAACTCACGTGAAGATAACGAATATACGAGTAAAATTGACTTTAATCGATAAAGTTATAAGACGTTCAAGCTACATACCCGAATCTGATGAATGTGAAGAAGAAGGTTCAAGAAGGTGTTATTTTAGAAGCAAGAGTTGCTGAAGAGCGGAAATCTCAACCCTCGATTTAATTGGCCCATTTGAAATCCTCGATTGAGTAGGAACTTGTGGCTTATAGACTCGTTTTACCGCCAAATATATTGCGTGTTCATAACGTTTTTTTTCGTATCGATGTTACGTAAATATGTGGACGACCCGAACCACATTATTAATTTAGAACCGGACGAGATAGCGGATGATTTAACGTTTGAAGAGATACGTGTTACAATCTTGGATAAGAAGAATCGTATTCAACACTCAAAGGTTATATCTCAAGAGTTAGAATTTGAAGTGGAGTCAAGGTATCCTCACCTGTTTGGCATACCAGGTACGTACGTAAATTTCGAGGGCGAAATTCCATAAGGAGGGGAGATTGTAAAACCCCAGATTTTATGAATAAAGAATTAATTTTCTCGAAATAATTTTTTTATATTATGGTGTGAATTTGAGATAATAGTATAGTTGTGGGTAGTATTTATAAATTTTGCAAAGTATGCAAGTTGTTATATTATATTCGATTGGTCAGGGAATATTCTTTGTGTCGGAAAAATATTCGTACGACTGGTACAATTATTGGTGGACCCCACAACAGAATTATTGTCGGATTGAGAAAACGACAAAAATATTTTATTAAAAATAACGGCGGAAGTTTTACCGTTGATACTGTTGAACTACTGGGTAGTAAAAGTACAGTAATACGCGTTGTTGCATAGTAGCACACGGTATTGATTATTGATATTTATGTGAGAAGTCGCTCAGTTTAATTCAATTATTGTCGATTAATAATATGAATTATTATAGCGATGATGACGTTTTGTTTTATTCGTATTATTAACGTAATAAAACAGAAACATCTTTTTATATAAAACAGAATACTTTATTAAAGTTATTTTATAAATAGAATATATTATATTTTATTATGCATAGTGTCGCATAGTGTTTTGCATAGTGTTGCATAGTGTTTGCATAGTAAAAATCTTTTTATATAAATAGAATATATTATATTTTATTTAAAAGATTTTTCTTTAAATATGGACCGTCAGATTAAAGTAAATCAATCTGGACCGTTCATGGATTAGTTACTATGCATTCCATTTTCCTATAAATAGAAGCTCATTCCTTCATTATTTTCTTACGAATTCATTGAAACTCTAGAGAGAGAAATTATAGAGAGAAGCTATAGAGAGAAAATTATAGAAAGAAAGAAGAAGAGTGTTCTGCTACTTCACTACTTCTATATCCAGTTTTTGTTACGGTAAGGAGTGTTATTCTTTCTTATTCATGAAGAGAACTATTGTTATTCCATTTCTTATTATTCTGTTGGAATAACCTGTATACGCGGTCTACCCTATACTTGGTGACATTCTTCTATCATTCTGTTGGAACATCCTGTCTGTGTGTTTTACACCGGACCTGGTTCCGTCTTTATTATTATTCCGTTGGAACATCCTGTCTGTGTGTTTTACACCGGACCTGGTTCCGTCTTTATTATTCTGTCGGAATATCCTGTCTGTGCTATACGCCAGACCTGGTTCCATCATTTATTATTCCGCATTTATTATTCTGTTGGAACATCCTGTCAGTGTGAATTTCACCTGACCTGGTTCCGTTATTTAGTATTCTGTTAGAATAACCTGCCTGTGCGAAGTTCCGCATGCATGGTGATTTCTGTTGTTATTCCATTCTTTATTATACTCAGTTGGTTAAAGTTTTGACTTCTATACTCCATGAAATTAGTAGAATATCCTTGATATTTGCGCTTCATCCAGTATCTTTTCAGGAAAATATTCTTCTGAGCATTCTTGAATTTTACACCACAAAAAAGTATCGTGTGGACAATTTGGACGTTATTGGTTCATGGAAAAAGTAATTCTTGAACTTGTTTTATTAAATTCTTATATCATTGTCATCATCCTCGTGTTTATGTTATGTTGAAAGTCATCTGTGGCCTGTAGTGCATAGATGGACTTGGTATGATTATGACCAGGGATTATGCGGTGTAATCATGACCGTAATATTACAAATGATGTGGAAAAAGTCCTCATTGGCCCGTAGTGCATTGATGGACAGTTTTTGGTATGATTATGGCTATGGATTTTCTTCGGCTGTAGTGCAAAGATAATTGTTTTATGGCATGATCAGGACCGTTGATGAAAACACGATTATCTTTGGCCCGTAGTGCATGGATAATTCGTGGTCGTGATACTAAAGAATATCCTTGGCCTGTAGTGCAGGGATGATTTAATGATGTGGATTATTTATTGAGCTGAGTCTCAGCGATAAAAGTGATGAAAAACTTTTTAAATCATAAAAGATAGTAGATTCAATTCTCTCTACTTGACTCTTTTAATGGATTGCTTATTCCGCTGCAGTTAAACTTGATGCCTATTATATTTTATCAGTTTAACATTGTTGAAGGCTAATGATAATTTATTCTGCATTATCTTAGTCATAATATTTCTTACTGGGCTAGTTGAGCTCACCCTTTCTTTCACTGTTCTCTTCAGGAAATGAGAATATAGCTGGGACGAGTCAGGGAACGGAGTGATGGACCAAAGAATAGTATTAGTAGTCCTCATTATTCTGTTAAATAGTGTAACAATAATTGTATTGAGGACTCCTTTTGAGTTTGTATGATCTCTAGTAGACAATTATTGTATTCAAACTCACAGTTGTATTTTGTCGTATTATACACGACAGTGGTATTAGTAAGTTGTATTTGAATTCTGTACCATGTATCTGACGACTCAAGATGGGTGATGTATACCTAATTTTGGGGGCGTCACAACAAGTTACTATTAAGACTTTAAATCAACGATCCATATTAATTTACCATTATAATTTCAACCAACGGTCTGAAAAATTAGCACATCTCCTTATGAAATAATATTGTACCCAAATACCCAAATGCACAATACTAGAGTGAATAGTAATCAGGTGAATAGTAATTTGTGAATAGTAATTCATGAATAGTAACTCGTGAATAGTAACTCTGACACAAAAAGTGCCCCGAATACCCGATTGAACAATATAACATTCAGACATCAATTACTATCGAAATAAATATCGATTCTCACTAACACAAATAATTTCAACACAATGGAACTATCAAATTCATCTTTAATTAACACGAACTTATCCATCATTAATATCATAACTCACAATATTTAACAACCAGATTGTTCCCAGGAAAGAGGGGGCTTTCCAATAAGGATTTCTCCCAATTGGCGCGCAATTATGTGACCAAACCTCTCTTTGACAGAACTTCTAGACATTTTAAATATTGCAATTTAATAATATGAATAATTTTCGTCGTCTCAATTATTGATTTAATAATATATAATGCAGATGATACTGTGACAATAATCGAATCAATAATATGAGAGATATGATGCAGCAAGTACTGTAGCAATAATGAAGTATAACTGAGTGACTTATCACGTAAGCATCAATAATCAATACCGTGTACTACTATGCAACCACGCGTATTACTGTACTTTTACTACCGGGTAGTTCAACAGTATTAACGATAAAACCTCTGCCGTTATTTTCATAAAATATTTTTGTTGTTTTCTAACTACGACAGTGCTTCCGTTGTGGGGTCCACCAATGATTGTGCCGTAGTACGAATATTCTCCGACAAAAAGAATATTTCCCGGCCAAACGAATATTATATAACAACTTGCATACTTTGCAAAATTTTCAAATACTACCCACAACTATAACAATATATCAAATCCACACCATAATATTAAAAAAAATATTTCAAGAAATTTAAATCTTTTATTTATAAAATCTGGGGTCTCACAATCTCCCCTCCTTATGGAATTTTTCCCTCAAAATTTATGTACGTACCTGGTATGCTGAAGAGGTGTGGGTACCTTGACTTCATTTCAGATTCTAACTCTTGAGGTATAACCTTTGAGTGTTGAATATTATTCTTCGTATCCAAGATTTTAACAGGTACATCTTCGTACGTTAAATCATCCGCTATCTCGTCCGGTTCTAAATTAATAATGTGGATCGGGTCGTCCACATATTTACGTAACATCGATACGTTAAAAATTTTATGAACACGCAACATACTTGGTGGTAAAACGAGACTTATAAGCCACAGCTCCAGTTATGATTGAAGAGATAAAAGTGTCATTCAGCCAAATATAAAAATAAATTCATATTATAAAAATTTTAAAGCAAATCTAGTTACTTTTGATGATAGTGAAAATGATATAATATAATCCAATTTATCATTTCTATTTCATTATTAAACCATCACTATTTAATATTTAAGAATAAATAGGGAACAAAATTAAATTTTTAAGTTTGTACTCTTCTTTTTTTTGGAAAAAAATGGAGCTTTAAAGGGCCTTTGCAGCATTTTTTTATATTCACATTTACACAGCTTGACTATTCAATAGTATAATTTTTCTAATTTACTTTTGTGAGCACAATTAGTTGTTAGAGCAAATAAAAACATATTCCATATTTTGGTTGATACTTTGTGACTTCCCCAAAATAGGTCTACACAATTCATTCTGAGTCGTCAAATACATGATATATAATTCAAATACAAACTTCCTATATACAACTATTAACTGTCGTGTAAAATACGACAAAACATAATCTGTAAGTTTCTATACAAATATTGTCTCGTAGACAATATCTAAACTCAAATAAAGTCCTCAGTATAATTATTGTCACACTATTTTATAGAATTGTGAGGACTACTATAGTAACCATTTTGAATCATCACTCGATTCTCCGACTAGTCCCAACTATATTTGCATTTCCTGAATAGTACAATAAAAGAAAAGAGTGAACTCAACTAGCCAAGTAAGAATATTATGATTAAGATAATGAAGAATAAATTATCTTTAGCCTTCAACAATAATAAATCAGATAAAATATAATGGACAACAAGTTTTAAATCAACAACTACAACAGAAATAGCAATCCATTAGATTGAGTCAAGTAGAGCATGATGTCTACTATCTTCTATGATTTAAAAGTCCATCATCAATATTTTATCCATGTAATACCAATCAATAATTATTTCAAAAGAACGAATTATCTATACACTACGGGCCAAAGATATTCATTTGTATCACTAGTGGTCATGATCATTGTGACGCCTCCAAAGTAGGTATACATCACTCATCTTGGGTCTCTAAATAAATGGTACAAAATT
Organism: Panax japonicus; assembly: GCA_020205505.1. Taxonomy (NCBI): domain Eukaryota; kingdom Viridiplantae; phylum Streptophyta; class Magnoliopsida; order Apiales; family Araliaceae; genus Panax; species Panax japonicus. The sequence continues at coordinate 66,687,942 of CM035093.1, forward strand.
AAAATACAAACTTAATCATACAGCTGTCGTGTAAAATACGACAAAATATAGTTGAGAGTTTTAATATGAATATTGTCTTCTAGACAATATCCAAACTCAAATTCAATCCTCATTACATTTATTATCGTACTAAATAGTGAGCACTACTAAAACAACCATCTCGGACCGTCACTCCATTCCCCGACTAATCCCGACTACGTTCTCATTTCCTGAAGAGAACAATGAAAGCAAAAGGGTGAGCTCAACTAGCCCAGTAAGAAATATTATGACTAAGATAATGCAGAATAAATTATCGTTAGCCTTCAACAGTGTTAAACTGATAAAATATAATAAACTATCAAGTTTAACTACAGCGGAACAATCAATCCATTAAAGAGTCATGTAGAGCATGATATCTACTATCTTTTATGATTTAAAAAGTTTATCATATATTTATCAATGAGACTCAGCTTAATAAATAATCCACATCATCGAATCATTCATCTACTACTGGGCCAAGGATATTCATTAGTATCACGTTCACGAATTATCCATGCACTACGGGCCAAGGATATTCATGTGATCATGCCAACAACTGATCATCAATGCACTACAGGCCAATGAGGACTTTTATCATTTGTAACATTACAGGTCATGATTATACCGAATGATCCCTGGTCATAATAACACTAATCAACAGTCCATCTATGCACTACGGGCCAAAGATGACATTTACCACATCATATGCATGAGGATGATGACAATGATATAAGAATTCAAATAAAAGAAAGCAAAGTAAAATGTTTTAAAGATTTATAATTTAATTTATCCAGAATTCAATAATGTCCAAATTGTCAACATGATATTTCTTTGTGGAGTAAAATTCAAGAATAATATTATATCAAAAATGATTTGGACCGAAAAGAAATCAAATTTTTGTCATGAATAGTACTCCGAATGAATAGTACCTCGTGAATAGTACTTCGAGAATAATACTCCGTGAATAGTACCCTGGCATGAAAAAGTTAAAACTTATCAAGAATGTTCAAAATAATATTTCCATGAAAAGATACTGAATGAAGCGCAAATTTCGAGGATATCCTACTAATTTCATGGAGTATAGAAGCCAAAACTTAACAAAATGAGTATAGAATTCAGAATCTAAAATAAAATAATATTACTTACATACTACAGAGTATGGAAGAAAATATTATTATTTTTACGAATATTGAACAAAAATAATATCCCTTACCTTAAAAAGAAGAGTATTCTAACTGGTATAGCAGGGATATTTTTAAAGAAAACTTCACTATTTTTTACACTCAAAGCTTCCTAAAATTCGAAAGAAATATGCTCAGTATTATAGAAGAAGAATTCTCTGATTCTGGTGTGATTTTCAATTCTAAACTAAGCATCATATTTATAGGAGAATGGAAGGGGTACTGTTTAAGAAAATCAAGGACGCACGGTTTTAAAAAATCACAGACGCCTTATGAAAATTAGATTTCACATGATTTTACTATGCAAATATTATGCATAATAAAATATAATAAATTATATCTTTCACATAAAACAAAACTTATTATAATATAAATATATTTATTTATATATACACCCTTTTTCCCCCGTTACCGTCCCCCCCCCAACTTTTCAGTTCCCCCCCCCCTTAACACGACGCTATCATATATATATATATATATATTGAATAACTTTTTACCGATTATTTTAAAAAATGGGTAAGTGAGAATCCAAAATAATACGCCAAAATTTACAACAAATACTTCATAAAAATTCCCTCAATATTTTTAATAATATTTATTCATCATTATTATAACCCGCAATATTAACAACCAGATCGTTCCCAGGAAAGAGGGGGCTTTTCGATAAGAATTTCTCCCTATTAGCGTAAAATTAGGTGACCTAAACCCCTTTCATCAACAGAACTTTTCTCGACATTGTTAATTATACAAATAATAATATGAATAACTTGTCATCTCAATTATTAATTTAATAATATAAAATATTATGCAGATGATACTGTGATAATAATAGAATCAATAATGTGAGATACTATGCAGCAATTATTATAGCAATAATTGAGTATAACTGAGTGACTTCTCACGTAAGTATCAAATACCGTGTGCTACTATGCAACCACGCGTATTACTTTAATTTTATCATCGGGTATTTCAATAGTTAACGATAAAACTTTTGCCGTTATTTGTATAAAAAGATATTTTTATCGTTTTCTAACTCCGACAATAATTTCCGTTGTGAGATCCACCAATGATTGTGTCTTCGTACGAATATTCCCTGTTAAAATGAATATTCTCCGACCAATCGAATATTTTATAACAACTTGATTACTTTGTAAAATTTATAAATATTACCTACAACTATAACATTATAACAAATTCACACCTTAATCTTCAAAAATATATTTCAAGAAAAATTAATCTTTATTTATGAAAGTTGGGGTCTTACAACCTCCCCTTCTTATGAAATTTCATCCTCGAAATTGGGGTACGTATCTGGTAAGACGAAGAATTGAGGATATCTTGATTTTATTTCAGATTCTAACTCCCAGGTCATTTCCTCAACATCGTGGTTTCTTCACAAAACTTTGACATAAGGTATAACCTTGGAGCGTAGAATATGTTCCTTCTTATCCAAGATTTTAATAGGTACCTCTTCATACGTTAAATCTTGCACTATTTCGTTCGGTTCTAAATCAATAATGTGTTTTGGGTCTTCCAAATATTTACGTAACATGGATATATGAAAAACGTTATGAACGCAAAACATACTTAGTGGTAAAGCGAGTCTATAGACCACAGTTCCTACTCGGTCAAGGATTTCAAATGGATCAATGAATCGATGATTGAGCTTTCTCTCTTTCCAAATCTCGTAACTCCTTTCCATGGTGCCACACGTAACAACACATGTTCTCCAACATTGAATTTGACGTCCTTTCGATGAAAATTAGCATAACTCTTTTATCGATCTTGTGCGGTCTTTATACGTTGCCGGATCATTTGAATATTCTCCGTAGTCATACGTACCAATTCTGGTCATAACAATGTTGCTTCTCCCACCTTGTCCCAGAATACTGGAGAATGACACTTGCGTCCATACAACGTCTCGAATGTAGCCATGCCAATACTTGCTTGATAATTGTTGTTGTAAAAAAATTTCACTAAATGGCAAGAATTTGTCCCAACTTCCCTTAAAGTCTAGGACACGTAGTCTTAATAGATCTTTAAGAGTTTGAATAGTTCTCTCCAACTGCTCGTCCGTTTGAGGATGATATGTCGAACTGAATCATAAACTCGTGCCCATAGCTTTTTGCAAACTAACTCAAAATCGTGAAGTGAGTCTTGGGTCTCGATCAAAAACTATGGATACTTACAATCTCATTTATGTATATACGAGCAAGACGTTCAAGTGAATAAGTTTCTCGTATAGGTAAGAAATGAGTAGACTTGGTCAATCTATCGACAATGACCCAAATCGCATCTATGACTTGAGAAACCTTGGGAAGACTAGTAACGAAATTCATGGTAATGTGATCCCACTTCCATTTTGGAATTTTAAGTGGTTGCAATGGACCTTTTTCCACTTGATGCTCCACCTAGACTAGTTGACACGTTAAACACCTTGAGATAAACTCTGGATCTCCCCTTTTCATATTTCTCCACCAAAATATATGTCGAAGATCACGATATATTTTGGTACTTCCAAAATGGATTGCAAACGGTGTGTTGTGCGCCTTCATCATGATTTTATACTTTAAATCAGGGTCTTTAGGAACACAAAGTCTGGAGTTGACTCAAAGTATTTCTTCTTTATCCATTCTTGCTTCTGGAATAACACCTTCTTGCACTTTCTTTTTCATACGCATCAACTCTAGGTTCGTAGCTTGAGCAGCTTTAACTTTATCGATTAAAGTCAGTTCTATAAGATCCCAACTTATTATAAATAAAATTAAATTTTCCTCTATTCATTATTCTAAATTAATTAGGTGTTAATTTAATATAATGCTTTAATTATGGGTGAAATGTGCAAATTTTGCAAAATAAGCAAGTGGTTATAAAATATTCATTCTGTCGGGGAATATTCGATTGGTCGTGAAATATTCTTTTTGTCGGGAATATCCGTACGACGACGCAGTCAATTGTGGGCCCTATAATGGAATAACTGTCGGATGAAAAAAACGACAAAGTTTGAGTTTTTGTAAATAACGGCGTAGTTGTTACCGTTAACACTGTTGGGTTACCCGGTGGTTAAAATACAGTAATACGCATGGTGGCACAGTAGCATACGGTATTGCACAGTATTGTTGAATTATTGATTCGTACGTAAAAAGGTACTACTTAATAATTGTTACAGTAGTTACTGTTCAATATGTTATTTTATTAATTCAATAATTATTGCGTTGATAGTTTATATTATTGTTGTTTCAATAATTGTTACTGCACAGTATTTCCCATTATCAGATCAATAATTCATATTATTTGAATAATATTATTAGATAGCATTATTGGCAATGTCTAGAAAGTTCTGTCTAAGGAGAGGTTTGGTCACCTAATTGCGCGTCAGTAAAGAGAAATCCTTATTGGAAAGTCCCCTCTTTCCTGGGAACGGCTTGGTTGTCATAATTGTGATTCTGTAATATTATTTGTGAATAATTAATTATTGATTTATATGATAAGAAAATATTTACTTGAGGTGGATATAAATGATGGATTTATTTATTTTATGTGGTTATTAATGAAGGAATTAATGTTGAGGTATTTTATCAGTATTTTATCGGAGTGGAGGTATTAAAAATCATCCATTTATGGATTTCGGATATTCTCTGTTTGGAATTTAGAAAAATTCAAAGCTACAAAGTTGTAGAGAATTCGATTTCATGTGGAATGGACATAAAATTCTTTTTTTTATGATAAACGGACTATTTTCTATGAATTACTGAAGTTTCGGAAAATAAAATAATTTTTATTAAATTATGGGTGGGACCCACTTTTGTTTTTATCAAGTGTGGACTGCTAATTTTTGGTGCAAAGGTGGCTAGTCTTTGTTGGCAACTTAGGTTGGGTTAGAGAGAAAATGAAATAAATTATTATTTTATTATTTTAGTCTCCTATGGCGTTCTAGCATTTTCCTATAAATAGGCGCTTATGTTAGAATTGAAAATCACACCAGAAACAATTTTTCTTTCTCTCTAGATTATCAAACGTATTTTTGTGAGTATTTATATACTTTGAGAGTTGCTGTTCGGTACAAGCTTCCTTCGGCTTTATATCCGATATTCCGATCAGAAGTACCGTTATTTTGAGGTAAGGGATGTTATTTTCTTTTCAAATGATATTATTTTCTTCAATATCATTATGCCAAAATATTAGTGAACTTTTTAATCAAATTTAGAACTTTTGGTGTCGGGGTTACTATTCACGTATACGGCACTATTCATTTATATGGCACTATTCACGAATACGGCACTATTCATCGAAAAATAAAAAAAAATTCTTTTTGTCCAAGATGTCTATTATGGTTACTATCTTTGATTGTATCCATGTTTTGATCTTTATTTTTGAATTCTGCTTCACAATTGGTTATTATGAAGTATTATTGATCTTGGATAAACTGTTATACGAATCCCTAATATTTGTCCTTCTGTCTCACTGGATTCATTTTCTTTAAAATATTTTTCATCATTTTCAGTCTTAAATGATGATATTACTGAGTATCTTTGGCATGTAGTGCAAAGATGAATGATTAACTAATGAATATCTTTGGCCCGTAGTGCAAATATGAACAGGTGTTGAGATGAACATGACCAACTGGTGATACAAATGAATATCTTTGGTCTGTAGTGCAAAGATGAATGTTTAATAAAAGATGAATATTGATTGTTGTTACAGGGATAAAGTATTGATGGTGAATTTCTAAATCTTAGAAGATAGTAGAATTCATTCTCTACGTGACTTCTCTAATAGATTGTTGTTTCCGCTGCAGAATATTGATCTAAAACTTGTTGTCTATTATATCCTATCAGATTTTTTCCTGTTGAAGACTAATGATAATTTTTTGTATATTATCTTAGTCATAATATTCTTTACTGGGCTAGTTGAGCTCACCCTTTTCCTTTTTGTTCCATTTTTCTTCTAAGAATGTGAGAACATAGCAGGATCGAGTTGGGGTATAAAGTAATGGTTCTAGAAAGATATTTTAGCAATTCTCATTATTTCTATAAAATAGTGTATGAATAATTGTAATGAGGACTTATTTGAGTGTTGATATTGTCTAGAAGACAATATTTGTATTTAAACTCACAGTATGTGTTGTCGTATTTTACACGACATTTGTATTATTGAAGTTGTAGTTTGCTTTCTGTACCATGTATTTGGCGACTCAGAATGGGTGTTATATACCTATTTTGGGGGCATCACAGGTTCTACTCGTATATTTGACATCATCACATAGGTCCCTAGAATCTTTAACTTTATCTCCATCCTTTGTAAGTCATACCAAATGGGCATTTGTGTTGACAATATCGCACTCGTACCCGCATATGATCACGTCAGCTACCACGTTGGCTTTCCAAGGATGGTATTGAATGGTATGGCCATAATATTTCATAATCTCAAGCCAACGTCATTGTCGCATGTTGAGTTCATTTTGAGTGAAGAAATATTTGAGGCTTTTATGATCTGTATAGATCTCCACTTTCTCCCCATACAGTTAATGCCTCCAGATCTTTAGTGCAAAAACGACTGCTGTCGTAGGATCCTCTCGTATTCTTTGAGTTGTCGTGAGATATAGGCTATGACTTTCCAATATTGCATGAGAACACATCTTAATCCTCTACCTGAAGCATCATTGTAGAGGATAAATCCCTCCGAACCAGATGGTATTGTCAGAACAGGTGCTGAAATGAGTCTTCCCTTGAGTTTTTGAAAACTCTTCTCACATTCCTCGCTCCAACCGAATTTTGTATCTTTTCGAGTCAACTGAGTTAATGGAGTAGAGATTCGATAAAATCCTTTCATGAATCTCAGATAATAACCAAATAAGCCCAGAAAGCTACGTACTTCGGTCACTGACTTAGGTTGCTCCCAGCTTTGTATTGCTTTAATATTCGTTGGGTCAACAGATATTCCGTAATTTGATATCACGTGCCCAGAGAATGCTACTTCCTTAAGCCAGAACTCGCATTTCTTCAACTTAGCGTATAGCTTGTTTTCACGAAGCTTTTGGAGTATCAGCCTCAAGTGTTGCTCATGATCTTCATAGCTTTTTGAGTATATGAGGATGTCATCAATAAAGATGGCCACAAAATAATTAAAATATTCCTTGAATACTCAGTTCATCATATCCATGAAGGCAGTAGGAGCATTAGTCAATCCAAAAGACATGACTAGGAATTCGTAATGCCCGTATCGAGTCCTTAAAGCAGTCTTTGGAATGTCATCAGTTTTAATCTTCAAATGATGATATCCGGAACAAAGATTAATCTTTGAAAAGATTTGGCGCCTTGCAACTGGTCAAACGGGTCATCAATGCGTGGCAATGGGTACCTATTTTTGATGGTGACATAATTCAACTCCCGATAATCAATACAAAGTCGCATACTTCCATCTTTCTTCTTTACGAATAGAACAGGAGCATCCCAAGGAGACGTACTAGGACAAATGAAATCGATGTCTAACAATTCTTGTAGTTGGGTCTTTAACTCCTGAAGTTCAATAGGAGCCATTCGATATGGGGATTTGGAAATGGGTTTTGTACTGGGTTTAAGGTCGATACAAAATTCGATTTCACGCTCTGGGGGTAGGACAGGAAGTTCTTTAGGAAATGCGTCAGAAAATTTATTAACAATAGGAATATCATTCAAATCTGACATATTTTTGTTTAAATCCGTGACATAAGCTAAGAAAGCTTGACATCCATTTTTTAATAAACAAATAGCTTTATGGCTTGATATAACAGTGATTGACTTTAGTGGTTTGGTTGCTTGAATTCTCATAATAGGTTGGTTAAAAATATTAAAACTAACAACCTTACGAAAATAATTAAATTAATTTTAGCATGATGAATAGTTAACCAATCAATTCCTAAAATCACATCGATTGCAAGTATTTTCAAAGATATAAGATCGACAGGTAACGTGAGGTTGCCGATTTGAATCAAACAAGACTTATAAACAGTGGATGTAATGAAGGTTTCCCAACGGAGTTTCAACAGATAAGTCAAAGTCTAATTTTTCTGGAGTTTAATTTAAACGTTGAGCGCAAGTAGGAGAAATAAAAGAATGGGTAGAACTGGTATCAAATAAGGTATAGACTTCGCTAGAGTTTATGATTAGCTTACCCGTGATAACCTCGTTCGGATTCCTCGCTTCTTGGGAGGTTACAACAAAAGCTCTCCCTTGAACTATTGGCTTTGACTTCTCTAGGATGGCTTTTGGTGCCTCCATCCAAGCAGGACTTGACTTCACTGAACGACAAAATCGGGATAGGTGACCTTCTTTTCCGCAATTATAACATATTTTGGACTGTTGCGTACAGTTTGAACTGATGTGTCCCTCCCCTCTGTATTTGTAATATACGATCGGCGGTCGTTCTCCTTCCTTAACAACAGGTGCTGGTGCTGACGTCTTTTCATCATTATTGAATCTCATCTTCTTGAATTTTCCACTTCTATTATCTTGGCCATGATTACCATCAAAGTGGTTACCATTTCTGGCTTGTTAATTTCTCCACGTTTGTTGTCACCGCTTCGATGACTGTTACCACTGGTATTATCATTTTGCCGGTTGCTCTCTCTTGGTTGGGTTGACTCATTATCGTGCTCCAATAACTGAGCCCTATTTACAATATCTGAATACAAACACAACTTGTGAGAAATGAGGTATTGACGTATTTTGGGTTTCAAATCTTGCCGAAATATTCGCATTATTATCTCCTCATTATCAACCAAATGGGATACAAACCGAGACAACTCGGCAAACTTAGCCTCGTACTGCGACATGGTCATATTATTTTGCTTCAGCTTGATGAACTCTACCTCCTTCATGTGATGAATACTTTCTGGAAAGTACTTGTCGTTGAACAGTTCTTGGAACTTCTCCCAAGGCATCTTTAGTGCGGCAGGTTGAGTACGCTTTATAGATTCCCATCAGTAATCTGCCTCTCTTCAAAATATAAAGGTGGCAAAGAGAACCTTTTGCTCTTTAGAGCATACCAAGACATCAAAAATCTTGGTGATCTATTTTATCCACGTCTCTGCCTTAAGTGGTTCTGACTTTTCCAAAAATCTGGTGGTCCTAGCTCCTTAAACTGCTTTACGGTGACCATCCGAGAGTTACTAGTTTTTCCACCTATATTTTGAACAAGGGTCTCCCTCGCCTGATGTTGCATGAATTGCATAAAGCCTCTGAACATCCCATCGTTCATCATTTGGTCGGTGTTGTTGTTCATCTAAGGAATTATTGCCTTGCTGATGCACATTATGTTGGGTATTGATCAGTGGTGACTCAACGGTCTCATGTGCTCCATTGCTTAACTCGACATTTTCAGATGCCATTTTCAAACACTACCACAAAACAAGGGTTAATTGACATACCACATATTATCCCTATATTCTGACCAACCAATTAAATAACAAATAAACTTAAATAGGTCATACTAGCGAAGGATTTTGTGACGCCCCCAAAATAGGTATACATCACCCATCTTGAGTCACCAAATACATGGTACAGAATTCAAATACAAACTTTTTTAGTACAACTGTCGTGTAAAAATACGATAAAACATAGCTGAGTTTTTACATGAATATTGTCTCATAGACAATATCTAAACTCAAATTCAATCCTCATTACATTTATTATCATACTAAGTAGTGAGGACTTCTAAAATAACCATCTCGGACTGTAACTCTATTCCCCGACTAGTTCCGGCTACATTCTAATTTCCTGAAGAGAACAATGAAAGCAAAAGGGTGAGCTCAACTAGCCCAGTAAGAAATATTATGACTAAGATAATGCAAAATAAATTATCATTAGCCTTCAACAATGTTAAACTGATAAAATATAATAAACATCAAGTTTAACTACAGCAGAATAAGCAATCCATTAGAAGAGTCAAGTAGAGCATGATATCTACTATCTTTTATGATTTAAAAAGTTCTTCATTCACTTTATCGCTGAGACTCATCTTAATAAATAAACCACATTATCGAATCATCCTTGCACTACAGGCCAAGGATATTCATGTAATCATCAATGGTTATAATTATACCGAATAATCCTTAGTAATAATCATACCAACAACTGTCCATCAATGCACTACGGGCCAATGAAGACTTTTATCACATCATTTGTAACATTACGGGTCATGATTATACCGAATGATCCCTGGTCATAATCATACCAATCAACAGTCTATCTATGCACGTAAGCCAAACATGACTTTCATCGCAATATAAGTATGAGGATGATAACAATGATATAAACATTAATCAAACAAAATCAAGGATAAATATTAAAGACTTTAAATTTATCCAGAGTTTAAAAATATCCAAATTGTCAACATGATACTGCTTTGTAGAGTAAAATTCAAGAATAATACTCATGTATCAAAAATAATTTGGACAGAAAAGGAATATATTTTTTGGATAAATAGTACGCCGTGAACAATACCATGTGAATAATACTTCGGAAATAGTACCTCGTGAATAGTAACCCAAAATAAAAAGTGCCCCAAATACCCGAGTGAATAATATTTGAGTGAATATTAACTGGGTGAATAATAACTTGTGAATAGTACTCCGGCATAAAAAGTGTCCCGAATACCCGAGTGAATAGTAATTGGGTAAATAGTAACCCATAAATAGTAACTCATGAATAGTATTTCAGAATAAAAATATCAATAATTATCAAGAAAGCTCAGAATAATATTTCCATGAAAAGATACTGGATGAAGCGCAAATATCAATGATATTCTACTAATTTCACGGAGTATAGAAGCAATACTTTAATAGAATGAGGGTATAATCAAGAATATGAGACGAAATAATATTACTCACATATACAGAGTATGGAAAAAAATATTATTTCTTATGAATACTGAACAAAAATAATATCCCTTACCTCAGAAGAAGACTGGATATTGGAATAGTGAAGTAGCAGACTTATATTCTTCTTTCTCTCTATAATTGCTCTTGTGAGTCTTAGTGAATTGGTGAGAATGAAAGAAGAATGAGCTTCTATTTATAGGAAAATATAGTTTCGATAATTGCATGTTTTGAGGCTCAAAATATTACAGTATAATACCTTCATCTTTTCCTCTATTTTTAATTTAGTCCTACAAGTATTATCAAACTTGCACCAACTCCCCTAATAGTACATCATGTGAATCAATAGTTCTATAAATGTGAAAAAATAGTTATAGTGTAGTACCTTTATTTATACCTCTATTTTTAATTTAGTCATGCAAGTATTATCAATCTTGCACCACTTCCCCTAATAGTACATGCATGTAAATCAATAGTACATGCATGTGAACAAATAATTATAAGCATGTGAATTAATAGTAATTAATTACTCATTTATCTGATTAATTAACCGATTGGTCAATATAACCTTATCGAAATAAATGTCGATTTCTACTAACACTAATAATCTCAACACAATAAAAATATCAATTTTATCTTTAATCAACACGAATTTATTCATCATTAATATTATAACTCGTAATATTTAACAACCAGATCATTCCCAAGAAAGAGGGGGCTTTCCGATAAGGATTTCTCCCTATTAGGGCAATTAGGTGACCAAACTTCTCCTCGACAGAACTTTCTAGATATCGTCAATATTGCAAATAATAATATGAATAACTTTGTCGTCTCAATTATTGATTTAATAATATAAAATATTATGCAGGTGATACTGCGACAATAATTGAATCAATAATATGAGAGATATTATGCAGCAATTACTGTAGCAATAATTGAGTATAACTGAGTGACTTCTCACGTAAAAATCAATAATCAATACCGTGTGCTACTATGCAATCACGCGTATTATTATACTTTTACCATCGGGTAGTTCAACAGTTTAACGGTAAAATTTTCACCGTTATTTTTATAAAAAGATATTTCTGTCATTTTCTAACTATGACAAAACTTCTGTTATGGGGTCCACCAATGATTGTGCCGTCGTACGAATATTACCTTTTAAAATAAATATTTCCCGACCAATCGAATATTTTATAACAACTTGCTTACTTTGCAAAATTTATAAATATTACCCACAACTATAATATTATATCATATCCACACCATAATATTCAAAAATATATTTCGAGAAAAAAATATTCTTCATTCATAAAAGTTGGGGTCTTACAGATTTCCCCGTCTCTCCCCCTTAGTTCTAGTCTCACTTTTAGCCAGGGATCATATCCCTAAGCTTTGATACCAATTATGACGCCCCCAAAATAGTTATACATCACCCACTTTGGGTCGCCAAATACATGTTACAAAATTCAAATACAAACTTAATTATACAGCTGTCGTGTAAAATACGAAAAAAAACATAACTGAGAGTTATAATACGAATATTGTCTTCTAGACAATATCTAAACTCAAATTCAATCCTCATTACATTTATTATCACACTAAATAGTGAGAATTACTAAAACAACCATCTCGGACCATCACTTCATTCCCCGACTAGTCCCGACTACGTTCTCATTTTCTGAAGAGAACAATAAAGTAAAAGGGTGAGCTTAACTATCCAGTAAGAAATATTATGACTAAGATAATGCAGAATAAATTATCGTTAGCATTCAACAATGTTAAACTGATAAAATATAATAAACATCAAGTTTAACTACAGCGGAATAACCAATTCATTAGAAGAGTCAAGTAAAGCGCGATATCTACTATCTTTTATGATTTAAAAAGTTTATCATCAATTTTATCGCTGAGACTCGGCTTAATAAATAATCCACATAATCGAATCATCTCTGCACTACGGGCCAAGGATATTCATTAGTATCACGTTATGAATTATCCATTCACTATGGGCCAAGGATATTCGTGTAATCATCAATGGTCATGATCATGCCAACAACTGTCCTTCAATATATTATGGGCCAATGAGGACTTTTATTATTTGTAACATTACAGGTCATGATTATACCGAATGATCACTAGTCATAATCACATCAATCAACAGTCCATCTACGCATTACGAACCAAAGATAATTTTTACCACATCATAAGCATGAAGATGATGACAATGATATAAAAATTTAATTAAAAGAAAGTAAAGGATAAATTTTTAAAGATTTATAATTTATATATCTAGAATATAATAATGTCCAAATTGTCAACATGATACTATTTTGTTGAGTAAAATTAAAGAATAATATTGTTTTAAAAATGATTTGAACCGAAAAGAAATTAATTTTTTTGTCATGAATAGTACTCTGGATGAATAGTACCCTAGTAAATAGTACTCCGTGAATAGTACTTCGAGAATAGTACCCCATGAATAGTACTTCGGAAATAGTACTACGTGAATAGTACTTCAAAAATAGTACCCCGTGAATAGTACTCCGACATAAAAAAGTTAAAACTTATCAAGAATGTTCAGAATAATATTTTCATGAAAAGATACTGGATGAAGCACAAATTTCGAGAATATTCTACTAATTTCATGGAGTATAGAAGCCAAAACTTAATAAAAAGAGTGTAAAATTCAGAATCTGAAACGAAATAATATTACTTACATACTACAAAGTATGGAAGAAAATATTATTTCTTACGAATATTGAACAAAAATAATATCTCTTACCTTAAAAAGAAGAGTATTCTAACTGGTATATCGGGGATATTCTTGAAGAAAACTTTCACTGTTTTCTATACTCAAAACTTCCTAAAACTCGAAAGAAATACGCTCAATTTTATAGACGAAGAATTCTCTAATTCTGGTGTGATTTTTAATTCTAAACTAAGCATCCTATTTATAGGAGAATGGAAGGGATACTGTTTAAAAAAATCATAGACGCACAGTTTTAAAAAATCACGGACGCCTTGTGAAAAATCAGATTTCACATGATTTTACTATCCAAATACTATGCAGACACTGTACAAATACTATACATAATAAAATATAATATATTCTATTCTTCATATAAAACAAAACTTATTATAATATATATATATACTCTCCATTTTCCCCCGTTACTTCCCCCCCCCCACCCCCACCCCACCCCCACCCCACCCCACCCCCACCCCCACCCCCACCCCCACCCCATAATACGTCGCTATCATATATATATATATATATATGTATAATACTGAATAACTTTCTACCAATTATTTTAAAAAATGGGTAAGTGGGGGTCCAAAATAATACGCCAAAATTTACAACAAATACTTCATAAAAATCTCCTCAATATTTTTAACAACATTTATTCATCATTATTATAACCCACAATATTAACAACCAGATCGTTTCCAGGAAAGAGGAGACTTTCTGATAAGAATTTCTCCCTATTGGCGCGCAATTAGGTGACCAAACCTCTTTCACCGACAGAACTTTCTAAGACATTGTTAATTATGCAAATAATAATATGAATAACTTGTCATCTCAATTATTGATTTAATAATATAAAATATTATGCAGATGATACTATGACAATAATAGAATCAATAATGTGAGATATTATGCAGTAATTACTCTAGCAATAATTGAGTATAACTGAGTGACTTCTCACGTAAGCATCAAATACCGTGTGCTACTATACAACCACGCGTATTACTGTACTTTATCACCGGGTATTTCAACAGTTAACGGTAAAACTTTCGCCGTTATTTTTATAAAAAGATATTTCTGTCATTTTTTAACTCCGATAATAATTTTGTTGTGGGGTCCACCAATGATTGTGTCGTCGTACGAATATTTCCTGTTAAAACGAATATTTTCCGACCAATCGAATATTTTATAACAGTTTGCTTATTTTGCAAAATTTATAAATATTACCCACAACTATAACATTATAACAAATTCACACCTTAATCTTCAAAAATATATTTCGAAACAAATTAATCTTTATTTATGAAAGTTGGGGTTTTACAATCATGCCAAACACTTGTCCATCTATACACTACAGACCAAAGAAGACTTTCACCACAAATATTTATCTGTAACATTAAAAGTCATGATTATACCAATACACAATTTCTGGTCATAATCATACCAATTAACCGTCCATCTTTACACTACGGGCCTAAGATGACTTTCATCACAAAATAAGCATGAGGATGATGACAATGATATAAATAATGAATCAAGTGATATCAATGATAAATATTAGAGATTTATAATATAATTTATTCATAGTTCAAGAATGTCGAAATTATCAACATGATCACCAATTGTGGAGTAAAATTCAAGAATGATATTCAAGATTCATATATCGAAGATAATTTGGACAAAGAAAAGGAATTAAATTCCATCGTGAATAGTACTCCTGCATGAATAGTATCCCAGATAAATAGTAACTCGGATGAATAGATTAAAATTTAATAAGAAAATTCAGATCAATATTCCAATGAAATGATATTAGATGAAGCGCAAACTATTAAAGATATCCTACTAATTTCAGGGATTTTCACAATTTAACAATCCCATACAAGTATGAAATAATATACGAAAATGCAAATAATTTTTCACCCGTCATGCGATAATCCGCGTACACAGATCATTTTCACAACTTAATAAATAATGAATACGAATGGTTATTCATCAGGCATGCGGTAATCCGTGTAGACATGTTATTTCCACAGATTAATAAGGAATAGAATGATAACCTTTATGAGTATGAAAAAAATAACATCCTTTACCTTAGTAGTAGACTAAATATGACTGTTATAACGGAGATTATGTTGAGAAATTCTTACACTATTGCTACACTCAAAGTATCCTTATACTCAAAAGAAATACGCACAATATTATAAAAGAAGAATTCTCTGATTCTAGTGTGATTTTCATTTCTTAACTAAGCAACCTATTTATAGGAGAATGACAGGGCACTATTTAAAAAAAATCACGGACAAACAGTATAAAAAACTCACTGACGAATTCGGCAAAAATTTGATTTTACTATGCAGCACTATGCAATAAATTATTCTAATAAAACAAAAACTTTATATATAATATAATATATTCTAATAAAACAAATAACTTTATATATATTATAAAAAAATTTATGTTTTATTACTATTATAATAATAATAAAATAAAACAGAGTTAACTTTCTACCAATGATTTGACAAATTGACACATGAGGGTCCATGTAATAATAAGCCAAACTTATAACAAATGCTTTATAACAAACCCCTTTATTTGTATTAAAAATTGAATAAATATCTACCACAAATCACTTATCTTTTATCAATACATTTTTAATCTTTTAATAATTATTCATCATTAATATTATAACTCACAATATTGACAATCAGATCATTCCCAAGAAAGAGAGGGATTTTCTGATAAGAATTTTCTCCTTACTGGTGCACAATTAAATAACCTAACCTCTTTTCTCGACAGAACTTTCTAGACATTGTCAATAATGCTAATAATAATATGACTAACTATGTCGTGTTAATTATTGATTTAATAATATAAAATATTGTACAGATGTTATTGTAACAATTATTGAATCAATAAATGAGATATTATGCAGCAACTACTGTGGCAATTATTGAATGAAATACTGAGTGACTTCTTACGTAAGAATCAATAATCAGAGATATTGTACAATATCGTGTGCTACTGTGCAACGCGTATTACTGTACTTTTATCACATAGTATTTTAACAGTTTAACGGTAAAAGTTTTTCGTTATTTTTATAAAAATATTGTTTTTGTCGCTTTCTATATCCGACAGTTATTCCGTTATGGGGTCCATCAATGATTGTGCCGTCGTACGAATATTCCCCAATAAAAAGAATATTTCTCGACCAAACGAATATTTTATGACATCTTGTTTATTTTATAAAATTTGCACATATAACCCATAACTATAGCATTTATTAAATTATCATTTGTACTATTTATAATATTATTCAAAGAAAATTAAATCTTTATTTATAAAAATTGGGGTCTTGCATACTTGATAGATTATATATAAAATCAAAAATCTATGCGGGGCCATGTGCTTAACTTTGTAGTACCAACTTAAGTTTGCTAAAGCAAAATCACTCTATATTTGCTAGTTAGTTTCATGGTCTCTATTTTTAAATAAAAGATAAAAATTGTGTTCAATTTTTAAATAAAAAATATATACATGGGTACAAATCAAATTTGGTTATTAAAATTTATTTGAATATCAAAGCGATGAAGTGCTATCTTATCTCGGTTCAATTTGAATTGAATTTTGAGCAATAGTTAAAATAAATTAAATTTAACTTTTATTAAATAAGGACAAATTAAAAAAAAATTAAATTATATAGTTAGTCGGGTTGGTTTAGTTGAAAATAAAACTCAATTGTAGAAATATCAAATTAACTTGTAAAAATATCAATTTTCCAAATATATTACAATTACAATTCATTAAAAGATTACAAAGTGATAAAAGAATACAAACATAATCTCTTCAAACAGTAAATCAAATCAGAAAGATGGGCCAATTGTAACCAAAAACTAGTGAACATTATAGTTATTCCTAAAATACGGATATTAAATATATCACAATAGAAATTGTTGATCTAGCCAATTCTTTAATGTCAGAACCCGAATAACATGCCATCATACAAATCAAACAAGAAAAATAAAAGCAAATATGAGGGTCTTTACAAGAAACCTCCCCAAATCATTAAAAAATAAAATTGAATAACTTCTTAGAGACTAGAGATTATTATTTATTTATTTTTAAAGACAGTTGGAGACTCAAAATTTTAAAGTTTTGAAATTTTTTTTATAAACTTTCAAAATCATCTTCTAATTTTAAAACGGTAGAGTAATTTCGAAATTATTCCCTCCCTCCCTCCCTCCCTCCCTCCCTCCCTCCCTCTCTCCCTCCGTAAAGAAGTGCATCATTTTCAACGAAAACTAGCAAGTGCGTAGGACTTCCTCAAGAGCAATAGAGCATAAATTTCATAAAGATAATTAGCTAAAAGGAATTAATAATACACACAAGTTCTGACATTATAAATTTAGAACAGACTTCCCGGCAAATGTCTTCTTGTTATAAAAACTATCTAATTATGCAAGTCAGAAGCATCTCGATTTTCATTTTAATCCCTTCATTGGCCACCAAGTTTACAATTTGATTTCTCAAACAGCCCCCTTCCACAACGTTATTAATCCTGTCAAACCACCTGCTCTCTAGTAACCAAAATCTTCAGCTGCTGAGACGGAAAGTTTCAAACAGGCAGAGAAAGTAAGCAAGTCATCTGCAATCATTTTAGCCAAAAAAATGAAACAAGAAGCTAACTAAGAGCATTACCTCAGTTTGAAAGATCATGGAGCTACGGACTCACTAATAACAAATGCTTGAATCAGACTCTGTGCCGCATGGGTCTGCTCAGGAGTCCCAGATATTATAATCGCAGTTTCTGCCGCTCCCGGTTTAGGATCAGTGATTGTAATTTTTGCATCGGATATCTGAAACAATGTTAGTTCCAATTCTCTTCAGAAAAATAATGCCAGAGAAATATTCATGCCATTCATAAAAAAGATATACACCCCAAAAAAGATGTAGTAAATAAGGATTGGTCTGTTGAACAAAAAAAAACAAAAAAACAAAAAGGAGGCCGGGTCTTCTTCTCATCGTATTATTAAAGGGGCGCGGCTCTGTATCAGGGGAGAGAGATGGAGGAGAAAGTGAGGGAGGATGAATTAGGAGAGAGATAATTAATAGAGCAGGAAGGGTAATTTGGAGTAAAAAGAGTTTCTTGAATCTTAATAAGCATGCATTTTGTAATTAGGACAAATAAAATAGTCTGTCAAGTGTCGATACTTGGGTTTTTTCTTGTGCATCTTCTTGTAGAAATAATTAGCTTTATAAGTATCTAACACAATCGGATACCATCAATTGAAAAGAATAATGTCCTATGTCATTAAGCATTCTCATGCGAAACAAATTCACAAACAAACAACGGATCCAACATCCAGAATGACGTATGTATAAAACATGTTATGTTTTTTGAAAGATAAATTGTACAAGGGATGTTATGTTTTCATATAATAGGTGGAAAAAAATTCTATCCAATAAAATTTCTGATCAGATGTACCTCCAGAATTTGTTTTAGACATCCACCATCCTCTCCATAAATTGCAGGAACAGCAGAACTAGGTACAACAACTTCCACGGTGGTGTTTGTTATAATAGCTGGATGACTTCCTCTGCATAAAAAGTTACATTAAAAGTTGAAAACAATAAACAAAAAGTCATATAAATTTTCAAGTAAGCAATTAGTATGAAGGGAAATAATTAACACAAATTCCATTAAATTTCTAGAATGTACGAACCCTCCAAATCCACCTATTCTTCTCTGTGGACCTTCGGCATAGTCTGGGAAGCCTATAGGGCCACCTTCACTTGGTCCCTAAAAAGCCATTTTAAAATTAGTAATCATCTCACTTAAAGGTATAATAACATAAATTTCTGTTCTAATATCTATGGGTATCCTTGCTGCCATACAGGTATACAACTATTTTAGCCTAAACAGAGACATTTATCAGTGATGTTACAACATCAAAAACAGTCTTTTATCCCAAATTGTTGAGGTAGGCTAAAAATGATCCTCAGATTTATCAAAGATATATTTACTGCAAACTCTCTCTCTTAAACAACAAATTGCCGCAACGCAACCACAATGTGCTGTCAGATTATCATAAATAGAATACCAATTATCAAGGAACAGCCTGGCACAACTTACCAAATAAATAAAACAAAATATCACAAGGAAATTGCAAATTTCAGTGAAATTGTCATAAGAGAAGAAAATTGATTAAGCAGTCGGGCATGCCTTATGAAAAACACAAAGGACTGCCAATAATATGATTGATCAGGAAGAATTTGTCAAGTAAAGATTACTCCAGAAGTAACAAAAATAGCTTATACCTGAGGTCCCCATGGGGCTGAAGATGACATTCTTTCAGAAGGATGAGGGGGGAAACCTGGTCTGTGGATGTGCATAAAAGGGGGGCGATCTTCATGGGGATGAAAACCACCATGTGCAGGGAGGCCACCAGCATCAAAATTGTGAAATGATGGGCCTCTGTTGGAATACATTCCAGGAGGGGAAAGTTCCCTTCTTCCCATGTATAAAGGAAATGGAGGTCCTTGATCTGGAAAGGCATGATTTGAAGGATGGTTGAGAGAAGGAAATGCATCACGAAAGAAATGGTTGCGCAGCCTACTAGTTATCTGCAAAAGGGCCTCCTGAACTGCGTCAAATTCTCCATTTATCTGTCCAAAAAACAGGGAAGTCGCAAGGAAATTACACCAAGGTTTAATCGAAAAAAGTTTAACACCCGTAGATACATATAAATACCACGTGATATACACCACAAATATGAAATATCATGAACAGGTACAATAAAAAATATGCAACCTTGTCATGTAACCACACCTGAACTATTTCTTCATTTTCTGAAGCACACTTTGGAATTTGATCCTTCCCCAATATACGAATATAAGCCCCAGTAAATTTTCTCATTTCAGCTATAATAGCACCACCCTTGCCAAGGAGACATCCAATTTGATTGGAAGAGATGAGAATTTTGGCTATCACCGTCTTCTCCTTGCTCTCAGGTGCAGCCCTAACTATCCTCGTCTGTACACGAAGAACTGCATCTTGTGCAGCAGATATCCTATCATCTGGGTGCTGCAGTAATAATTTCCTTATATATGTCATTTCTTGTTTTATACCATTAATTAAAAATAGCTGAAAAAAAAAGAATATAGAAATCCAAAACCTTTAAGAGATCTAAGAGAAAAGGAAGTAACAAAACAGTACCGCTGGACCAGATATGATGATAATGCGGTCCTCTGAATCAGGCACTGGTTCAAGAACTTTAATCTCACAGCCACTCTCATGCTGAAGTGCCTTAACAATAGAACCTCCCTTTCCAATCACACCTCCAGCTTTTTCATCAGGACATAATAATCGAAAGGTTAGGATATCCTGAGAAGGATTCATGCGGCCAGGTATACCACTATCACCATCACGAGGCCCAACAGCATAAGGAGGTCCTTGGGAAGGAAAAGGATAGTTTTGTGGTGGGAATGCCTCCGGCCTAGGAAAAGGACGACCAAAGGAATGAGATGATGGCCCACCAGAGAAGGAGTCATTGCCCCGAGGCGGATTCTCCAGAAGCTGTTGAGAGACACATAGAAGAGCTTTCCTAACTGTATCCAGGCTCCCAGAAATCTGCAAAATAAAGTTATGAAGGACAATGACCTAGTGAAACTTTACGAAAAGAACAAACTACCAGAAGTTATAAAACTGATAATACTCTCATCCAAGTCAGTTATGTTAACAAATGTTACAAGTCAATGATGAAACCAGGAACTTGTATCAAAGTTGAGAATGCAGCGAAATCTACATGGTCAACCTGGCGGAATAACAAAAGAAGTTCTACTATTTTTCTTCATTGCGACCATCTTATTCTTACTAGTAGATAATATATAAGGTACACAGCTATCACATACAGCACCAATTTTACTTCATTTTGCTATTTATTATATTTTGGATTAACAAAAATTTTGCAAGGTCAAAGACTATCCACTTCCATTTAAAACTGAGATCCCTAGCTGTAGCTTCTTCTTCTTCTTCTTCTTCTTTCCTTTCTTTCTTTTGTGGGTCTGCCTCACTAGTAGCTAAACCCAATAATAATTGGTAATCAAAGATAACAGCTACAGTCTCAGACTCAAAATCAGTGGAACAACTTTTTACTCAAGGGAAACCAAACATTAATTACTAAGGCATTTCAGTCATCTTATTATTGCCATCTGCATATAATCTACACCCCAAAATAGGTTACAATATTGCAAATAACTGATGTATGCTGATTTTACAGTATAATCATGTAGTATGTGTTAAATAATATATGAAATGAAATTAATCACCAGATTACCTGAACCAATTCATCAGAAGAAGAAGCACAAACAGGTAGTTTATCCCTCGGAAGAATTCTTATCTGTGCCCCACTTTCAGACGACATTTGCTTGATTACACTGCCACCTTTCCCCAGAAGGCAGCCTACTTGGGTAGAAAGTACAAGTAACCTTACAGAAAATGTGGAAGTCTTGTCACTTTCTTCATCCCCTCCATCCATCTCTGAGTCTTCTTCAGCTATTCTTTCAAACACAAGTAGCAGAGCCTTCTGAGCAGAGGAAGGTCCTTTTTCCGACTGTGAATCTTCAACAGGAACAGATTGTTTATCTTTACCATCCTCATCTAGTTCATCTGCATTATCAACCTCATCAGTTGCATTCGTTTCTTCATCATCCACTTTGCCTTGTTCACTACCAACTTCATTCTCCTTATCAGATCCAACAATAATAATAATTCTCTCATCACATCCAGGGACAGTTTCCTCAACTCTGACCTTTGCACCTGTTTCCTGACGAATTTGTGATATAATGCCTCCACCTTTTCCAATAACACTGCCACCCTTGGAAGCGGGGCAGAGTACACGGAAGAAAGTGGTCCAGGAGGGATTCTCAAATTTTGTGAAGTAAAGGCTGCTGTCTTCTGCCACTTCCCTTTAACGTTTGGCTCGTTCCGATCATATGTTCTTTTGGAAGGTGTCAACTGAACTGACATGTTGACAGAAATTTTGGGAAGCCTGTAACAAGTGCTACTCATGCTGAGTGTTCGTGATCAAATTTATAGAATAAATATAAAAAAATCATTGGTGATACCTAAGCAGATGAAAGTCGAAACATGGAACTGACAATTATGAAAAAAAATCAAAGGCAACAAAATCAACTAGAATTTTAAATTTTTAGCAAAGTTGTTAACTATACAGCACAATTCTACTGAAAGTAGAGTAATTCACATGAGATACTCAAACTAGATAATTATAAAAAGATGTCTTGGACTAAATAAAAATACAAAAAAGGCTAAAATTATATCTTAGAGCCAATATTAGCTCGAATGATATCTCCCATGAACTCCAATGGTGAAGTTGCAGCATCCTAGTTTCTCTAATACTGATCTTTGTACTTTCTATAATTATTGGATACTATCGAATAACTGTTACATATGTCACGCGGAACAACCATTGTACAAATAGATTATGATTACTATTATATAATCACTAAATAAAATGTCAAAATATTGCTTTATTATTCTACTCATGTAATCTGTTTCCATTCATCAGCTTGTATCAAGGAATGTATCTCCTCAATGCTTAAATCAAGCAGAATACCTCTCAGTGCATATTTCTCCCGATATAAACAACATGTGCACCTATAGCGATATAATACAACTCAAATAACCCAATTGGATTATGCAAAGTTCAGAAATAACATGATATCAGTAATATCTATGTACAGATTTAGATATTACTCCCTCAGTTCCAAAATTAGAGATACATTTTGACTTTTTAAGTTGGTTTGCGAAATTCTAAAATTAAATACTGATATGAATTAATTTATGTTTTAAAAAATAAAAATATGACAACTAGTAGTACTTTTTAGTTAGTTTAGAAAAGTTATTTTTTACTAAATTCAAATAAATATTTATAAATTTCAATTCTAGGGTTTCGCACATTGACTTAAAAACACAAAATGTATTTCTAATTTTGTAACCCATTGGGTACAAAAATGGTTAGCTTCTCAATTCAGAAGCTGAAGGGAAAACAAATGCCAAATGGGGGGCACTATTCTATACAGTAAATTTGAGCCTTTCTAGCTGAAATTTCTGGTTTTGCTCTAGAGAGCTATCATTCCTATCACTTTTTGTGCATATGCACACTAAATTGAAACTCTTGATGTATCAGGGAGAAAAAAAAACAAGGCTTTGCAGATATATAGCTCGTAATCAAAACCTAGGGCATCAAAATGATGCATAAAACATATACAATATTCAAAATTCAAGTTCAATTCTGTACCTACAATTTTATGTGTGTGTGTGTGTATATATATATATATATGTGTGTGTGTGTGTGTGTGTGCAGACAGATTAATTGAAGAATAAGATAAATTAATGGGGTACTTACAGTTTCAGATACTCAGAAAATTGAGTTATTTGTTCATTGCCTATGATGAGCTCCGGCAGTTCCTTCAAAAGTAGAGAGTGAATTGCTAAAGGAAACCTTGAAATTTAGGGTTTTTAATTTTACACTTGTCTCAGTACTAGACCTACTGATTGAGAATCCCACAGCCCACCGGTTTTATTTATAGCTCTCAAAATAGTGTCCCTGGTCTAAACGTACGTTACTAAGGGGGTGTTCGGCCGTGACTTATAAGTTAAGCAAACCAAATCAACTTATAAGTCTGTTTGAGTTTGAGAGCTACTTATTTCTTAACTTATAAGTTAATTTTTAAGTAAACAAAAATAAGTAATTATTTGTGAATTGTGATCAAATATAATTTTATTTTGTCCTTATTTTTATTAATATTCTTTTTTTTAGTAATCTTTACATTATTTTTAACTTATAAATCATATTGAGTCGAACAACTTCATAATTTATTTTATCTTAATTTTTGACTTATAAATCAAATTGATGTTGAACCCTTTTATTTATAAGTCTCAATATAAAATAACTTATAACTCAACTTATATTTTAACTTATAAATTATTTAAAATAAAGAGTTTCCGAACATGCCCTTACAAACCTTTTCTTTAAAACTGTCCCACGCTTAAACCTATTTTTTTTAATCTAATATAATCTCTCACTTTTAAAATTAAATATACAATTTAATTAAGTCAAATCATTTCTAAAATTAAAGATACAATTATTTAAGTCAAACTGAATTGTCTTAGAATTAGTCATTAAATGATTTTATTAACATTTTTTTTTAAAAAAAAGAGTTATTTTAATACAAATTTTTCTAAAGATAATATGATAAGTTTTATTTTTATTTTTTTCTATATTCAGTTGAAATTTTTAACAGTATTACCTTTGACAAAAAAGCTTAATAACTTCAAAGTCTGCACACAACACATTTAAAATTTGAATTATCTTATGAGGTCAAACTTTGTATATTATTGACTCTTTTGCATAATGAATTGATAAGTTATTAATATATTTTTAATTTAACTAAGCACTATCACTAAATCCATGTTTACTATGAGGTTGCAGGACCAAATCCGTGCATTAGTGAATGTTGGGGTCAAGTCCGGGTTGAGCTCTTTAAATGTATGAGATTCTTAATTAAAGAAAATTAAAAAGGTAAAAATTTAAACAGTCCGTGCCCAAAAACATTACCCTCACATATGGACAATTGTGTAGTATATAATTGTCTATCACGACGATTTTTATAGGTTATGAAAACAGTTCATCAATCACCATAGATATTCTGATATATGGTGACGACCATAGCCTAAAAATACTGTCGTCGAATGTGTAATACACATCTGTGTATATATAATACTCCTATATATATAAAAAAAATGTATGTACCTATATATATATATATATATATAGAGTCCGGATCCAGTCCGGGATCCCGGACTCTACTAAAATACGGACCTTTTTTTTTTTTTTTTTTTTTTTGCTTTTTTTTTTTTGAAACAACAAAAAAAAAAAAAAAAAATTTATGGAATTGAAATTTTTCCATAATACAGTGTTTTGGGCGTGATTTGGATGCCTATAACGAAATATGTCTGTACAGTCTGGGCAGACTGTACATACATTGGTTGGGGTAGGTGTTAAAAACACACCCAAAACACTTTATTTTGGAAAAATTTCAGTTCCATAAATTTTTTTTTTTTTTTTTTTAGTTGTTCTACAAAAAAAAAAAAAAAAAAAACAAAAAAAATCAGGTCCGGATTTTACTCCCGTCCGGGAGTCCGGACCTGATCTCCTTTGTATATATATATATATATATATATGTATGTATGCAGTTGTGTAGTACACATTCGTTTATGACCATAATTTTTTGGGACTATAGCCACGATTATATTCTGTTTTATGGCGACCATAGCTGTGACCCAAAAGTTACACAACTGTTTATATATATATATATATATATATATATATATATATATATATACACACACACACACACACACACACACAAAACTGATCAGGTCCGAACTCTCGGATTTTTTTAAAATTCGGACCTTTTTTTATAAAAAAAAAATTAACTATAGTTTTTTTAATATTTTATGGAACTGAAATTTTTTCATAATACAGTGTTTTGGGCATAACTGTATAGACTGTTTTGTTATATGTATCCAAATCACGTCCAAAATATTGTATTATAAAAAAAATCCAATTTTATAAAATATTAAACTTTTTTTTCTAGTTGTTTAAAAAAAACCACATTTTAACAGAATGCGGGAGTCCGGACCTGATCCGCTCCCATATATATATATATATATATATATATATATATATATATATAGGGTCAGGATCAGGTAAGGGATCCCTTACTTTCTTAAAATAAGGGATTTTTTTTTTGCATTTTTTTACTTTTTTTTTAAAACAACTAAAAAAAGTTTAATATTTTATGGAACTGAAATTTTTTCATAATATAGTGTTTTGAGTGTAATTTGGGTACGTATAACAAAACATGTATGTACAGTCTGGGCAGACTGTACCACCACTTTTTGATATATGTATTCAAAACACGTCTAAAACATTGTATTATAGAAAATTTTCAGTTCCATAAAATATTAAACTTTTTTTTAGTTGTTTTAAAAAAAGCAAAAAAAAAACAAAAAAAAAGTCCCTCATTTTAAAAAAGTAAGGGATCCCTAACTTGATCATTTATATATATATATATATATATATATATATATAGTCCAGATCAGGTCCGGACTACCAGATTTTAACAAAATTCGGACCTTTTATTTTTGCTTTTTTTTAAAACAACTAAAAAAAATTTATGGAACTTGAATTTTTACATAATACAGTGTTTTTGGTGTGATTTGAATACGTATAACAAAATATGTCTGTACAGTCTGGGCAGACTGTACATACATTGGTTGGTGTAGGTATTAAAAATACACCCAAAACACTGTATTATGAAAAAAATTTAGTTCCATAATTTTTTTTTTAGTTGTTCTACAAAAAAAAAATAGGGTCCGGATTTTGGATCAGGTCCGGACTCCCGGACCTGATCCGTGTTCTATATATATATAGGGGAAAATGGGTATGAACAGTCGTGCCCTTTTTTTTTACACAGTCACCAAAACGACGTCGTTTTGGGGGGTTAAAAAAAATAAAAGCACGGCTTCTCTCCCTTTCTCTTCCTCAATCACGAATCATCTTCTCCTCCCTAAGGGCTTCTATCCCTTCTCCTCCTCAATCGCACATCATCTCCTCTCCCTTCTCTTATGTCAATGTCAACGATTATATTATATACTTTGAGAGATGAAAAACCCTCGAATTTGGGCTTAGATACTGAGTAATAAGGAAGAAAGGGATGACTAGATGTACGGATACCTTGATTAAGCACATAAATCGAGGTGTTTGGAGTGCGGAATCTGTAATTGGGGAGGAATGCATTGGGAATTCTAGTAATGGTGGAGAGAGAAGAGACGAAATTAAAAACTCTGATGATCCTCATGTTGTTGTTAGTCGTGGAGGAGAGAGAAATGAAGAACAGTTAGGAAACTCTGGTTCGGACTCTGTTGGAGGCATGGAAATTGTTATGGTAGGAGAGAGGAAGAATGATAGAACTCCTGCTGATGATGTATGCCCTATCTACTTTGGGAATTTCACTATTCCCTTCAAAACTAACTGTGGACACTAGTTTTGTGGTAATCCTTCTTTATTTGGTTTATTTTAGCTTTTGCCTTTTGATTAAGATTAGTTTTTCTTGCAGTTTTTTGAATGAAAAAATTAGAGGCACAAATATATTTTAGTGTGATGAAAACATCAATAAAATTTGCTTCAATAAAATCTCTCCCTTTTTAAGTTTAATTATGTTTTTTATTTTCTTGGCAAATACAAGGATGCATAGAGATTTTTTTATTAAAGAGGCTCTTATTTTAAACTTCATGAACCCTTACTCTTGAAGATTTATCATGTCTTCAGATTTGAAATTATTAGTTATAATGTAATTGACAACATGTCCCCCCAAAGGAACATAATTGGGTATAATGTTGGTTTGGTTACTTGAATTTCTGCCGTAGTTGTTGTTTCAACTTGGTTTTCACCTCTCAGCTTTTCTTTGGACACCAAAATTTGCAAAACTTTCAAGAATTACTTGTCATTGAGAATACTTTCAGTTGATAGAATTTAATGGCGAAGAAGTAACTCTAAATTTAACAATTCCATTTTTAGAAATTTTTATGTGGAGTTTTTTCCCCTACTCGAACTAATATAAGTGTTGGGCAAGCAGTTGCATATTGTAGTTTTGGAATTATAAGGCATCTCTGCAGAATATACACATTATGTGTTGCACATTATTTTGTCCGTCTCATAAGGAGATATGTTCTCTTAATTTTTATGGACAATCTTTAGAATAATACCTTATAGCTCATTATGATAATAAAACCCACTAACTTTTGGTTCCCAATAGCTGATGACAAAACCCACTAACTTTTGGTTCTCAATAGTTATTAAACTGAGGCATATTGGAGATTATGTAAGCAACTTTTGATTCCTTATGTTATGCAAATGAGGACATATATAGAGAAATTCTTAAAGTAATGCTACATTAACTGGCCATAGTCTGTGGGTACTGTATCTTGCTTTGTCTCCTGATGGTCAGGTGTAAGACCCCAAATAATTAATAAATAAAATTTAATTTCCTCTAATTATTATTTTGAATAGTAAGGGTTGATTTGATTAATGTGGATAGTTATGAGTAAAATACGCAAATATTTTAAAATAAGCAAGTGGTTATAAAATATTCATTGTTGTCAGGGAATATTCGTTTGGTCGTGGAATATTCTTGCTGTCGGGGAATATTCGTACGACGGTGCAGTCTTTTGTGGGCCCCATAACAGAAAACGATTGGATGAAGAAAACGACAAATATAAGTTGTTTAAAAATAACGGCGTAGTTATTACCGTTAATACTGTTAAAATACTCGGTGGTTAAAACACAGTAGCACACGGTATTGCACCAATTATTGATTCTTACGTAAGAAGGCACTACTCAATAATGGTTACAGTAATTACTGTTCAGTATTTTATTTTATTGATTTAATAATTGCTGCGTTGATATTTTATATTGATGTTGTTTCAATAATTGTCATTACACAGTATTTTTCATATCGAAGCAATAATTCATATAATCTGAATAATATTATTAGATAATATTATTGGCAATGTCTAGAAAGTTCTATCTAAGGAGAGGTTTTGTTACCTAATTGCGCGCCAGTAAGGAGAAATTCTTATTGGAAAGCCCCCTCTTTCCTGGGAACTGTCTGGTTGTCAATATTGTGATTCTGTAATATTATTTGTGAATAATTAATTATTGATTCATATTATGAGGAAAATATTGATTTTATGTGGATATAGATGGAGAAAATTTTTAATGTGACAATTGTTGAGAATTAAAATTTTATCTTTTTCTGATAAAATAATTCATTTAAATATATTATTATATTTTAAGAATATCATAATGATGATATTTTTACGATGAATGTGGGATATATGAGTATATGTGGAAGAGGAGTATTTTTGTTATAAAAAATATTTAAAGCATGTTTTATGTGTCGGTAGACCCCATTTCTTGACTGTAATTTGATTATAGCTTGTAAAATCGCTCGTTTATGGATTTCGGTCAATTTCTGTTTGGAATTTGGAAAAACTTTCTTCTGCAAAGGTGTAGAGAATTGAATTTCCTATAAAAACTCGCAAGATTCGAATTTTCTGACAAAAGGGCTATTTGTTATGAATTATTGAAGTTCCGGAGTTCCGAAATAATTGATTTTTGGAAGTTTAAATTATTTTAAATTAGAAAAAAGTTTTCTTAAAAGTTTTGTGAGTTGGTGGGCTAAGGTAAATGTGCTCAAATGAGGATTCAAATGATGCGTGTGATTATTTAATAAATATTAATATTTTTATTAAATTTTTTACTTTGGTTTTCTAAGCATTTTCCTATAAATAAGGTGCTTAGGTTAGAATTGAAAATCACACCAGAAAATGAAGTTTTCTCTATCTATATTATCGAGCGTATTCTTGTGAGTATTTTGAGAATACTTTGAGTATTGCTATACGGTGCAAGTTCAAGTCATAGCTTATATCCGGTGTTTCAACTAGAAGTACTGTCTTTCGAGGTAAGGGATATTATTTTTTTTAAAAATGCTATTATTTCTTCTAATATCATTATGCCGAAGTATTGATCTGAATTTTTAATCAAATTTGAAACTTTTTGTGTCGAAGTTACTATTAACGTATACGATATTATTCACGTATACGACACTATTCACGAATACGGCACTATTCATCGAAAAATAAAAATTTTCCTTTTCGTCTAAAATATCTATTGTGGATACTAGCTTTGATTGTATCCATGTTTTGATCATTCTTGAATTTTACACCACTATTATTATTTTTGAGGTATTTTTGGACATGGATAAAACAAAGTACGAATCATTAATCCTTAATCCTTGTCATTTTGTTTCACTGGATTCGTTTCTTTAAAAATATTTTTCATCATCCTCAGTCTTAAATGATGATATTATTGAATATCTTTGGCCTGTAGTGCAAAGATGAATGATTTCTGATGAATATCTTTGGCCCGTAGTGCAAAGATGAACATGTGTTTAGATGAACATGACCAACTGATGAATATCTTTGGCCTGTAGTGCAAAGATGAATATTTGATTCCAGATATCTATTGATTGATGTTACAGGGATAAAAGATAGACGATGGACTTTTAAATTCATACATAGAAGATTGTAGTTTGCATTCTCTACTTAAATCTTCTAATGAATTATTATTTCCGCTGCAAATATTGATTTAAAACTTGTTGTCTATTGTATTCTATTAGATTTTCTTCCCTGTTGAAGACTAATGATAATTTTTTGTTTATTATCTTAGTCATAATATTCTTTACTGGGCTAGTTGAGCTCACCTTTTTCCTTTTGTTTCATTTTTCTTCTCAGGAGGCGAGAATATAGCGAGTACGAGTCGGGGTATGGAATAAAGGTTCAAGAGAGAGTTGTTTAGTAGTCCTCACCATTTTTGTAAAATAATGTATCAATAAATTTGATGAGGATATATTTGAGTATAGATATTGTCTAGAAGATAATGTTTCTATTCAAACTCACAGTTTTACTGTTGTAATAATAAAGTTATAGTTGTTTCTGTACCATGTATTGACAACTCAGAATGGGTGATGTATACCTATTTTGGGGGTGTCACATCAGGTATAGTGGATCTTTCAGTAACAAACCATTTATTAAAATGCATTGGTTGATGAGCATTTAAGTTTCAAATAGGAGAATTAGTTGGTGAAAGTTGAAACTGAAACATGTTTCTGCAGACGATAGTAACTGGAGCAGGGGATGAGACGCTGAGGTTTTGGAACATCTTCCCATCTATATAACTCTGGTACATGAGCCAGTCATCAATGTCATTCAGTTTTATCAATCAAAAGAGCTTATACATCTGAAACATTTTTAACATTACTTATATTCACTTCTTTCTTTCTCATTTCAGGCACCGGTAAGGGACACAGGGCTATGGTCACTAGGAAGAACTAATATTCGATGACAGAAAAAATCTTCCTTGCACATAGTTATGGCTTTTTGCATGTCAGTTGTAATCTATTTTGTACATCCATCCATCATCCAAGTGTGAAGGGGAAGAATAACCTCTTTTTCTTTTTTCTCTCTGGTCTTTGTTCTTTGGTACCAAAAAAGAGAAGCAAGTATTCATAGTTTTATCAGCAGGAGCTAGAAAGTTGTAAGTTGTTGACAGAATGATTGTAGAGGAGTTTATCATCGTATAAAAAGAATGATTCATTTATTTCTTTTTTTACACATTGTTTGAAAATCGTTGCAGCGAAGAAAACACAAGTTGATGGAAAATGATATATCTTGCAACTTTATGTAGCGGTTTTTTTTGTTACTAGTTACGAAAATAACCATTGTTGACCAATATATAGTGAAATTTTAACTCAATTTGTAAAATCCTAAAACTCCAATATGATTTTACATTTTATCTGTACTCCCTTAAAATCCATTAACCCCAACTACGACAACTAATTCTACTCAATCTCATGTATCTATATGTTTCCAATGGTTCTTAGAATAGTAACTAGAACTAAACTTATAATTGAAACTGAGGGAGAAAGTCTCATTTTTGAAGTCTATAACAATTCAGAATCAGGAACAGTCGTCAGTTGAACCTCAGTAACAAGTAGTGGGACACCCAAAAATAGAGAATACCACATTTTAGAAAGTTATGATGCATTAAAATCACAATGCTCTAACAGAAATAACCCTCTTTTCAAAACAACTTCAAAAATTCGAACCATTAATAAACAAGAAAAGGCTGATAGTATGTATACAAAAGACAAGCACATTACGGTGCTACTGCATCCAAATCCAACACTACATCCAACATTAGGGTCTATAATATTGTAATTATATTGTACTACTGCATTACATAGAATACAAAATAAGATGGTGGAAAGAACAACTCATAATAGCAGAGCCTACAAACATCACTATATACTCAACAACTAGCTGTCATTTGGAGCAAGCATTAGCCGAAGCCTTCTTTCGGCCGCCAGACTTGGAACCTGTCACACACTAGTTCATTACTACAAGTAAAACGGAACTTGTATATGCATTGTTGATTGTGAAAGTGAATGACCCTGTTGACAAAACGCACAAAACTCAGTTTCTTCATCTCATCATTAGAAGTTATTCTCTATTTTCGATGCTTATCTGCAGAACTCTTTTCAGGATATAGTAGTGGCAAACTATCGTCAAAATCAAGATTATAAATTGAAGTCCATCGGAACCTCCATTTTGTAGATAAAACGCTGGTTGCAACCGCGTATTTTGTGGGAAGTAATGAGAGAATCCGAGAAATTATTGAGACTGGTAAAGTTTTGATTCTGTCAACCTCGCTAACATTTGCAGAAACCTTGTGGCGTTTTGAATTTGATACGGAAGATGTGGTTGCCATCGAGATCACTCTAGGGAGAAAGGAGTGGAGAAAAAGATTGTAATTCAGAACTCATTCACACAATATGGTATGATTGTTGGATATCACTGGTAGTTGCAAAGAAAAGGAAAGCTGTTGAGTTTCCACAAATGCTATTGGGAAAAGAATGAACTCACTGATCCTTAATAAGCAACCAAAATCTCTGTACGCATTGCTATATAGTCCTTGTTTAGTGCGTTCAGTGTGTTCGAAAAGTGCATATAGGCGGCTTTTAAGCCCCAAATTCACCGTGAAAAGGTCTTAAAAGTTTAGTTTGTGAGTTAAAAAAGTTATTTTTCAAATAAGTTGCCATTATACAAACAAAATTTTCAATATTTTCAAATGCGTTTGAACTCCCAAAACCTTATTATCCCCAAAAGCTCTAAACCAAATATGCACATAAGCTACAAAATCTCAATGCATCAAATATTGATAACACAAATACATTATTCTTATCTCTCTTCTCTCCACATCACGCAATCTGTTTGTTTCAAAAAAAATACTGGATATAGTTTTGAAAACCCAGATTTCAAGTTCACTAAAAAACATGATATAAGGAAATGTACACTTATAAGTAATAAAAAATATCAAGAATTTTGAGCTTTAACATAATTAAATTCAAATGGGTATGCTTCTGAAAACATCCATCTTACTGCAAGTTTGATTTTGTACAGGGATTTTTGTTAATCATTTTTACAAACATCTTACGTGCAACTTTTTCAAGGCGACACTCGGCCAAAAACTTGCACATGATTTCCAGTCTCAAAATTGCTCAATAATGTTATGAGAATGAAAAATATAGTTGATGGGAAAAAGCCGGACTTACTTTCTGATTGCATTCACTTCATACTTCACAGAAGACGCAAGGAGTAGACTGATTTTATCAATACCTACTCCTGCAGTCTCAAGTATACATAGTCATACCTTTTATCACGGTTCTTTCCAGAGCTTGATATTTCCCTAAGTGAATTTTGTATTCGAGGGTTTTTCATCTCCCAAAGTAGATAGTATAATCGTTGACATAGACATAGGAGAAGGGAGATGCGCGATTGAGGAGGAGAAGGGAGATGCGCCCTAAGGGAGGAGAAGATAGATTCGCGGTTGAGGAAGAGGAGAAGGGAGAGAAGCCGTGCTTTTATTTTTTTTAACTCCAAAACGACGTCGTTTTGGCGACTGTGTAAACAAAAAAAGAACACGGCTGTGCATACCCATTTTTCCCATATATATATATATATTTGAGTAACAAAAAAACCCAGTCACTGCACCATTTCCATTTCGCACAGCCTAATTTTGACAAAACAACCGTTCACTTTTCTGTATGTGCAGAGAGCTACTCCAAAGTGAAATTGAACAGCATGAACTGGAAGTTGATAATAATGGCGAAAACCAATGAAGGATTGCAGAAAAAGTTGGGGTTTCTTCGAAGAAGCCATCTCCAGCTGCTCCACTATTTTCGTCTTAGGCAAGTTCGTGATTGTTGCTCATCACAGACAATTTCTACTTGTAAATCACTCTTATTTTAAGTTTAGTTCTTGTTGTTCGTCACAGTTTTCTGATTGTTAAACACTCGAATTTCAAGCAAAGTGCAGCGCTTGGCTGATGTATTATGAAGATGATGGCGTGATTGATTTGGTTCGGTCAGTTTTGTTGGACGGAAATTCAATGATTGAAATTGGAATTGGGATCTTTAACTCTTTTTTTTAGAATTCTTGTATTGGATGTTGCAGAATGCAGATTGATGTGGATTTTGAGAATCAACAGTAAATTTGCTTGGATTGTCGTTAATGGCAAGTGTCTTTTCCCAAGAATTAACTTTAATTTATTGGTGGTAAATTCACTGATCTATCTGGAAAATTTTGAAATGTTAGAATATGAAATTTAGAATTTTGATGAGAATTTGAGCTCTCAGCATCCGAAGATCCAGATAAGATCGAGTTGGGGAGATTTGTGACTTAAATAAGAGGAAAGTGAGAACTTGTAGTGTCAATATAAGGTGAAAGGGGGAAAGACTTGAAGGGAACTAAGAATTCTCGGCAGCCAGTTGAACAACTGGAGATTACAAAGGCTGCTTAAAGGATACCCAAAATGGCATTTTCTTGGCATAGGACTTCTACTAATGGCTTGGTGAGCATTTTGAGTTATGAGCTTGGAAATTCCAGCAAGGTTACTTGTGTAATACACAAAAGTTAAGTAGTTATAACAAGGCTAGCTAGCTAGAACAATTGGATTTGTAAGATCTCTCTGTGTGATTATTATCTTTGTTTTTTTCCTTCTAATAAGTAGTAGTTAGTATCTTTTAAATCAAGTGAGAATTAATAGTTGAACTAAAAATAATATGAGTGTGCTTACAGGATGCAAAAGTGGGAAAAGAAATGTTCATGAAAGGCTCATAATGAGGTGTTTTTAAAGTTCTCATTTATTCATGTTGGACTTGAACAAATTTAGAAAGTAGTTGTCTTGGAGTCGTGGCTTATCCTATTATAGGACTCATGTAATGTCAGCCTCAAACAAGCATTAAAGAGAAAATTTCACATACATGATAGAAACTAAACTTCTACTTTTAATTTACAATTTTCCCTGTTAGTTAATTAGTTTATACCCATTAAAATAAATATAAGTCAATTGCTTCTAGTTAAGTTGTCCTGTCTGTTGGTGGAATGTCAAAGTACTTTCTTTGATGCTTTAACCTTGTCTTGTATAATTTGAAACACGATGAAGGGAACATAATTAATATTAAAATCAGTTGACATCTCTATGTGACATTATCAGTTCCCATTTGTTTGCAAGTGTATGGCTTGCAATCTATTTGTATCTATCCATATATTTGTGCATGCGATGGTTAGGGCATGCATGACTGGGCAAATGTTTTGAGTGTGTATAGGATTGTTGCACATGAATAAGAAAATGCTTCTTATAGAACTTGCTTGGTCTGAGAAAAGTATAAGTATCGCTAAATGATAACTTTATAACAATCCTTTGTTTTCGTTAACAATATGTATACTTCCTATTTAAGTTTTCACACCAACATCTAAGTAAAGCTATCATGTGCAAGCTACTAATATTTGGACTTGTACAATTATGGTAATCTTTGCATTGGGAATTGGGATATTTCAACACCCTTAACCCCCACCCCCACCCCCACCCCCACCCCCACCCTTCCCTTTCACTTTTGACTCCATACAAATTTTTATGTACTTTAACTCTCAGCTTGTGCCTTGTAGTAACCAGTTTAATGGTAAAGATTTGGATGATGCAAAACGTTTCACTTGAAGATATAAAAATCATCATGCATGTACATGAATCACAACTTCTCTTTAAAATTTATATATGCTTATTGTTTTAAGTGGTGTCAATACTTTTGTTGGATCATGATATTTCACTTATTGGGCCAATCAGATTGGGCCTATATATTCGGTTAGTCCACAGGACCATCATTATTGGGTCCTAAAGTTATTGGGTCTAGTCATTCTATAATCCTTGTTAAGTCCTTATTGTATCGGGCCGGATCAGTGGGTCGACCCATCATACATTTAAATATCTATTACTTTGACTTGCAATGATGAAAAAAGATAGATGTTGACCGAGAGTCTGCAGATCATTAATGTGGATGGGATAATAGCCGGCCGACAATGGGAACAGTGACAGGATGTAGTGGATAAACTGCATGCAGTTGGATAAGATGGTCAGGGTCAGTGGATAGATGTCAGATATCAGTATGAGGCACGGTTAACCAGGCAAGATGGTAAAACAGAGCGAAGAAGTCTTCTAAACTAAGGTAACTGAGAATTTTATCTCTCTCAATACACTAGATATTTTATCCTCCATTGTTAACCCTTGTGATCGTCTGTACTGACTCTCACACCTGAGCTATCCCCTGACGGTCGAAGCCGTCAAACTTTTGGTGTTGACTATGTTTAGTGTGCAGGATCAGGACGTCTTACGTGATTGGGACGTGACAGAAGATCTTGACGTTAACATTGGCGCTAGAAGGAGGGTTGTGTTCTAGTGTCTTGTAGTTTTCAATCACAAACTTTCATTTATTCTACGTCGGAAAAGATGGTGAGGAGTAGAGCAGATACACCGGAAGGACAGCCGAGGGTTGTGAGCTCATCTGTCCAACATATTTCTGTTAAAGATCGTCTGGGTCCTTCAAAGAGTGCTCATGAGAGTGAGATCACTGCTTCCAAGCATGATTCCAAGGGTTCTCGTTCGAGAGCTCATGGTGAAGCCAGACGGAGGTTGGTATTTGCTGCTGATAAAGGTCGTGACCAGGACCGAAGGCAGGTGGAGGGTTCACCACCTAGAACTCATCACCGAAATGGTCGGGATGATAAGGTTGCCAAGTTGGCGAAGATGGCAGACGAAGCAGATAAGGCTTTGGAGGTTCTTCTGAAGCAGAGGGAGGATATAGCTGTGCAGATGCTTCGGATGGCTGATCTGAAGGATGAGGCGTCCACTTATGTGCAGTCCGAGAGGCGTAGTAGGCTTAAGGATGGGAAACAACGAGAAGGGAAGGAGTCGGAACATTCTATTCATACCTCTCGAGGACGACCTCAGGAGCGAAGAAGATCAAGGAGGAGAACCCCTGAGGTGTCGAAGAAAGCACTTCTCGTGATCGGTTCTAAAGGTCGTGATGGAGGCAGACAGAAGAGTCGGTCAAGAAAGCATGTACCTGAGAATAGAAGGAGAGAGCACCAGCGTGAATATTCTCGTCGTGATGACATGGCCACACGCCGAAGTAGATCCAGAATTCCATCAAGGGTCGTGGGTTCTGGTGGAATGGGTCGATCTGCCCAGAAGCAGAAGGTTATTCAGGAGAAAGAAGTCTCCTCGCAACTAGAAGGTGTAGATTTCTTGGTGAAGGAGTTGAAGGAGCTCCGAAAACAGTTAGCTGAGGTTCAACATGTGAAGGATACTCCGGGAAAGAAGACGTCCCCCTTTTCCTCGGATATTCTCAAGGAGAAGGCAGATACCACCAAGAAGTTACCTCATATGGAGAGTTATGATGGATCAAGGGATCTTTATGACCATAGTCAGGAGTTCGATAGGCTGATGGATTATTATGATTTCACTGATGCTGCCAAGTGTCACACGTTTGTTACAACGTTGAGGAAGGATGCAAGGCAGTGGATGGGGACTTTGCCTGCTGATTCAGTCACGTCGTGGTCTGAGCTGTGTGACAAATTCCATGCTCGTTTTGGGAGCAATCGAAGGAGAGGAAAGCCTACTGGTTCATTAGCTCAAGTCCGACAGTTTTTCAATGAATCTTTGGGTCTGTATGTGAAGCGATTCAGGGAAGCCGTTGGCCAGGTGTCCGACCTCAATGATCATCAAGCTGTGGGTTTGTTTCAGAATGGCTTAAACCTGGTAAAATCGGAGAAGTTGGGGAAGAAGCTGATGTTTCACCATCCGAAGAGTTTAGCCGAGGCTTTTGATAAAGCAGAAGGCTATATTGTGGTGGAGGAGGCTATGAATAGCCTAAAACGTCCTTCTTCAGACCGAATGAAGGAAACAGATACTCCTAAATCTGAAGGTGATCAGAAGAAGGTGGGAGGGAATAATGATTGGCCAGAGGGCAGTTCGAAGAAGTATAATAACACATGGCGACAGGGAAGTAATCACCCACCTGCTCCTAACTAGAAGGTGAACAAGGTTTACACCAAACTGAACACGGATAGGTCGGTAATTTTAGATCAGATCAAAAACCAACCTTTCTTTGAACCAGCTCGTGATAATTTCAAGCCAAGATAGGGAAATGCTAGGAAATATTGTGTCTATCATCAAGCTGCAGGTCACGATACAAATGAATGCTATAATCTTAAGAACTTTGTGGAGAGGAAGGTTCAGAGTGGTATGTTGGTTCAGTATGTAGCCGGGAGGGACCATCAGCAAGAGCAGCCGAATGTTGACCGAACTGTTCAGACGGTTCAAACGGTTCCCCCTGTGAAACCTGCTCCAAATCATCCACCAAGGCACGTCGTTGATGTAATAACCGGTGGGACGACAGACAAGTTAGTAAGGAAGAAGAGGAGAGAATATCTAGACTCAGTCATGTCCGTGGCGGGTGTTCTCCTAAAGGTTGATAGACCGTTTCCAGGGACAGTTATAGCTTTTACTGATGCAGATTATCCTTCAGAGCCTATCGAACCCCACGAAGGAGCACTGGTGATCACAACACAAGTGGGTTCGGTAGACATGAAGCGGATGATGATAGACAACGGGTCTTCCGTGGATATTCTGTATGCCCATGCTTATCAGAAGATGCACCTTGATGGGAAAAAGATGGAGGTGGGCCAGGAGGCTCCTTTATATGGCTTCAGCAATGATCCGGTTAAAGTGGTAGGAACTATTGAGCTACCGGTCATCTTCGGTACTGCTCCACAACAGGTAGAAATAACGTGTAAATTTTATATTGTGCATGTAGATTCGGCCTACAACGCCATACTGGGTACACCTACTTTGACAGCCCTACAAGCAGTAACTTTCATTCCTCATTTCTAGATCAAGTTCCCAACAGCACATGGAGTTGGAGAGGTAGCAGGAGACTTGGATTTGGCTAGAAGATGTTATAGGAATGCAGTGATTGCTTCGGGAATTGGAGTCAGCAAGCAGAAGCAGACCATGACGATAGAGATTGAGCCATTTATCGAAAACAGTTTTGAGCCCTTAGTTGTGCCTGCAGGAGAGACGGAGGAGATCGATTTGGTTCTTGGGAAGAAGGACAAAACAGTGAAGATAGGTGCGGGTCTGTCAGAACCCCTTCGGAAAAACTTTATGGAACTTCTTCGCTGTTATGCGGATATTTTTGAATGGGAGCCTTAGGACATGCCGGGAGTCAGTCGAAAGATTGTCGAGCACCAGTTGGATGTAGATCCTTCAAAGAAGCCAGTTCGGCAGAAAAGGCATATTTTTGCACCTGAGCGTCAAAGGATCATTGATGAAGAGATTGCAAAGCTGATAGCTGTTGACTTCATCTTTGAGATAGATTATCCGGAGTGGATGGCAAATGTAGTGCTGGTGCAGAATCAGAATGGAAAGTGGTGAGTTTGCATCGACTACACGGACCTTAAAAAAGCTTGCCCGAAGAATTTCTATCCTCTACCCCATATTGATCAGCTCATCGATGCCACTTCGGGTTATACATTACTAAGCTTTATGGATGCTTTTTCAGGTTATCATCAAATTTCTATGTGCAAAGAGGATATTCTGAAGACAGATTTTATCACGCACCGTTCAGTGTATGCTTATAAGAAGATGACATTTGGCTTAATCAATGCGGGAGCCACTTATCAAAGAATGATGAACTTTTTCTTTCATAAACAGCTAAGAAGGAATATGGAGGTGTACGTGGATGACATGATCGTGAAGAACATGATTGTTCAAAAGCATTTGGATGATCTGGAGGAATGGTTTCAAACGGTCCGACATCATAAATTAAGGCTCAATCCTACTAAATGCACCTTCGGGCTCGGTGCAGGAAAATTCTTGGGCTATCTGTTCAGTCAAAGAGGTATCGAAGCTAATCCTAAGAAGATCCAGGTTATTCTAAAGATGAAGACTCCTCAGTTATTCAAAGATATTCAACGTCTGACAGGGAGGATTGCAGCTTTGAGGAGGTTTATGTCCAAGTCGGCAGAAAGGTGTTTGCCATTTTTCAGCACGTTGAAAGGACCGAAGAATGCAAAGACGTTCCAGTGGACTTCGGAGTGTGAAGATGCTTTCCAGGGCATTAAAACGTATTTGTCTTCGGCACCTTTGCTGGTGAAGCCAGTTCCTGCTGAACCATTATACTTGTATCTGGCAGCAAGTTCGTTGGCGGTGGGAGCGGTGTTAGTTCAAGAAGTTGGGGGGAAATAGCATCCAGTCTACTATGTCAGTCATGTTCTCAATGATGCTGAAACCAGGTACCCGAATATTAAAAAATTTGCCTTTGCTTTGATAATAGCCAGTCGAAAGCTTAGACAATATTTTCAAGGTCGGCTCCTGGTCGTTTACACGGATCAACCGCTGAAGAAGGTGATGAGCAAACCAGAAGTTTCGGGGAGATTGGCTGCATGGACAATGGAATTGTCTCAATTTTTCATCGAATTTTATCCCCGAACAGCTATAAAGGGGCAGGCTTTAGCTGAATTTATAGTGGAGTGTTCATTTTCCGAAGCAGATGCAGAGTTGCCAGAAGCTGAAGTGTCCGACCGAGCGGTTGCAATTCTTTAGCATGGTCAGAGTTCATGGACGTTGTATGCAGATGGGTCTTCTATTTTGGACGTTAGTGGAGCAGGGATTATTTTGACAGGTCCGGAGGGATTCAAAGTGCAATAGGCCATCAGATTTAGGTTCAGAGCGACGAACAACGAGGCAGAGTATGAAGCAGTGTTGGCCAGAATCCGACTGGCGAAGAGTCTCGAAGTTCAGAAGTTGATTATTTATAGTGACTCTCAGTTGGTTGTCAAACAGGTTTCAGGGGAGTATGAAGCTCGAGGTTCAAGGATGATCAAGTATTTGGCAGAGCTGAAAGATCGGCTTCAGTATTTTCTATCCTATGAGTTTCAGGATGTAGAGCGCACTGACAATTCTATCGTCGATGCTTTGTCGAAGTTGGCTACTACAGATGCTAACAATTTTGAT
Organism: Panax japonicus; assembly: GCA_020205505.1. Taxonomy (NCBI): domain Eukaryota; kingdom Viridiplantae; phylum Streptophyta; class Magnoliopsida; order Apiales; family Araliaceae; genus Panax; species Panax japonicus. The sequence continues at coordinate 66,729,864 of CM035093.1, forward strand.
GGGTCAGTTTATTTGGAAGTTCTACAGCAGCCGAGTATCCAACATGAAGTCGTGATGTGCATTGAACGTTTTAACTGTTGGATGACTCCATACATAGAGTATCTGGCAGATGGCGTCCTTCCTTCGGATCAGATGCTTGCAAAGAAGATCAAATATAAGAGCGCCAATTTTGTTCTCATTTATGGAGATCTTTATCGAAGGGCCTTTTCATCTCCATTGTTGAAGTGTTTGGTTCCATCAGAGGCCGAATATGCTCTTCGGGAGGTTCACGAGGTCATCTGTGCCGACCATATAGCTGCTAAGTCATTAGCCTACAAAGTACTTCGACAGGGGTACTACTGGCCTACAATCTTCAAGGAAGCTACGGAGTATGTGAAGAAGTGCGAGAAGTGTCAGCTCAATAGTCCGATCCCACATCAGCCATCAGAAGAGCTATACTCGATCTTATCTCCTATACCCTTTGTTGTCTGGGGGGTATATATACTAGGTCCATTGCCGAAAGCTAAAGGTCAGGTCAGTTTTGTTATAGTCGCCATTAATTATATGACCAAATTGGTAGAAGCGAAGCCACTTCGGTTGATAACGGAACAAGAGTGCTTAAAGTTCATGAAGGAGTCAATAGTGTTTCGTTTCAAAATTCCTAAGGTGATGATATCGGACAACGGACGCCAGTTTGTGGGATCAAAGTTTGAAGGATTTATGAAGGAGTTGGGAATTCAACACAGAAAGACTTCAGTGGCTCATCCACAGTCGAACGGGCAGGTCGAGGTGACCAACAGAACGTTGTTGAATGGGATCAAGCGCAAACTGGATAAAGCTAAGGGGAGATGGCCTGAAGAGCTTCTCAGCGTGTTGTGGGCTTATCGGACTACTCTGAGGACTACTACAGGGGACTCACCTTTCAGATTGGCTTATGGCACTAATGCCTTAGTCCTGGTTGAGATTGGATCTACTAGTCTTCGGATTAGTCAGTTCAAGGAGATCTATAATGAGGAAGGGTTGAGGGTCAACTTGAATCTGTTGGAAGAAGTAGAGAGGTGGCTTTGATCAAGTTAGCAGCCTATCAGCGAAGAGTGGCTAAACATTACAATAAGGGGGTAAAACTTCGTAGATTTGAAGTGGGGGACTTCGTCCGTAGAGAAGTTGAAGCTTCTACACCTCAGAACATGGGAAAGCTGATGCCGAACTGGGAAGGACCGTATGAAGTAGTTAAAGTTCTGCAGCCAGGAACTTATCGATTAAGGGCATTGGTCGGATCCGAGATCAAGAACACTTGGCATGCTGGTAGACTTCGGAAGTATTTTCAGTAGAGATCGAGTCAGTATCCCGGAAGTCTATAAATGTTGGATCATCATCAATAAAAGATTCACTTTTTCACAATTGATCTTCTTCTTATTGGTCCTAAATTCACAATGGTGTAAGGAGGACGGGGGGGACTCGCTGACCATTCGATGGTAGCCTTTTTGGCAGGTGGTCCTTATGAGTTTGTCAGGCCCTTCGTGGTAGGCAAACTTCATCGGTGTAAGGAGGACGAAGTGGACTTGCTGACCATTCGATGGTAGCCTTATCGACAGGAGTGTCCTCATGGGTTTGTTATACCCCGCATGATAAACAAATTCTATATTTCTTTTAATATTGTTTTACCGCGAGTGGTAAATAATATGCACCGAAGTAAGGAGGTTCAGTCAAACTCGCTGACCATTCGATAGTAGCCTTATTGTCAGGTGTTTCCTTATGAATTTGTTTCACCCCGTGTGGTAAACAAATTCCAATGTCCTTATATCTTTGTTATACCCTGCGTGGTAGACAAATGTCCTTATATACTTATTTTACCTCGAGTGGTAAACAAGATCCCGATGGTGCAAGGAGGATCAGCCGAATTCACCTTATGCCTAATCTGTCTCACACTTCGGTAACGATAAGTATGCATTACTTTATTTTGTTCAAGTGTTGAGTTCGATCCATTAAGTCGATTTTATGTCATTTCTTAACTTAACTGTTATATGCCTTATCTGATTCACAATTTAAGTTAAGTTCAAAAACATCTTATTCAGTTTTTAAAGTTGATTGATACTGAATTATTAACAAGAAACACATTATACAGAAGTCATGAAAAAGAAAGTTGAAGTTTCATTAATATTCAAATATTTACATAAAAAGATAGAAATTTTTACATAAAAGTCCTAATACTAGAATGAAGCAATATCACATTCAAGCATTTTCCTCATCTTCGGAGTCAAGCAGGGCCGTATCTAGTTGAGTTGTAGTTAACTTTTCCTTGCCTCGGCCTCTGGAATCTTTGTAACCTTCAGAGTATACCTTCAGAATCTCTGCATTTAGCTCGTCAGACTCTCGATACTCTTATTGGATTTCTTTACGGAGTTCTTCAGTCAGGGGAGGACCTAGCTCTTTCAAGGCCTTCAGCTTATCCTGGAGCTTCCGACGTCTGATCAAGTGCCTTTCTTTATCTTCCCGGGCCTTCACCTGAAGATCGTCCACTTGTATTGCCAAGTTCTGATTGGCTATGGCAAGTTCTTCATTTCTGGCCCTTAGAACTTCGTTCTTTTCAACAAGATCGACGTTCATGTTAGTCAGATCTTGTTGACTGGCCTTGGTTGTCTTCAGCTCTTCCTTAGACGTCTTCAGTTCATCCTTGGTTTGAGCTAGATCCCCCCGAAGACATTCGTTGTTGTAAAGAGTAATATCACAGTCATGCCTCGCTTTCGCTAAGGTAGACTATAATATCGCATTCTCTTTTCTGGCCGCCTCCTCTGCAGCTTCGGCTTTGAGATGTTTTGGGCGTAATCGCCCAAAAACAGCATTGGCATGTATACATTCAATATTAATCAATCAAACTCAAGATATCTAATCCAAGCATGAAAAGGAGTATGAAGATGGAGAAAGTCCTTTACCTGTGCTATGTAACTCATGCCTTCATCTAGTAGATCCCCGATCGAGCTGTTGCCGAACCGGTGATCGTCAGTTTCTCGAACGAATGAATTAAACAATTGAAATGGGAAGTTGGCATTAAATCGAGGCCATAGAGTCGGCGACGCCATAGCTTCATTTTGGAACTCGTGGGATGAAGGTTCTGGAGGAGTAGGTATGGGTTGATCATGAGGTGGAGAGGGATCCATGTAAATATTTTTAGGTGATGGGGACCGAGGAGGAACGATTTCACGTGGTGGTGATGGGGCGGAGGCTGAACTTGGCTGGCTATCAGATGGTCGTTTTCTTTTTCAAGATAATGATGGAATGGGCTCAGCTGGTTCTTCATCGTCACAGACTTGAATCTCAACTGGAACTATCGGAGGAAGCTCGGTTGAAGAAGGGGGAACTCTAAGTTCTTCGGTGGTCAAAGGGTTGATCGATTTCGCAATCAATGAATACGTGCAAGTATACACGGTCAACAAGTAATAAAGTGAAAGTAGAGTATCGTTCCCACGAGGAATTATTTAATAAAAATCACCAAGTACTAATTCTTAACCAAACTAATTTTATTTAAACAATCTCAAATGGTGAATTTTATAGTTAAGAAAACTAAATTAACTAATTAAAACTAAGATTTTAACGAATGAATTCAAATAAATAAAGATTAAGACTTCAACATCCCCAATTATGAATTATAAATCAATTATCTAATTATCCCAATTATTATGCCTACTGAATTGTTAACAGGAATTCTCAAATGCCAAAAGTCCTTTTTCAAGTGATCAATTGCCTTCTATTTAATCCAGATTAATCTTGCTATATTCCTATGCAAAATAAGTGAATTAAACTCCTTTAATCCCAATTCCTTATGTGTTACATGCGGTGAACAGATATTTCCATTCAATTCACAAACCTAATTATTCACTTTGCAAATAACTAAGTCACATGATATCATGCTCAGTTCTAACCCTAGAATTCCTCTTCCAATTCCTTCAAGAGTAACAAAGTAATTACTGATCAGATAATTAAGCAATATGCACAAGACAAGATAAACAACTCACTTTAACATAAATAACTGGAATATAATGAATAACTAATTCATAGTCATAGAAAGTTCAATTGAAATCTTAATAAAAAGAATTAGTTCATAATTAATGAATTAAAATCAAGAATCCACAATTGAATAGACATTAAAAGATAAAAGTAAGATGAGAGAAGAGAATAGAATCTGTTGTCAGCAAATCTGATGCTCCCCTCTTGCTCTTGCTCTTGATCTTCAATGGTCTCCAAGTTGCTTCAATCTCCAAAACTAATAAGAACTAGGGTTATGTTCTAATCTAAGTTATGTAATCTCTAAGCTAAGCTATGTAATCCCCAAGCTAAGCTATGTAATCCCTAAGCTAAGCTATGTAATCTCCCTTATTGTATGCCTTACATCATATATTTATAGGTTACAAGTCTAATTTTGAGTTTAGGAACAAACCCAATCCTATTTGGAGTCAAAAAGGTGTCAAAATTCGCCCAAAACGCGTCCAGGCCCGCACCAGACCCTTCCCCAGCACCCCGGGGCTGGGCACGGCACTGGCATTCTGCCCCCCAGCGCCCCGGCGCTGGAAATACACTAGAAATGGGCGCCCCGGTGCTGGTCAAAAAGTCAACATTTTCTGCTCCGACGTCCTTTGGGAAAATGGCCATAACGTCTTCGTCCGAACTCCGATTTAGATGATTCAAGATGTTCTGGAAAGAGGAAAAGTAGATCTACAACTTTCATTCTTGAAGTTTTTCGAAATAATGTCCGGAGCTATAGTCAAATTGGCTCTAAAGTGACTGCTGTGTAAATGACAAGCCGAAAACGCGAATCTAGCCACCCCAAACGTCGATCCATGCAACTTTTGTCCCAAATCCTACAAAACAATATAAAACATGCATGAATAGACACAAACACATAAAAATATCCTAAAAGACTTGAGAACAACAATAATTTAAGCCCGAATGTATCTAATTTATGTGTATAAAACTCACTCATCAGGGGTAATCTTAGTCCTTTACTTCTTGACCCGAAGGAGTCGTTTTCGATTATCTATTGGAAGATCGAGTAGACTCCCTTGGCCAGAAGTTGGATTGGTAGTTGGTTCAGGTTCTGGGATAGTTTCAGTTTTTGGGATGGTTTCAGGTTCTATTGGTGTTGGTTGGGATATAGGTTTCCGGATGGCTCTTTTTTTTCGGCGTGGCTGAAGGAATTCTTCCGATAGAGTGGGGTCATAAGCTTTTGGTTCATCTATTTGAGGTTCAATAGTGGGTGGGTTTTCTTCAGGATAAGCTTCTATCAGAGGAGTTTTAGCAACTTCTGGAGATTTTCTTGACAAAAAATCCTCATAATCTTTTACTTCCGAAGAATTTGGCTTGATCAAAGATACTGCAAAAAGTAAACAGTCCTATATCAAAGTTTACATCATATAAATTTTCAAAGAATTGCATATATATAAAACAGATTAAATACTTACATTTGTGGTCATATAACCATGCTTGCTTGGAAAGGAGTCCATAATTCCATTCCTCATTCGGGAAGTTATCGAAGAGTTCGATCATTTCAGCTACATGTTCTTCGGGAATATCCCCAAAGTCGGCAGAAACTTTTTCGTATGTGGCCCAGTTCGGAAGGGATGTGATCTCTGGTCCTTTGATAAAGAACCACCCCTTATGCCATCCTTTGTTGCTAGAAGGAATGGAGACCAATGAACGCCTATCAAACTTTTCGCCTGTCTTCGGGGACTGTTTGCTTATGGCCTTGAAACCCTTCTCCCGAGTCTGGCCGATCTTGTAGATGGAGAAAAAGAAGTACAGAGTAGGTTCAATGCCCAGCTCATGGCAGAAGGCGATAAAGGCAAGAATATGGATATAGGAATTTGGCACCAGTTGGGCAAACCACGCCAATAAACCCTAGGAGGGTTACTATGAAAGCGTGAAGAGGGAATCGAATTCCCTTCTCCAAGATGGTCACCGAAACGGCCGTCCATCCTTCTGGCCGTTGGTACATTTGCTCCTCTGATCTGGGAGCTCTCACCAGATGAGTGTCCGGGATATGGCATCGAGTCTGAATCCTCTTCAAATCAGTCTCAGTAACCGTCGATGGAGTGTTGGCATGGGCGTATCGTTCTTTACTTCTAAAGAATGCAGAAGGGTTAGGAAGAGGTTTCATATGTGGGTTTTTACTTGGAGTGGCAGCCTTAAGGTTTGAGCTCGAGGCTCCTTTAGTGGGGCAAGGGCTAGGTGGAACAGATGTGATTGGAGGTACATGAAGAGGAGAACTCTGATTCGTGTTTAGGGTTACCATTGTTGAGATTTTGCAGAGAAAGGAAGGAGAAAGCTCGAAAGAGAGAAGGAGGTCAGAAGACGTCTAAAATTTTAATTGGCAGGTAAAACTGTCAATTTGGGAGAAAATTGCCTTTTATACTGACGGTTACATAGTACACGAGGGCGGCACATTTAATTGATGTTCATAATGAGGAATCTGAATGGGTAACTTCCGGGTTAAACCTCAGATATTTATCAAATTGGGCTTTTTAATTAACCTTCCAGTTTTAGTTTACCTTCTCATTTTAAATTCCTTACCCTTTGGGCCTTAATATGCTTCAGTTTGGGCCTCTTTTGATCTTATCAGATTCTTCATATCATGGACCATTTATAGTTTTCTATTAAATGTCCTATTTAATAAAAAACTAGGGGGCAATGTTGGGTCATGATATTTCACTTATTGGGCCAACCAGATTGGGCCTATATATTCGGTTAGTCCATAGGGCCATTATTATTGGGTCCTAAAGTTATTGGGCCTAGTCATTCTATAATCCTTGTTAAGTCCTTATTGTATCGAGCCGGATCAGTGGGTCGACCCATCATACATTTAACTATTTATTACTTTGACCTGCAATGATGAAAAAGGATAGTTGTTGACCGAGAGTCTGCAGATCATTAATGTGGATGGGATAATAGCCGGCCGGCGATGGGAACAGTGACAGGATGTAGTGGGTAAACTGCATGCAGTCAGATAAGATGGTCAGGGTCAGTGGATAGACGTCAGATATCAGTATGAGGCACGGTTAATCGGGCAAGATGGTATAACAGAGCGAAGAAGTCTTCTAAACTAAGGTAACTGAGAATTTTATCTCTCTCAATACACTAGATATTTTATCCTCCATTGTTAACCCTTGTGATCACATGTACTGACTCTCACGCCTGAGTTATCCCCCGACGGTCGAAGCCGTCAAGCATTTGGTATTGACTGTATTTAGTGTGCAGGATCAGGACGTCTTACGTGATTGGGACGTGACAGAAGATCTTGGCGTTAACAACTTTAATTCTCCATCTATTCCAAATTAATTATAAGATCAATATTGATTTTTCAGAAGTCAATTTGAGATATTTTAAAATTTAAAATTGACATTATTCATTTAAGTTTTGAAAACAATAAATCGTATAACTAGTTGTACTTTTTAAGGTAGTTTATGATATTCGTAATTAAATTGACATAAATTAAATGAATTCATGTCAATTTTGAGTTTAAAAATATTTAAAATTGACTTTTAAAAAGTCAATATTGGTTTTATAATTTTAAATGGAGAGAGTATATAGCCAAGACTCTAAACTATATAGGATATTTACATAGTATAATAATCACGTGAGTACATCTATCACACTCAATTAGAAATTTTAATATATATGTAAAATCAGATTATAGGGAATGTGAACTAATGTAGCTAAATGAGTGCCTTGTGCGTGTTAAGAGCATTCACAGCAGTTTCATTATCTTTATTTCTACTCTGTAGTGTTATTGGGTCATTCTGTAGGATATAGGGATTCAATTTTTTCACTATGTACCCAACAGGTTCCTTATATTGATTCCTTAGATATTAAAATTTAAAATTTAAAAGTTAAAATTTAAAATTTAAAATTTAAAAGTTCCAATAGTCAAATCATGTTTTAAACGTTGTAACTATTTTTTTATTTAAAAGTAATTGTTGTTTGAATTTAAAAATTGCAATTATTTTAATTTAAGAATAAATATTGCTAGAAATCAAAATGTGCAACGATCATTGTGTGTTTATGAGAACTAAAACAACATTATTTTAATTATAAAATAATAAAATTTATAATTAGTAGTAATATTTTTTACAAAAATGAACAAAATCAAAATTTGAGTGATTTTTATTTTTTTTATAATTCTCTTTCTTTTCTAAATCCTCTGTTTAAAAAATAAAAATGAGTGAATTTGATAGGCATGCATACCCAAATCAGCAATTAAGTGAGATAAAGATCATTTAACCAACATAAAATCACAATAAATAGGGTGTGAAATGTCATTTTACATAAATAGGGAACGCTCTTTTGATTCCCTCATCCTGACAAGTCAAATCATATATAGAGATTAAAATAGAGAATTATATATTGTTGGATATTGATTTATTGATATATTCTTCAAATGTGAGGATAAAGAGTCTATTAGAAAATCTGTTGTGAATGCTCTAAGTACTCTTAAAACAATTCAACCAGTTTTAAATTTATCTCAATTATTTTTTACTGTCTTCTAGAAAAATATTCCCAACTTATCATGTTCCGGATAGATGTAATTCATACTAATTAAGCAGTGTTTTCTGTTCTCAATTTCGTTCAAATTACCGCATCAAATTAACCACAGTGTAGGTAAGTTTGATGTCATGTTCTTAATTTCCAACAATAAATGGAGACTGATTATTCTACCTCTCTGAATATAATTGTGATACATGGAATGCTTGCCTCAAAAATGATATACGTTAAACCAATTATGCACCACATCCTAGCACAACAGAGATATATATAGTGATGCAGCATTTTGATGTGGAACGAACCAAGAAGGCTAGCTAGCTAATGGAAATTGCAAGAGATCATTTGTTAATTGTTTTATATTATTATTTGTAATTATTTCATGGTTTTATATAGTAGATGGGTTAATTAAGTCTCTCTCTCTCTCTGATTTTGTTATGTATTTGTATAGAGGGTGATGCTAAGGGTCTCAAAAAGTGATTGGCTTGTCATAAATTATCAATAAAATATTCAATGCAATGTCATTTTGAGACTATTGGAGACAAACAAATTGAGACTCCTAGCACACAGAAAGTGTTTTAAATTTTATTTTATTTTTTTCCACTATGATTTGGTTACCATAAGTGACTAATGTCAGTGGCCGATAGATCTAAGTTTCATATTGCAGTTAGGAAAAGTTATCCAAATCAATGATTGGGCTAGTAACTGCTAAATTCATTTAATTTTATTTATAGGACTTGTTCTCATACCCTATCTCATAGTCTAAATTAGACATATGCAGGTATTTACATATTACTCTTTAATTCACATTAGTTGTTGGGTTGATCAATTCCAAGGAAACTTCCCTTATGGCAACCTCCGTGTAGCTTAATATGCCCTTTTTATTATTTAAAAATAAATAAAAACAAAATTGTTTTGTTTTTAATAATTTAGGCATGCAGTTTGAAGGGTAAGATGGTAAGGATGTTACTTGCTGTAGTTATTGAGGAAATTTACGTGTTCTGTTGGTATTTGCAGAAGCTGCTGTGTGGAACAAATACACTTTTTTGCAGCCTTAGCTTTGGTATGCATGCATGCATTGTTGTCCTGATGATTATTTAATGATTTTGGACAAATCCAAATCTTGACTACTTAGAGCATCGAGAAGTAAAATGAGCTTGTAAATCTGGAGATTAATACATCTCTGGCTTGACAATTCTTGGAGTTGGACGGGTCTTATACTAGTGCTTGCTGTTTACTGTCTGTTAGAACCGTAGCTTCGTAGAGTCATAATCGAAAAAATAATCGGAAAACATGACACGGGTAATCCCTGTCCTTAAGATCTTTATCGCCCTCACCACGAATGGTTTGCTATGAGTTACAGGTGATATACCTCCAGGATATATGTCAAGTTTCGGAGTTGAACAATTTTGTGATAGATAGCAATTCACAAATGTTCCAGTCGAATATTTCTTTGTGATAGTTATATGTTTATAGAAAAAATTAACCGAAAAAGAGAAAATTTCATGTGCAAGCTTTTATCTTCTTTGCTAGTAAGTATACTTCATTCCTCATATATGCATATATCTTCATATATCTACACATATAGATATATATGTATGCATATATAATAGTAACAACTACTCCATTATATATCTATTTTAATTACACATTATTATAGATATAATGTTGTAAGTTACAATTTAGTCATAATGATGTAAGTTACAAGTTATTAATAATAATGTAATTTAAATAGAAAAATGGAGAGTTTCTTTTGTTTCACATAATTAAATAAGATTACACATCTCATGCTTATAAAGCAACTAGTAATCATTTATTAATTATAATGGAACTAAGACAAACTAGTTTTTACAAACAACTTGCACCTTATCAAATGTTTCACTTAAATCATTAATAAACACAAGTCATATGATTCCAACTTGAATCAAATGAATTACTCTCATTCTCCACATATAGGACATTAAGTTACACCTTTTATACTTAAATTACATCCACAAATGAGTTTTGTCAAACTCAAATAATAAGTCTCAAAAGTATAAAATAAGGTGCAATATATAACACTGTCAAGTTAATTTATATATATATATATATATATATATATATATATATATATATATATATATATATAATACACTTTCTACTACTATGTTGTTATATAATCAGTAAATCATCATGCACATTTTCATGTTATTGATTCATTTATTGCTTTCACACTGCCCTCGGTGGTTTTTGTCCATGCAGTGGAGCCGCTAACATAATAATATTACGTTTGGATTGGAGTAATGAATGTAAGAATGGAATAAATAACGCATTCCTATAAAATGAAAAAAATTGTGTTTGGTTGCTATTGGAATGAATTGAACCATTCTTATTCCTCCCAAATTTATGAATTTATTCTTAGGAAAGGAGAGTGGAATAACTCATTCCAACTAGAACAGAATGAATCATTCCACTCTCCATTTTATTTTTTCAATCTATTCTTTCAATCCAAACGTAGCATAAGAGATACATTTTGTTGTCTTTACCTGGTTGTCTATAGGAAGATGGGAATGGACAAAAAATATGTAGTCATGTGGTTTGGTTTGGTTTGGTCTGGTCATTCAATTAAGCCATGATCAATCCGAGCCAATGATTTTTGGCCTAGTTTAAACACCAAACCACCCCCATTAACCACAAAACAAGCTGGTTCGTGCTAGTTTGGTTAGGTTCCTGCTTTAACTTAATACTACTTCCATTTCATAATAATTGACTTTTTAAAATAAAAAAAATTTGTTTTAATTTATTTGTCATTTATAACTTTTTATGATCATATATATATATATATATGATGTATAACCCTTAACTTCTTTCATTGTCCCAAGAAAGTCCACCTTGCATTAGTAGTTTTTAACTTCCCCCATAAAAGGGTAGTGATAAAATTTTATACAAATTTTAATTATTAAATTACTTTCTTAATTAATGTGCATGAAGCTAAAACGACCAACTATTACTCCCTCTGTCTTTATATATATATATATATATATATATATATATATATATATATATATGGAACCCTTCCATAGCAACCAGTTACCATGAGAATTGTGCAACAACCCCTTTTTGGACCGTTGATAAATTGATTTGAAGGCTGAGATCAGATCTTATATTTGATAAGCTAGCACAGGTTGTTGTGCCTAATTATATACTTGTACCGACTTCTATTTTAATAAGAGAGGCCCACGTAAAATTATATTGTCAGTATAGTTATAAAAAATGAATATTTATTATTAAAATAATCCGGCCGATACAGTTTGTACCGGCTTACCTTCGTCATACGACCACCCGAGCACCATGGGCCTAACTGTTCATTTCAACCAAGGATATATCTTTATATTAAAACTTTACCATCCCCCAAAATCTATATATTATTATTATATTACGATTTATTTTTATATAAATCTATATTATTAATTGGGTAAAATATAAAGTGATCATTATAAATCTTGCATTATTAGTATTAATAATTTTATTATTAAGCAATGATTATTAGTAATGATTTTAGAATAATGCTAGAGATACAAACTATTTTACAAATATTTTATAAACTAATGATGTGACATATTTCACCTCAATATATTGTGTGGGGCCGAATACTACATTGAAATAATTTGTTCATCAATATGTTGAGGTGGAATATGCCACATCAGCAGTTTGTAAAATATTTATAAAATTATTTGTGTCTGTAGCATTACTCATGATTTTAATTATATATTAAGCAATGATTTTATTATTAAGCAATGATTTTATTATTAATAAAATTAGTTCATTTAGTCTAATAAGTAATGATGATAATTTTTCAAGACATTTCAGGAAATTAATTTACTTATCGAATTTATAAAAGTAGTGAAGTATTATTATAATAATAATAGTGTGATTATCAATATTAGAAGTACAGATTATACAAATACTAGTACTGCATAACATTAAGAGGAATAATACATATTACATGTTTATTTTCATAAAATAAAAAAAACATAGCATGATTAATACAACTGACGCCTATTTTTTTGGCTCAGGAATCCCTAGCACTCTCGATAGTGATTTCGCTTATCGTGGTCAGTTTCAAAGCCACAAAATTGCACATTTTCGATGAGGCTTAGAAGGAATGATTTTCTCGAGTGCACTCTTGAATCTAGAAGCCGGTACAAGTTGTACCGGTCGGATTATTTTAATAATAAATATTCATTTTTTATAACTATACTGACAATATAATTTTATGTGGGCCTCTCTTATTAAAATAGAAGTCGGTACAAGTATATAATTAGGCACAACAACTTGTGTCGGCTTATCAAATATAAGATCTAATCTCAGCCTTCAAATCAATTTATCAACTGTCCAAATAGGGTTGTTGTACAGTTCTCATGGTAACCGGCTGCTATGAAAGGGTTCCCTATCTATCTATCTATCTATATATATATATATATATATATATATATATATATCCTTTAAGAGAGTTGTGCACAAAAAAATGATTGTATAACATTAATAATTGTATATAATACTCTTAAATTCACATAATTATTATACTTATTTCATATTCTCTCTCATCTGTAACATTTTCCTTTGAGGGTAATTTCGAAAAGATTGTAGTTAATTCTATTATAGTATACAAAACGACAAATAATAAAAGAAAAATAAAATAATGAAGTAAGTATTACATAAGGTATTGGGCTGCTAGTAACCCAAGTAGCCAAATACAATTTCTATGGAACTAGTTGTATACGTTTTAGTATTTCAATGGTGTCGAAAAAATGGACAAATTCTGTCTATTCTTTTCTTAATTTAAGAAAAAACAAGAAGGAAAGAAAAAATTGAAAACAAATTAGTTCAACTTGACTAAGAGAAGAAAAGAGAAATCAAATTTGATAAATAAATTGGGAAATTTATAATAAACTGTATTTTCTTTTTAGGTGAGGTAACAAACAATTAACTCGTAAATTTTTTAATTAATTAAAATAAATGTCTGTGGTTTCAATTTATTCAAACAGATAATAAAGGCTGTTGATTACTAAACAAATAATATAACGATAAATTAAGTTAATTGAAGCACAACCCTAAAAATATTTAAATAAATAAACTAAAAACTCTAATTAAACATTAAGTAAAAAAAATTAAATATAAAAAGACCAAGTTCAAAAAACTTTTGTTGATTCTCGGATCCGGTTAGCATGTAGCCAATAGAATACTAACACACATACAATTTTGTCTGTGTGTCAATATTCTATTAATCAATTGACCTACTTATTTCAAAATAAACTTCATACTAACTACTTGCTTAATTCTCATGGCTCAAGAGAACAGCCATGTCAAAGGAATTGCGTCCCACGTTTTATATGGTTTTACGCGTAATCAACTTGACCTCAAATATATATATTTATAGAGCAAGGATCAAGAGCTTACCCCTTATCTAACTCACCCGAGCTCACCCTCCTTTAGCGACGGACCTGGCGATGGTTCGGTCATATAATCGTCGTCTATACTTTTAGTGACGGACAATATATAGCGTCGCTAAAAGTATAGACGACGGTTATATGATCGAACCGTCGCCGGGTCCGTAGCTAAAAGGAGGGTGAGCTCGGGTGAGTTAGATAAGGGGTAAGCTCTTGATCCGGACCGTATATTTATATATAGGAGATTAATCTATAGCTAATATTGTTAAATTAAACTTATTTTTACAGTAAATTGTGAGCGTTCATCCGATAATTTAACTGTTTAATAAAAATCTCGTCCATAATTTATTTTTTAATATTTCGCAGTTTAATACTGCGGACGGATCAGAAGTCTAAAATACTCCTTATTGTACAAGTCTCTCGTTCACAGTATTAAATTGCGAACACTAAGTATGATCAACCGGATAACGCCGTCATTTTTAATAAGACTCGTCCGGAGTATTAAAATTAAAATTAAAATTTTTTTTAGCATCCGCAGCCGACGAGTTTGAAATTAAAATTTGAATTTGACAACCGCAGTTTAATATTGCGGATGTCTTATTTAAAAATAGCGATGTTTTCTAGTTAGTTATACTTAGCGTACGCAGTTTAATATTGTAGACAAAAAACTTATATAAAGAAAGATATTTTGGACATTTTCCCTCTCCATAATATTAAACTGCGAAATAAGGCGCAAAAAGATCGTCATTACTCTTCAGCTAATAAATACTACTCCAGAGGGCGTGGAAGCCCGAGACCATATAAATAGCCATAGTTTTATAATTATATATTCTAAAATTAAACTATTTATATAGTACTATAGTTTTGTGATTAGTTTATACTATACAAGTGAAAATTTAAAATAATTTATAAGTTATTTTAAGTTGTGACTTATAAATAAAAGTATTTGACATCAATTTCACTTAATTATAAATAAAAAATTAAGTTAAAATAAGTTGTTGAGGTGTTTGACTGAAATGACTTATAAGTTAAAATAAGTTATAAAGATAAATAAAAATTACATAGGATTTTATATTTGGTCAAAACTACTTATTTTAAAGTGATATATAAGTAATTTTTTTAAGAAGTAAGAAACGTTACTTTTCAAAAATTAATTACAAGTCAATTAATAAGTTAAAAAAAAGATACAATTATAGTCTTAATTAAGTCTCATGACCAGTGGTGAAGTCAGAAATAAATTGTAGTGGGATCAAATTATTACTAAGTTATAAATGATTTGGTGGGGGTTCGGAAGCAGGGACTCGAGTCATTTTTTTAATATTTTTGTATTTTTGAGTCACACACACACACGTGTATATATATATATATATATATATATATATATATATATATATATGTCGACGTCGAGATTTTTGAGTGTCCTTTTTCGTTACTTGTTCTTTGATGTTCTCATGTTAATGTGAGATTTGTTTGAAAAAACAAGTGAAAAAGGTCCGACATGTATAATGTCGATGATTGACTTTAAGAGTCGCCAATTGGTGTATTTAACTGGTTGCACAACGCAACCGTAAAGGTTAGCACATTGACCCAGTGATTTGACACTGCTAAACGGGTCTATGAAATCGAGATTCATTAAGGGTTCGAGGGCTTGATTATGCGGAGGGAAGGTGTTAGGCACCCCCGACATCCGTGTTACCACGGTGACCGTCACTTTTCAAAGAAATTGTTATATGGATATGTGTGTGTGTGTGTGTGTGGATCAATGTGCAATTATTTGAAAGTAGTGTAAGGTCTCGTTCGCACCTATATACACTAGGTTTAAATTTTATAGAAAAATTTATTTTTAACCAAGATATAGCAATGAAGTTTTGTAAAAGAGGTTTTTCAAACCCTGTGCTCAATAGGAATTGAGACATTTTCATACTTCCATTTTATTGTTAAATGTTCGGCTTGTTTGCTTTTATTTTTGAGATGCGAAACATCCTCGAGAAAATAATATACAGTAGTGCCGAACTCCTTGTGGGCATGACAGCCATCCAAGAAAACTCAGACACTGTAAAATAATGTACAAACTGCTTACAGATAAAAAATGTTCATCATGGGAACCGAATCTAGGTTCAGTAGACTGAACCTGTGATCACATGATTCCTAGGCTCACATGATACTGCAATTTGTATGGAAAGCAGTAAGCAGTTATATATATATATATATATATATATATATATATATATAAAAGCGATATATATATATATATATATATATATATATATATATGTACATGATCAACCACCACAAAGCAACTCCACGGGAGATCAGAAATGTAAATAAAATAGTAAATGCTATCAACTGCCACGAAGTAAACTCTAGGTATGACAAAAATATAAATAAA